>JANZLC010000004.1:4210860-4245572 GCA_026413385.1 Erythroxylum gracilipes
GCACCTTTATCGTGGGATACTCGTCGGAGTGACCTTCGGGTTTCCCGTTGTGTACCCTACGGTGAGGGGGCGCTACATTAAGTTTTGCATATTTCAAAGTGGGTTTGATCCAAAAAGTCCTCTAGAATTTTTCTAAAATTTTTTAGAAGAGGAAAGAAGACTCTAGAAATTTCTAAAATATTGTGGAGTCTTATTGAAGACCTTGGAAGTTTCTAGAATGTGGTGGAAGCTTGTGGAAGCTAATGAAATGTTATGGAACATTATGGAAGAATTTTAAATATTGTAAATAAGTACATGTTGTATGTAGAATAGTATAGAATATTAGAGAATCAATGTCAACCATTAAATTAAATAGATCATAGCCATCCATTTAGAGGATAGAAGACAATAAAGCCTTAGAGGCTTTATTTGTAAACATTATACATCCTACAACATACATCCAACATTCAAGAAGAAGTTTTCCTTACAAACATTCTTCAAGCTTTCCTTTAGTCTCCTGAGTTATTTTCTAATTGTGTTGATCTTACACCTAGCATTTTCAAGTAAGGCTGACTTGGTCTATAAAACTCAAGTGTTACATGGTTTGTTAGTAACAAGTCCAAGTCTTTGACAGTTGATATTATAGCACTAGGTTAAAAATGTGGGGAGCACAAAGTGAGATCACCAATATTGACGGTTCCAAGCAATCAAGGAAAGAGAGATCAATATCTAAAGATGCCATGACTAACATGAATGCAAGGCTCGTTAAGGTGGAGCTTGCAATATGTGAGGGACAAGAGGAGTTTAAAGAGATAGACCAATGCATCGAGGGACTCGAGAATGGGAATGAAAAGTTCCATGATGAGATGTAAGGTGGCTTAAACATTACCATATCTAAATGTCATAACAATGTGAAGGCCTTGGAAGAGACTCTCCAACTCGAGATTGCATATCTTAAGGAGAAGCTTGTAAAGGTTATTGTCGAGCTAAAAGAAACAAAGGAGGAGTTGATCCTTTGCAAAAAGTCCACTGCTCATGAGGGAAGCAATGTTATGCCTACGGTGGTCTCCACTCCTTCAAGGATAGACATTCCTAAACCGAAGACATACCACAGGTCAAGGAATGGAAAGCAGATCAACAATTTCATATGGATCTTGGAGCAGTATTTCAAGGTTCTTGGCATAGAGGAGGATGCCAAGAAGATTAGCAATGCTACTCTCTACCTTGAAGATGTTGTGTTGGTATGGTGGAGGAGGAGACATAGTGACATTAAAAGGGGTATTTGCACCATTTAGAGGTGGAGTGAGTTTAAGAAAGAACTTAAGAACCAATTATATCCCGAAAATGCTAAAGAAGAGACAAGAGCTAAGCTTAGGCATCTCCAACAAAAAGGAAGCATTAAAGAGAACTTGAAAGAGTTTTGGAAATTCTCGACTATTTGGATAAAGAAGTTTCCTTTAAATTTAAGGATGGCTTACAAATTTAGGTAAACATGGAGATTCAAAGGCATGGTGCCTAAGATCTTGCTATTGATATCTTCATTGTTGTTCAAAAAATTCAAGAAGTCCAAATCCCACAAAGAAAAAAGCAACAAAAGGAAGAGTGGGGAAGATAACCACCAAATTAAAGAAAGTATTTATAAATCTAGTATGTTCAAAATTAAGAACTCCAATAATGATAAAAATAAGTTTATTCTTAAAATTTTCGTTTATGAAGAACCAGATAAGGCAAAAAATTGCTTGAAGAAAACAAAACTCTCTGCCTTAGTAGAAGAAAGGGAGTTGCCAGAAAGATAAAGGAAGGAGGCAAAGATGGGTTCTTTAAATATCCTCAGTGCCATTAAAGCAAACTTAAAGTGCCTAAAACTGAAAGCAATAGTATATACAGGAGCTTTCAACAAGTTCATGCAAGTAGATGGAGCAAATTATTTGAGCATTAGTTATAGCAATGACCAAGGGTGGCTCAAATTCGTAAACTTAAAGCCAAGAGCTACTTTTGGAGTTGTTAGGTAAGTCAAGGTATGTCGTAGAGAATGGTGTGATCTAATGGATTTCTTTGTAGTTCCTATTAACAATCATCCTATAATGCCTTAGTATGAAATTCATGGATCGTGTGAAGGTCATACCTATTCCTTTTCCCAATATCATGTGTATTTTAGAGGAAGAAAATACATGTAATACCTTTATCGCGTAAAGGAAATTTATCCATCAAGTCACTTTCTACCATGCAATTCTCTAAAGGTATAAAGAAGAAGCAACCCACATATTTGGCAACATTAAAAGGAGCAAAATCTTCATTAATGGATTTATTCAAAGGAATCTATAATGTTCCTGAAGAGTTCAAGGATGTAATGCTTTTAGAATTACTAAGGAAACTCTTACCAAAATAAGATATGGATTATAAGATTGAGTTAGTAGAAGGCTCTACCTCACTAACTGTAGTTCCTTACCATATGGAACCTCCCAAACTTGAGGAGTTAAGGAGGGAATGTAAGGAGCTGTTGGATGCATGCTATATCCAACCTTTTAAAGTTTCATATGACGCACGTAGGTTTTTTTAAAAGAAACGCAATAGTTTTCTTCGGTTATGTATCAATCATCGGGTACTTACTAAGATCATTATGAAGAAAAAGTGTAACACCCCACTCCCGCAAGACCCGAACCCGACATCGACGGTAATATCCGAGTTTGTGCCCCGCGAGGGTGGCGTGCCACATCACTCAATTGAACAAAAATCGGTATATCCATCAAAAAACACAATATGCGGAAGAATTTCCCATATAGAACTACCCATTTATATAACAGTTACAAAATATAAGTGTCAATATAACAATAAAACATGAAATGCAGACGCAAACTGATCCCGACCTCTATTCTTCACTTGAATGCTGTAGACATACTCCCGTAGTCTAACGGGGTATTCTTCTAATCCTGAAAAATAGTTGTAAATTTTGGGTGAGTTTTGCGAACTCAGTGAGTGACCATCATCGATGGCTCACTCATATCAGAACATATACAAATCAGATTATTCACGTTCTCCCATTAACAATCATAATCAATCACATACATTTAATCAGTTATGCCACATAGTACACAGTAATCCCATCATAAGTATCATGTCAATAGCAATCATATTAATCACATCTTGCATTCAGAATCATTTAGATCATATTACATTCCACATTATTCTCAAGCATACTAGCTCTCATACATGAAATCAGTCATTCCTCATTCAATTTCATTTAATCATTTATGTTATGCCTATACAGTGCGCATATGACTCACTTTCCAGTTGTTGCGTTGTTGTGACCGAGTGCCTGAACTGTCCCCTGTGGGGTTCATTATGCGTTGAGCCAAAGGCTCTGATTCATTTTTTGATCTATAGAGGTAGGAGAGCCCTCTGGGTATGCACTACTTCCCTTCGAGCTCGAGGCTTTTTTTCATTCGTTGAGCTTTAAGCTCTAATCGGTGGCTACTCTGGTCACAACTGTCATTATATGTCATGCATTTATGCCATGGAATGCATCACTCATCATTTCATATTACAATTAGTCACTTTCTTATATCCCATCCGTATACATAGGCAAATTTTGTTTTACCATTTCGAACTCATATGCAAATCCCCATTTAGAACTCATTGATCAGCCGAATTCTGTATCACAACCTATCCCATTTCAAAATTTTACCTCTCGCCGGACTTTAGTCCGGCATGCCACATTAACACGGTACAATTTCACTTATATGCAATAACACTTTCACATTATTGATCACATCATGTTGGCACTGAATACACATAAGTCAAGTAGCACTTCAACTTCCCAATCACTTTTCATATTCATCGGACCTCCTGTCCAACTCCCACCATACACAAACACATGCAGTCATGTATCGGTAATGTCATGTTTACAAAATAAAATAGAGCAATCAATGAATTAAGACCATCTCGGTCTACTCACAGTATGCTCCAAGTTAGCTCTTATTTTCGCTGCGCATTCCGGCACCTTCGCTCAGCACAAAGCTTTACTTTGCATGAAACTCACGTACTTCATCTTACAGAGATTTTGGGTCCGGTTTCCTTGAGGCAAAAGAAACCCAGGACCATTCGGTCACAGTAGAATAAGCATAGTTTTGCTTCGGTGAGCTTCAGTGGAGTTTTGATGAAAACTCTGTGCTGGAGGCATATGCGGAGAAGAAACTTCCCGAGAGAAGGCCCGCACAATAACTTATCTTTCAAGGTTATTAAAAGCTCACCTTTGAAGTTGGGACATCTGTCTATTTTGTAGCCACCTGTCCACTTCTGGATTTTTCCATACAGTAACAGTTTGCGTGTTCTGTCTGACTATGATACTAAAGTTATTTTGCAACACTATCTTCTAGAAACATGTTTCTCCTATGTGTATGTGTCTAATGACATCAAAACGCTCAATTCCGTTCGGAAATAATACGTTCAGCTCTTCCTATCTGAGACCGAACATTAACCCAACTCCAATTCAGATATTGAAAGTCTAAAGGCTGAGCTGCTGATCGGCTCTTTCAGCACAATTATAGCCCCATGTCTCTAGTTTAATGCAACCAGAATTGGTTCGATCGGGACTCTATAGCTCGAAATATCTCCAAAACATTTTTAACCGGTCTGCTCACTTTCAAATTAATGTTTCTTAATTTAATATCAAAACCGATTGATATTTGCCTTTTGATCAATCACTGTCTCCATTAATAACCGATTGTTATTCGTCTTAGGAATCTATCTCTTTAACAATCAGATTGATCGGCGGTCAAACAAGGAAGTTATGACCAAACAAGTAAAGGGAGGTCGGCCAGCGCTCGCCCGATCGATCTGCCAGTGCTCACTTGATCGGTCGGCCAACGCTCGTTCGATCGGTCGGTCAGTATTTATTCGATCAATCGACCAACTTTCACTCAGTCGATCGGCCAATCAGCACAATGCCAGACCAACACCCGATTTTTCCACTTTCATACCTTCGGACTCAGAACTCCAAATTTAACCAATTTGGTATCAATGGAAAGGTAAAAGATCGCTGTACCATTTTCATGAACTCCAAAAATGGCTCGGTCTCTAAAGGGGTCAAGAAGTCTACAGAAGGTGGTTGGTCGATCAGCTCACCTGAACAGTAACCTGGACAGTAACCGAACTCCTATATCTCATAACTTTTCACTCCCATATCCAAAAATTCCTTACCCAATATCAATAGAAAGATAATAACAAGTTCTACAATTTTCCTGATGACCTGTAACACCATTTCCCACTTTAAGAGGGGCGAAAAGTCACTCGACCATATCACCTTTTTCAATCGATCAGGACTAATAAGGCACCACCGATCCCTCCTTTAACCAATTAAGGGTCGGAGTCCAACATATGACTGCATGTCCCTTTTAAACTGAAATCTCGATCCTACCCTTTTACTATAGGGATGGGATGTTACAATTCTCCCCCCTTAATAAATTTCATCCTCGATTTTTTAATCGATCAGGACTAATAAGGCACCACCGATCCCTCCTTTAACCAATCAAGGGTCGGGATCCAACATATGACTGCATGTCCCTTTTAAACTGAAATCTGGATCCTACCCTTTTACTATAGGGACGGGATGTTACAAAAAGTATCCCATCCCATTAATTGCTGATGTCAAATTTGTAATGGGCCTACGAGCCCACACAAGAAGGAAAGTTAGATCACATATAAGTCCAAGTGAAATTCCATCCTAAAACCAATTGACAATAGGTAGAGGAGCCCACTAGACTTATATATTAGTCTTCTTTCTCCTCTTTCTTTAATGTGGGATACTCACATGTGGGTATTCTTAATAGCTGACTTGTTCGATCAACTTGGTGAAGCGAGATAGTTTATCAAACTTGATCTAAGATTGAGGTACTATCAAGTGAGGATCATGGAAGGAGATATACCAAAGACTATTTTTGTTACAAGATAAGGTTCTTTTGAGTTTTTAGTAATGCTTTTTGGACTTACTAATGCACTTGTTACGTTTTGCATCCTTATGAATCAAGTGGTATAATCCTTCTTAGATAAAGTTGTTGTTATGTACATGGATGATATTGTAGTATATAGCAAAACATTAGAAGAGCATACTATGCACTTGTGACAAGTTTTCCAAGTCTTAAAGGAAAATGAGTTGTATACGAAGAAGGAGATATGTGTTTTTGCACAACATAAAGTCATGTTTTTGAGGCACATTGTTGAAGGGGGCAAGCTATAGATCAACAAATATGGGTTGCAAGCTCTATATGATTGGGAACTACTAAAAAAGGTATTAGAATTTTGTTCCTTCCTTGACCTTGTTAACTACTATTGAAATTTCATTAAAGGTTATTCCTCCCTCGCTTTTGAACTCACCGATCTATAAAAGAAGAATAGAGTATGAAATTGGGATGCAAGGTGAGAGAATGCATTTAAGGTGCTAAAGAAAAAGGTGACGAAGGAACCCATGCGTGCGCTTCCTGATTTCACTAAGCCATATAAGATACATAATGATGCCTTTCATTTTGCACTTGGTAGTGTTTTGATGTAGGATGGACATCCAACTACTTATAAGAGTCGAAAGCTAAGTGACGTTGAACATCGTTACACCGTCTAAGAGAAAGAGATGACTATAGTTATGCATTATTTGCGAACTTGGAGACATTATTTATTAGGGTACAAGTCCGTGGTAAAGATGGATAATGTTGCTACCAGTTATTTGATCACACAAAAGAAGCTGACACCAAAAAAAAAATACATGGAAAGTCTTCTTGTCAGAGTTTAACTTTGTGATGAAGTACAAACTAGGAAAGGCCAACTTAGTTATAGATTCCCTTAGTACAAAAGGGGAGCTCATCGCTATCACAAGTCCAAATTTTTCTCTAGTTGATAGAATAAAGGAGGGATTTGATTAAGACTCGTAAGCTAAGAGCTTAGTGGAGTTAGCTAGAAATGGGGAGACACAACAATCTTAGCTTCAAGATGGCAGACTTATCACTAAAGGTTATAGGATTTATATGCTTAAATGACAAGCGTTACAAAAGGAGATCATTAAGGAGTGTCATAATTCCAAATGGGTCGGACATCCTAGAGTAATTCACATGTTGGCTCTTGTGGAGTGCGTATATTATTGGCCCTAAATGCGCGATGACATCAAGCTTTATATAAGGACATGTCTTATATGCAAACAAGACAAGACGAATCAACGCCAATTAGTGGGTTTACTAGAGCCATTACCTATTCCAAAGAAGCTATGGGAGAGCATCTCTATGGATTTCATTACATGCCTACCAAAGTTTGAAAGATGTGGTAACATCATGGTAGTGGTAAACTGGTTTAGCAAATACAGTGATTTCATCATCCCTATACTGATGAAATTCACAGCTAAGGATGTTGCACTCTTATTTTTCAAGCATGTGGTGAAGTATTGGAGTATTTCAAGGATAATTATGAGTGATTAGGATGCTCGGTTTATGAGGAGATTTTTTATGAAGCTATTTAAACTAATAGGATCTGAACTCAACTTCTCCACTAGCTTTCACCCTTAAATGAATAAGCAAATAGAGAGAGTAAACACATTTTTGGAGTTGTACCGGAGGCACTATATGAGTACCCATCACAATGATTGGGTAAAGTTGTTACATGTTGCCCAATTTTAGTACAATTTGTAAAAAAGTGAGCCAACTAATGCTAGTTTATTTGAAATTGCAATTGGCCAATAACTGATGACCCCACATACTCTTGCTATCACATATAAAGGTCCAAGTCTTGCTACATTCAAGTTTGACAAAGGTTGGTATGAGAAGATCGGCATAGCATGAGCATACTCGGCTAAGGCCGCGAAGAGAATGAAGAAGTGGGTTGATTCCAAGTAAAGGCATATATATTTTAATGAAGGGGACATGGTTATGGTAAAACTTCTCCCTCTCTAAAGTTGAAGATTTATGGAAGTGCATAAAGGACTAGTGAAGTGCTACGAGGGACCTTTCCCTATAGAGAAGCCAATTGGCAAATTTGCCCACCATTTTACATTGTCCTCTCATTTAGAGATGTATCTCATATTTCATGTAAGTCTTTTTAAACCTTACCATGAAGATAAAGATAAGCCCGTTAGGGGTGAATCAAATAGAGCCCTTACCACCGTCACTATAATGCCTGAAAAAAGAAGTTGAAAAGATATTGACACATCGTGTTATACTGATGAGACGTACCCATCCAAGTTATATTGAGTATTTTGTTAAATAAAAACACCACAAGAGTTAAGACATTTAGTGACAATTTATTTATGACTAACTATGATTTCATCACAGATATGAGATTTTTTCTGACAAAACACTTTATTGACACTATTGTTTCGATTAACTGTAATGATTTATTTTTTTGTCACTAATATAATAGAAATTATGACAATTTAGTATCTTTCACAATTAAATTGTCATTGTTAATATATTAATAGTGTCAATTTTTCTTTTATCACTAAGTTTTGTCACTAAAAGCATATATGCAATTTGGCACAAAAGTAATTTTGACGGGAATGAGTTGTAATTGTGACAATTCATATGTTGGTAACTAATATTTTGTATTTGTTATGACAAAACATAGTTTGATCATTAATATTTTTTTATTGCTGTGACGAAACAGTTTACTGTCACACGATATTTTACTTGTTGTGACGAAAATTTTTGTCAATAAAAATTTAATTAGTTATTGTCTACTGAATGTTGTCATAAAAACCGAACTATCACTATGGTCACTACTATTCATAATTTAGTGATAATTTTTTGGGACTAACTATCATTTCATCACAGATATCAATTTTTTGTGACAAAACAATTGATTGACATTATTGTTTGGATTAACTGTGATGATTAATTTTTTGTGTCACAAATACAGTATTGGTAATTGTGACAATTTAGAGTCTTTCACAGTTAAATTGTCACTATTAATATATTAATAGTGTCAAATTTTCTTTTATCACTAAGTTATGTTACTAAAAGCATATGCAATTTGGCGTCAAAATAATTTTGGCTTGAATGAATTATAATGGTGACAAAACATATGCTTATCACTAATATTTTCTATTTGTTGTGACAAAATATAATTTACTCACTAATATTTTTCTCTTACTATGACGAAATGGTTGATCGTCACACATTAAATTAGTTAGTGTCTACTTAATATTGTCTCAAAAACGGAACTACTACTATAATCACAACTATTCGTAATTTTTGTGACAAGAAATTTTGTTGTCACTTGATTATCAACTTTTTGTTACAAAGGTTGTTGTTAGTATAAATATAACAAATAAATGATAAATATTTCTTGTTATAATAACATTTTAAAATTAACCACTCTAATGATTAATTAGGTCATTATTGTATGAATTTTATAGACTAAAAACTACTTGTCACGGTTTTTTCTTTAATATTATTATTTACAAACAAATTTAAATATTTTCTTATAAAATATTCAAACTACATATATTGATAATTCAAAAGTAATATTTTACATGTCAATAGATATTTGCTAAACATAACTTTGAAATTTCATCAAATTAAAAATCAAAATAAATAAATGTTTAAATATAATGAAAATCTTGTTCCAAAATATTAAGCAAAACTCTAAACATGTAATAAATTTAAAAACAAAGTTCTTACTAATGCTCAACCATTATCATCATCGTCATCCTCATCTTCACTTACTAAATTTGTCTCATCAGTATTCATAAAAATAAATAATTAAAATAATATTGATTTAATTCAAATTTTGATTACATCAAAATTGGACTATCAAGTCAAGCCCTGATCATCCTTTAATTAGGTACGGTTTTAAATTCGTCATATCATGTTTGCGTTTAAGTTGCAATATATTGTGAATGTGATTTCTTTTTTGTAAATATATTCATAATTATAATTGTATTGTTCATAATAATTATTACTATTATTTGCAATTGGAATACAATTTACGTTTCATAATTTAAAAGTCTTATGTATGATAGTAGACTAAATTCTTTTTCCTTTTAATATAAGGATAATTTTTATAAGAAATAAAATCGAAAGCTTTGGAGATGTTATCCTTCTGAAAGGGGAAAAATACATTAAAATTTAAAGAATTTATATATTGAATTTATTGTTAAGTTATTTATTACGTAATAAATTAAAGTATATTAAATATGTGATTCACGTAATCTTAAAGGAAAGTTCCTGAACATTCCAACATTAATGTACCCTTAAAATTGTGGATACCTACACGAAAAGTCATGGAAGCTCGATCAAAATTTTAAAATTGAAATTGACCAATCGAAAGCTGGTATCACAAGAAAATTGTTAAGCATGACCATATCGAAGTTTATGAGATGTTCCAACGCAGTCTAAACTCAAGGTTTCAATCAAATTGGTGACGTATTAATATATGTATGGCCAATACTGCAATGTTATGAAGTCATAATCAACTATGCCCAGACAACCGTCAAGTCCTAGGCACCAATCAACTTAGAAACACCATATATAAACAATGGAATGCAAACAAGATAATTAGAACTCCCAACATCTTAATTGAAAATTCATCAAATTATCATTTTAACAAGCAACATTAACCACGCCCTAACACAAACAACAATCGACTGGAAGTACAAGGCCCAGGCGCCAAACCCCGAACTTAAAAACTCAGTAACCATGGCCTCATTTGCACGCTACTCACACCTTGTAACTCATCCCCTCCCTCAAGGTATCTTCGCTCCCATATTTAAGCCTGCGTGGAGATTCCAAGGTCTCAGGCTATTAGGTTGGCTTCTTTATCCTCTCCCAAATGTAACAAAATCTCTCTTCTTCCTCTTCCACTTCCTCATCATCTTCTCTCTTTCACACGCCACTGGAGAATGGGCTATATATCGGCTCTCGACAGACAGTTGCAGTATCTTGTTTCTCATTGTGATGATTCCGTCATCACAACATTAAAACTTGGACCTTTATCAATGGTAATGAGATGATCTTGTACTTCCAATCGATTGTTGTTTGCATTAGGGTATGGTTAATATGCTTATTAAAATGATAATATGTTGAATTTTCGATTAAGATGTTAGGAGTTCTAATTATCTTGTTTGCGTCTTTTTGCCTACACTACAGGTCCATTTTTGTTTTGTGTCTGCTTTTGTCTCAACATGTTGCTCGTGTTTTTGTTTTGTTTATCAATACAATTTGTCTTTTGTGATATGTATGATGTTTGTGTGTTATTTGCCTAGGCTGCACATAAGAGTCAATGCCATACAGGTACAGATGTTTTTGCCCACCTCTTATGTGATCCCTTATAGTTTAAATCTTTTATTTAGATGATTTGAGATGGGAGAGAATTATATTTATTGAGTAGAAAACTAACAGTGGAATTAAGGAATAAGTCACCTTGTCATCTGGAGATTCATGCAAATTATTGAGCTATAAATTCATGCATGTTGTTTTGTCTGTTCATTCTCAATAGTGTTTTTACACAACAACAATAGAAGGGACTTCCTTTAATCTATTTCTTCAAATGATTAGTGTCTCTGTTTTAAGTTTTTAATTAAAAGGATGCAGAATTTTAGTCTATGGCTGAACTAAGGAAGGCTTAAGAGGTCTCAATAATCTTCTTATTAGAAAAATGAGATAACATAGTCTGGAATTATTTCTCTCAATTAAGATTTTTTATGAAAATTTTAAAATTACTTTACTAAAATTTCAAATTCTAGCTAAATATGCATAAAAAGATTCAAGAAGAGGGAGAGAAAAATAGAGAAAAGATTTCATTTGCACTTCTACTACTCGTTGAGTATTCTAGTTTTGTCCTAGAAAGAAAGTCAAACTATTTACGTAGTTTAGGTGTTAAAGGGATAACATCTAAGTTCTGAGAAAAAAGTTAAATTCTAGCTAAAACTGAGGCTGCAAAGAAACGTGCAAGTGATTTAGATGATGATGAAGAATTACCAAAATCACAAAAACACAAAATGAAAGGTTCAAGCTCAAAATGAGAAGATTCAAGCTCAAGATGCAGCTATTAAGAAGTAAGTCATAGAAATGAAACAAATTGCAGCTATAATTACTATGTAGTTGTTTGAGATAATTGTAATAGATATAATTGTCTTGGATATTAAATTTTCCCATTTTATATATTGAAATTTAGAATTTTTTACATTTTGGTGATTTATATATGTTAATAATTTTTATTTGCTTGTGTGACAATATCTTGGCACTAAAATTTCGTATCATTTGTGACAACTTTTATGGCCACCAATGAAAAAATGTTTATCGATTAAGCAATTAAAGTGTTAAATTTAATAATATTATTTGTGATAAACACAAACGCATTAGTGATAAATTTATTGTAACATATAATCTTTATTTAGTGACAACATTATTGTAACATATAACTTTCATAATTGTGACGAAATTTGTTAGACTATATGGTCATTGACACAAATTTCTTTGACCACTAACGCAATTTTATTATTCAATTGATAGTTTTATTTGTGACAATAAAAAACACATTAGTGACACTATTTTATGTGAGAACAATTTTTCATTTTTTGTGATAAAATAATGTTGACATTTTTCCTTAACATATTAGTGACCAAGTAATAGACACTGATAAAAAAACACGAGTGACAAATATTTTGTCACTATTTCTAATAAGTTTAGTGGTGATAATGTTGTCACAATAAAATAAAGTATTATTATGACTTTATTCGTCACTACTTTTTATTATTTGTATCGATAAACTTGTCATAAATATATAAAGTTACTGTGACCATATGGTATTGTCACACATTCCATAACTTTTAGTGTCGGTACGTTTGTCACAATAAAATGAAGTACTGTTACGATTTTATTCGTCACTACTTTATATTTTTTTATGTCAATAAACTTGTCATAAATATGTAAAGTTACTGTGATCATATAGTTTTGTCACATATTTCATAGTTTTTAGTGTCGGTACTTTTGTCACAAAGGTGTTTCATAATTGTGACCATTTTCTTAATTTAGTCACTACTTTATTAGAGATGGAGGTATTTATGGCTGAAGGTGACAACTTCAAAATTGGTCACTATTAATAATAGTGATTAATATTACTGTTTTTAGTGACAAATTTTGCTTTCATTTAAAATACAATTTCTTGTATTGAAATGATTACTTATAAGTGAAGTGAGCTTGGATCATGAGCTTAAATTGTGGAACCAAAAAGACAAGATCAAGGATTACACCGAGGGCACATCGAGGACGATGCTAGGTTGAGTATGGGAGAATTTCACATTATGAATGTGTTCAAAACTCTCATGAAGAAGTTTGGCCCAAAGAGTCTTCTAGAATTCTCTTCAAAATTTTAGAAGAGGAAAGAAAATTGTAGAAACTTCTAGAATCTTGTGGAGTCTTATTGAAGATCTTGGAAGTTTCTAGAACTTGGTGGAAGGTTGTGGAAGGTTGTGAATGTTATGGAACATTATATAACATCCTGAAAAAATGTAGAAGGTTATAAATTAGTACAAGATGTACATAGAATAGTATACAATATTCTAAATAATTAGTGCAACCATTAAATCAAACAGAACATAGTCATCCATTTAGAGGATGGAAGCATTTAGAGGATGGAAGACTATAAAGTCTTAGAGACTTCATTTAGAAATATCATACATCCAACATTTAAGCAAAGTTTTCCTTACAAACATTCTCCAAAGTTTTTCTTTAATCTGTTGAGTTATTTTCTAATTATCTAGTCTTATACGTAGCATTTTTGAATAAGATTGACTTGATGTAGTAGAATAAAACCCAAGTATCAAACGGTATATTGGTAAGAGATCCAAGTCCGTGACACTTGGTTTTGAGCCCTTGTGTAATAAAAAAAAATTAAACTCAACTTAGTTATTGTGAACAGAATCAGCAGCAGTTTAGAAAGTTTAGTAATTATTAATGTGCAACACGACCTACCAGCCTTACTTAGTTATTGTGAACAGAATCAGCAGCAGTTTAGAAAGTTGAGTAATTATCAATGTGCAACACGACCTACCAGCCTTACATATCAAGTGTTTGCCACGAATCTTCGCCTGTTTTCAATTAAGATTAGATGATTACGACAGTTTGTCCCGTTAGTTCAAGGGCTCATTTCTGCCACTCTCCATTTCCTAGCTTGTGGTTTGGTCCTTGCTTCTTCCAAAGTTTGGGGTCTTTTGTGATACTATTTAGTGTTATAATCCGCATCACAAAAAGAAAATGTCCATAGTCCTTACAAATTCTGACATTTTAAAGTAGTTTGTCCTTGGCTTTATGCTCTTCTCGAGGACGTAATTGAGGCAGCTCACTCTGGAAACCAACCACCGTTGCTGTATAGTGGACAAATTTTTAGTGGCCATGATTTTTTTTTTTTTGGTGTCTTAAGAGGGCACAATCTTAAAAGAAATACTATCTATTGAAGATAAGTGACTCCTATCAAGTCATGAAATAGTCACGGTACGTATGATGTCAAAGACAATCAACTACAAAGTTCTCTTCACGATGAATACGAGCAAATTGAACAGTGTCTAAACAAGTAGAGAGTGCGAATCTGATGCACAACCGCAGCACAGTTTTCCCCACAGTGACCAGGAAAATTCTGATTCTTGATGTTCGTGTTAGGTTAGGCAGTCTGCTCCATAGTCCTCCAGCAAGGCCTTGCAAATTACAATGTCCTGTCCACCCTAACATGACAATTGACAAGCTGGCCTGACTTGGCATAAAACTCCATAATGGCACTTTTCATACAATTAATGAAGCACAGGAAGGATATGGGTCACACTAGACAGAATCTGAGACCTGCAACTACGCCATATGATTGATAATGAAACGACAATTCCGCCTCCTCGTGGCGGTGGTGCTTCATGTAAGAAACAACGAAGGACAATAACCTTACAAAAAAAAAAATCTATCAATTCCAATATCTAATACCATCGCAATTTTAATTTTGTCAGGATTTGTTGAAATTACGTTCACATTATTAGTAACTATCACCGAGATTTCTTACCAAATCAGATTATATATTTCGAAATTTGGATCCTCGGGATTCAGTAATTACTTTAAATGGAAAATTTACGGTCACTTTCCGTCTCGTTTAACGAATAAAATCCAACCAAAATTTTACTTCACCATTGTACTCTAGAACCTTTGAATTAGCACATATAACCTGAAGACCCAGTAAATCAATTGAAAATTTCCTACGATGATACTAGGGTTCTGTGACCTAAACGCCAAGAGCTGAAGACCAAATGTCCTTTAAAGACAGTGGTCAAGCTTATCAGACCAATGATGAGATGAAATTGTCCGGGAGCATCTTTACTTTTCGAGAAGCTGAGACAAATACAGCTAGAAATAGAAACCAAAGTCGATTATTTTTCAGAACGTACTGACTCAGTTCCTGATAATTTTGCTCAGCTAAAATCACATGTGCTCTCCTGCTAACTGGCAAAATAGGACCAACACGGATCTCTCTTTTAAGCTCTATCCCATCAATGTCGTGGTAGCTTTTTACGCCACTTTGGAATCCTGTGTGCCACAAGCTAGCTTTACAAGCTTTGTGGTTGCAGAAAACGGCGAGAACCAAGCAGCTTAGAACATGAGGATTAGTTAGTAAATTCAGGTTCTTAACTAGCGTATGCCCTTTTTTTTTCTCACTCTCGTTATGTTTTTGGCAAGTGATGGTAATGATTGTGCCACCCAAAAAGAAAGTGGCCTACCAAACTTATTCACCCACCATCATCCCAGATTCTGCTTTTCTTGCAACAAAAATGACACGATAGGTATAATATACAGAACAAACATTAGACCTTTATACCCGATAACCATAACCAAACCCCACAAAACTAAACACATTCTACACGAAACAAGTTACAAAATGATCTAAACTAGAGGAAGTATAACAAAAGAATGACAGAATATATAAATATTCCAAGAGAAACAGATTAGAATTTGGGATGCTCCCCTAACACTCTAATTCTATATGCCTATGAACATTTTGTGTGATAAAATCTTGTTTCTTGATAAATTTAGCAAATGTGAAAATCTCCATATCCGTACGTTACCCACATTTTTGACCCGAAACTATTTCATAGGGCTGCGATTTCTTGCTACTTTTGAGCTTCAACAAACCATACAATTTCCTGAAATCTTTCCCGCCATTGACATTTTCCGGAGAGAAAATACCCGAGTTGTTTTCCGATTCTTCGGTCGAATGCCTCGACAAACCGCCGAGCAACCGCCGTCCAACACTGGCATAGCTCCGCCTATCGCCCTCCGTCTGTAACGCCATGATAACGGACTTCAACGCCCGACTTGGCGAGTTACGATTCGCAATCATCAGCTCCCCGATCTCCGCCGGACTTAACGTTGCTCCGTTTTGGAAAATCTCCTCTACTTGTGGAAACAACTTATGATCCTTAACCCCCAAGTAACTGTTCGCCAATGTCTTGAACGCCGTGAAGTCGCATAACGGAAAATGAATATGGACGTCGATCCGACCCGGTCTCAGAACCGCCGGGTCAATGTTGTCCTTACTAGTCATCGTAAACACCAAAATCCTTTCCTCGGCGCAGCACGAGTTTAGTATCCCATCCATGAAGTTCAATACCCCCGATAAGCTCACGGCCGTTGATTTCTCGACCAAAAACCGATCAAGGTCTTCGATCACAATCACCGACTTGGTCGTCGTTTGCAACAGTAGCAATTTCAGATCTGAATCGTCTGCAACTCTCGAGAGGTCGACGTCGTACACGTCGTACCTTAGGAAATTAGCCATAGCAGAGACGAAACTTGATTTTCCAGTGCCAGAAGGACCGAACAAGAGATAGCTTCTCTTCCAAACGCGGCCTAACCTGTGGTAGTACTGTTTGGTTTTCGAAAACGACTCGAGATCCGATTTTAACTTATTTTTGAGATCGGACTCCATGGCAATTGTTTCAAAAGTTGAAGGATGCGTGAAGCTAACAGATCTCCACCGTCCGTTTTGACCGTCGCCGCTGATGTTCGTGTAGAGCTTCAAATCCTTGTTTCGCTCCTCGAGCTCGTCGGAGACGGTGTGAATATGTTGGAGATAAGGACGGAGAATTCGACGCTTGTCGGCTTTTCTGATCTTCATCACAAAGCTTCTCGAATGCGCCTTGTCGCTGGCATCGTTAATCCACGAGACTTTAGCTCCGAGAAAATCGTCGTCGATGACTTGATTAGGATCAAGACGGAGAACGATGTCGTTTGGTTTTTTCCCGGTGAGGAGATTGGTAAAATCGGAGTCTTCGAGTGAAGCGAGGGAGTGGAGATAATTGGACACTTTCCCATATAACTGATTCTCCTGCATGCTCTCGTTGAATTCTGGGACCTTGAAGAATTGATACACATGAAAATAGTCTTCAATTGATCTCCACCATTTTCTGGTAACGTAAATCAACCCGGTCCTGATTAAAAAGACACGAACCAGAAACAAGAAACAAACGCCGAGGAATAGGAGTAAAAGTGGGTAATAAACAAGTTTCATGATTGTTGCCGAGGAACAGGGACAAACGATGCTCAAGTGAACATAAAGATCAGTTTATGGTTAAGAGGGATTATAACTGGGAACTTGGAAGAGGAAGTCATGTTTTCCAGACGAAACAACGTTATGGTCAAGAGCATTGAAGTAGAGGAAGAAGAGGCTAGTTTGATGGTCAAAACACGCCGGGAAGGAATTGATAAAATATTACAAACAGGACATTTTCTCTACTAAAGAGGTTGAGACCTTAAGGATGACTGTCTCATTTTTCTGGCCAACCTTCCGCGTGTGTCAACTTGTGTTATTCCCTTGTGTGTCAACTTATGTTACTTATTCCCGTTTCTGTTATATATTTTTTTTCATTTTTTATTCTTTTTACAACTTAGGTAAGAATATCCAATAATTTGATTAAAGCCCATAATCAATGGAATAATTATCATTTCGATTACATAATTTTCCATAATAATTTGGGTTATGCGAATAATAAAACCACAATTAATTGTCATTATAGCTCAAAAGGAAAGCTACACTGGTTGAGATTTTCTTTTTCTTTTTTGGGTTAATTCTTACTTATTTGCACAATCTCTTGTTAATGAATTGAATAGATTCATGTTTCTTAGGTGGAAAAGGAGCCTTTAGATTGCTTTGAACATTGTTACACCCTTCATTTGACCTTGTTATAAATAAAAGTCGGATTTCTCCGAATGATGACATGCACATTAGGAAATTCAATCAGTCCAACACACAACGTTCTGGAGCTGCTAAGAAAAAGCCATAACACTAAATATGAGAAAATTTTATTTATTTTAGAATTAAGTTATGTTAATTTTATATTATGTGATTGAGTCCAAATCTTACCTTAAAATTATTTATTATTTAAATGCACATGTTTGACTTCATTCATATTTATTGTTTTTTAATAGTTAATAAAAACATAAAATTAATAATGTATTTTATGGTTAATTAATTATCTTTATTAAAGCTATGAAAATAATATAAATTTAAATATATTCAAAACATCACTTCTTTACCTTACATAACAAATAATTCAATTAAGACTTCCACTCCACCCATTTAAAACTTGAAATGCTAAAAATTCAAAAGAATATTTAATAATTATTTATAAAGATCGAAATAACAATTTTATTTATCAAGTGCAAGTTTAAAATTAATTAATCATACTTTACCCAAACTCGCCAACTTGTCCACACTCCGAAGGGGCAATGCTCAATGGTTTTGCCTTTAACAATGATTTGGATATATTGCCATTATACTATTCTCTTAAATTCATTTTATATATCTGGAGTGATGCAGGTAAGTTGAAGTTGAAAGCCTGCATATATATATATATATATGTACCAATCGTGTACTCATTAAACTTTATCAGTAGAGGGCCAGACTTCCGAGGCTCAAAACCAAAAGGTACCTCTGGTTTCCTAGCTAAAGTTGAATAAGCTGTGCTTTACAGCCAACTTGCAGAAGAAAAAACCATCGATCACTTCGATTGAATTAATGTTTCATAATCAAGATTTGCACAATATTTATAGATTCAATACATCTTTACTCTTGAATCAATATTGTTAAATTATTAAAATGAAAAACAAAATTTCAACCACTATTCAAAAATTAAAAGTTAAAACTTTTAAATTGGTTGTTTGGCCATGATAAATACAAATAATCAAATTCTAATAGTTAACATTGTAGATAATTTACATTTCAAGAACAAGGCTAATAAATTAAATTTGATTTTTAATTTAAAAAATGTGGCTAATAAATCCGTATCTTGATCGATATTTAAAAAATGTAGCTAATAAATTAATTGTTGGATTTAGATATTTTGCTACAAATTAAATTCGATGTATTTTACTTAATAATTAGAAACCTCAATCTGTTTGATCAGTTCAACTGTAAAAGTTTTGAACCATTTAACTTTTCGATTCGATTTACTTTAATAATTTTTGTTATTAAAAGCTAATCAATTTATTAATTAACCTGTTAATATTTATAAATGAATAAATTAAAATAAATCAATTAATTTTCATCTATTAATCATTTTTTTAATCAAAATTTAAATTCTTTGATTGATAAAAATAATCTCTTTCAATTATATTATAAATTGTTTAATTTTATTTAATTTTTAGTCAATTTTATGATACCAGTTGAACCTTTTAAATTTTAAATATTTTATCTTAACGACTTAACTTACTATTCGATTTTAAAATATTAATTTTACTACAATTTACTCTATTCAAAATCTATTTTTTGTTTCATCTTTCAATAGTATATTATCAATAGGAGCATCTTTTTTTCAAATCGCAAGTTCTTTTAACGGGTTGTCGCAAAGTTTCGAACATTACAAAACATAAAATTGAAAAGTTATAATCTTAGATGATTAAGTAAACACAACCTCACAAAAGTCAATGTGAAAACTTTAAGCATTACGTGAATATTTTGCTTTACACGAACATTTGGTGGAAAAAGTCAAATAGAGAGGATGAGATAAGTATAGAAAGGGACTTTGCTAAAGGTTTTAAAAAAAAGTGAAAAGCTCGGCAAAGGGACAGCAAAATTCGTCTTTAGGCTTTTAAAATTCCAACTCTCCTTGGTTCCTACGGCGTCTCCGTGTTGGAATCAGTATGTAATGCAGACAACATTTTTTTTTAATGCACGACGCGTAAAGCCAGCGTATTATCGCCTCTATTTTTCTTTTCAAGATTCAAGCCGACCTTTTATTACCTTCCAACCTTATATCCATTCTTCATTCGGAGTCAAACGAGTAGTTGTATGTGACAATAATGTCGAGTGTATCTTCCAAAAAAAAAAAAGTGGAGGGTAGATCATTTTTTTCGTGGATTGACCTCCGAGCTTACTATAAGAAGAGGTTTCCTATTATTAAACCGTAAATGCTTATTCTTCCTTGATTTTACACGCAGAAGGAAGAAGTGGCAATATGAGTTGCTCCCCCCTACAGTGGTGTTGATGTCACCCTTTGCACACCCACATTGCACGCAGCAGTCCCGCCGCACATAGTTGCACTGAACCTGCACCATACGCAAACCCATCGGCGTTGCACACCCGCTGATCACACTGCACCACACATAGACCCGTTGACCCGCCACTGCATCGTTGACCCATTTGCACCGTTACAAAATACAAATACAAACAATCTAGCTTTAGGACTTAGGAGTGCAGGACATCAATGTAACTCAGGGAGACAAGGACTAGTGAAGGTTGCAAAAAATTGTAACAAAATTTTGTAGAATTATGAAATATGGAATTATGGAAATATGTTGGCTTTGGAATTGTGGATATTGAATTATGTTGGCTTTGATTTGAATACTGAATTGAGTATTTGAGTTTTGTAGAATATTAAATACAAATAAATGAATATTGAATTGTTAATTTGTTATGAGTTGTGTATTAATGTCTTGTGACTTTGGGTTGTATAGCATATGTGTAATTGTATATGTTGAATTATTGGTTCTTGGTGAATTGTGTTGTAAGAAATTAAATTATGTATTGAGTTCATTTGGGTAGGAAACTAAGGATTTTGATTAAAATTGGTGAATGAAAGGCTGTTAAATTAAAGTTAGAAATTTAGATTTCAGTAATAGTGTTGATTAAAATTGGTTAAGAAAACAAATAATGATAATAATGTTTGGTCATTTCAATGTTTTTGATTGTTTATTTTTTGCACAAAATAAGTTATATATTATCACAAAAGTAGTTATCAATTTGTAATAATATAGGTTTTTATTTATTACGAATTGAATTGTATAAGCAAACAAAATGGATTAATTTATGGTTGAATTATGTGCTTACATAAAATAGGTTGTGAACTTATAGTTGTGAGTTACGGTTGAATAGGTTATAGTTGTGAGTGTATGTCATTATGGTTGAATTATGTAATCATACAAAAACAACTTATATAAGATATATGTGCTTTTTTGTTATTTTTAAGTTAAACAATACACATTTTGTGATAATAGTTGGTAGTGAAATTAAGTATTTTTTATTTTGATATGAAGTTATTAATTTAATTTTGACAAATGTTCTTATTTATTTTACAGATAAATAGAGGGAAGTTTAAGTACTTGTGATAATTCAATCGCTTTAGGTTTAGAAATACTCGATGATCTAGCTTGGGCTCATACTAAATTGATTCCTGGAATGAAAACATACTATTTGTTTGTATTGTAACAAATATTTGAAAGGTGAGGGAATCACCACATTAAATAAGCATTTAGTTGGAGTCAAAGGTGATGTGAAGCCTTAAAAGAAAGTGAGTCACAATGTGAAATGATAAATGAAGACTTTGCTTGAAGAGTATCAACATGAGAAAGTTAAAAGACAAAGATTGAACTATCAAATTGGTAATGGAAGTTCTTTTGTTGGTGGTCAAGATGATAGTGGGGGATATTGAAGGTAGTAGTATTCCTACCCAATAAGAAGGCAATGTTGCACCTGAGGTTAGAAAAATAAGAAGACCAATTTTTGATTTTTTTGCATTACAAACAACTTATAGAGCTTAGCCTCCAATCTGTAGTGCCTTACAATCTAAAGAAGTGACTTATAATATGATAATGACTAGATGGTAATATAATTCAGGTGTAGTATGCAATGTTGCCCAATCTTGTTAGTATCAACTTAAGGTGGATGCTAATGCCTCCTAAAATCTAGGATACAAAACTCCTACAATTGACAATTACAGTTGTAAACTTTTGAATACCTCTATTTATGAAATAAAAATTTATTTTGGTGAAAAAGGAATTACTTGTGCTACTTATATGGGTGTTTAATCATATGTAATGGTTGGAAAAATATAAAATATGAGCCTATTGTTAATTTTTTAGTTTATTTTGTAAGTATGATAATATTTTTGAAGTCTATTAATGCAATTGACTTTGATAGGAATGTTGATACTATGTTTTAGATTTTTGATAAAGTTGTGAATGAAATTGAGTTAGAAAATATTGTTTAGTTCATTACTAACAATTATTCTGCTTATAAAGAAGAAAATTGAAAAGCAAGTATAATTCTTTTATTGGACTTATTATGTTGCACATTACATTACCATGATGTTGAAAAATATAAGAAATATTAGGTATTTTCTTATTATTGATGAGACTATGTAAAAAGAAAAAAATGTGACCAAGTTTATCAACAAACCTACATAGATCATGAATTTAATAAGAAAAGATTTCACCAATGATAGAAATTTGTGTCGTCCTACTATTGCAATATTTGTAGCTGATTTTTTATCACTTCAATATTTTATTTTGATGAAGATGAAGTTGAGAGAAATATTGAAAAGTAATATGTAAGTTGCATCTTAACATGCTAGATTAGAGATTTCTAGAATTATAATTGAAGATTATGACTTTAGGTCTTAGTGTCAATTTTTCATATAAGTTTGTGAGTTTTTAGTGAGAGTACTTCATCTGGTTTATAGTCAAGAGAAGGCAACAATGAGTTATTTTTGTAATGCCACAAATAGGGCAAAGGAAGTAATCGAGGCCAATATAAAAACTAGGTCTTCTTTGTACACACTTTATCTTACAGTCATCAATGAGAGATAAAAAAAGATAATTTTACTCTTTGTTGTTTACAGCTGGGGCATTTTTGAATCTTAGTGTCTATTTTAGGAAAAGTTTTACAAAGAAAATTGAAGTTAATAAGAGAATGCTATTAACTATTATAACAATTGTTGCCCATAAGATGATGCAAGATCTCCTAAGTTCGAAATAGAAATTTATAAAGATGCTTCTGGTAAATTTGGGATGCTAATTCCTATTTTTCAAATAGACTAAGTTAATTCATGTATACTTTTTCACACTTTTGTTACTTATCGTCACTTTATTTTGTTTATAATGATACTTTTGCTATCTTACAATTCCTTGATAAGGTCAATTCAAAAATGATATTCCAAATTTACAAAAGAGTGCAATTCGAATTTTGAATCAATGTATAAGAGAAACAGGATGTGAAAAAAATTAGAGCACATTTAAATTCATCAATTCTAAAAAAAGGAATATATTAGAACACAAAAAATTGAATGACTTGGAGCTTCAAAAAATGTATGTTATTATCATTATTACGTTTGATATAATTTCTTGTAATTTCTTAATAATTTTATTTTATTTGTTTATTAGGACTCTTAATAGAATAAATAGTTATGTAGATCCAATTTGCTTTGACTATATCGATATTTTAGCAGACATGATTTCCAAAAAAACGAGTTTGATATATGAGAGTGATTTGGAAGATAATCTTGGATAGAAAATGATTGACATGTTATTTGGTGTAATAATTTGAATGATGTTCATGATGAGGCTCCTCTCAATGATGAGAATTTTGCATCAAATAATAATTGAGGTCAATGTGATTTAAGCAGATATTCAATTGAATAAAGTTCCAGGTTTTCATTTATCCCATTTTTTTAATTTCACTTATATTATGCAATATAAATATAATTATAAATGTTTTTGTTTTAAGTTTCACTTCTAGTTGATTGTTTTCTTATCACGAACATTTTTTGTGAATTGTAATAATTAAAGAGTCATAAATATTTATTATTCTTTTTATTTGATGTTTTGATGTAATTATTATTATTATTATATGATGAGTATTTACTTTAATTTTATATTTGTATAATGATTAAATAATTTTTTATATTAATTGTAGTTATTATTTATATGTGAAATATGAGTGAAAAGTAATATTAATAGAAAAATATATAGTTGTTATTTCAAATTTCTGTTATTATAATTTATAGAAATATAGTTGATGTAAAATTATAAATTATATAGAACAATATATTGAGGAACAATTTTGTAATTTTTTTAAAAATTTAAGAATTAGTTTATAAATTTTAAAAATTATCTAAAATAATATCCCGTATTGGATAGTACTGTTATATAGTATAATACCAAACGGAATTTCGGCACAGGTGTTGTATACTACTCATATAAATTTGTTTTCCTTGTATCGTAAAGACGCCACCTGTTTGCTATTATTAAGAGTTTCGATACTGGTTGAATTTGAAGTCAAGTTTAGATATTATGCCTGTTATCTTATACACATATTTAAAAAAAAACACACCCCACGAAAGAGAGCAAGATAAATAATTCATTTTCTCTGCCATATTAGAGAACTTAACCTATTAATTTTCTTGGAATTTAATTTTTAGGTTAGATGTTTTCTTTGAATTATTATATAACAAAGGTTTTCTCGGTTCATACATAGAACACGTACGGGTTCTGTAGCTGTTACGAGTTGTCCAACATTTTAGAAAGCGAATAATTCAAATACCACGCCGTATTTGTGACGGAATGAAAATGAACTGGTCCATCAGAAAAAAGCAAGTGTCATATGATCATGAAACGAGGATATTACCCGACAGCTGTGAGTTAAGAAGAAGACATTGAAAGGTAAAACGACTTAAAAACAAACGCTCACATCATTAGCATACTTGTGTCCACTAAACATGGAAAGAGTAATCAATAGGAGAGATTTGGACCGCAAGCAAGAGGATCTAAACCTTGATTTGTCGTTGTACTTGATACGTGGCTAATTAGGAGCCTAACACGTGCAAATTAACTGGAGCTTTTATCGGAACAAACTGAGGAATTTATCTGAATAAGGCTTGAATGTGTATGTAAACGATTTGCTATCCAGGTCGTACTAATCCAATTAAATGTTATCCATTTCTTAAATTTAGCGTTAACTTAAAATTTGTAAGATCTCTATAGTTAGAATTGACTTGGAATGAGTCGGTTCTTAAGTTTCTGAACTGCAGCCCCAGAAGCTAGAGGCGAGAGTTCCATAAAGGAAAAAAAGAAAAGAAAAGAACAATGGAATGGACACCGTACGTAACCCAAGTGGCTATCCTGAGCCCAATATGTGCTGAGCCTAAACAGTCTGGCGTTATAGGCTTTTCATAACCAAACCGAAGAGCCTAAGCATGTAATGGTCCGGAACATGACAAGAATAACGGTTAGGACTTAGGAGTAGGACTCAGTTCGGGGTTTAAAGTGGATCAATCCAGAGGAGACTGAACGGTGTTGTAACTCTACCCTACATTTGGTGTCCGTAGGATTTGTTGCACTTGGAGACTTCTGGCAGAGTCCTTGGTCTTCCATTGCGTGGCGTGGGACCTTATTTCACACATGTAAGAAACTAAGAACTGAAAAAGCCAACCCCATCCCCATCTCATTGGATCCTAGCTTCTCAGTTCCTTATCTCTTGTTGTTGCCTTTTATCCTCCCTCTCTCTTTCTTAGACGGTGCCTAACAGAGAGCATGGCAGCCACACTCAGCCTTCTGAAGACACCCTATCATGCCCATAATATTCCATTTACCCACTCAAAACTGCAAGCACCTTTCGTATCAACAAAATCCTGTGCCCACGGGGAGTTCTCAGCTAAGCCGCAGAAGCTCTTCAGTGAAACTGTACACAAGCTTAGTTCACCTTCTCTTCCCCTGACAGCATTCACATTACCCTTCTTTTTGGACGCAAAGGTAAGTAAAAAGGTGTTGGTAGATCTGATTTTTCCCAGTGCTAAAGTTTGTTCCTTTTTGGACCTGAAGTGTCGGTGCAATTGTAATCTAACAGGATGCACTTGCAGTTGGAGGTGAGTTTGGGATATTGGAGGGAAGAACATTTGCACTTATTCACCCAGTTGTGATGGGTGGCTTGTTCTTCTACACTTTGTGGGCTGGTTATTTAGGTTGGCAATGGAGAAGAGTGAGGACTGTCCAAAATGAGATCAATGAGCTTAAAAAGCAAGTCAAACCTACCCCTGTTACTCCTGAAGGAACACCTGTGGAAGCTGCACCGTCGCCTGTTGAACTCAAAATTCAGCAACTCACTGAGGTAGGATTTGGAGTTGAAAGTTAGAAATGCAAGATCACAACAACAGTACAATTTGTATTAAATTGTTATTAAAGAACAAATTGATTTAGGTTTGATCCGTCAAAACAACCAATATGGAAATTGTGCTTTAAGTTCATAATTCTGGCTACAACTTGCAGAGTTATGAGATAATAGATGTTTGTTGTTCAATCATTAAATGGACTAGACTGCTACTTGAAATTGTGCTCATGAAGTATGAGGAGAAGGCGATGTGATCTAAGGTATGAATATATGTATTACAGGAGAGGAAGGAGTTGATAAAAGGGGGTTACAGGGACAGGCACTTCAACGCAGGATCTATACTGCTAGGCTTTGGAGTCTTTGAAGCAATATATGGAGGAGTCAATACATGGTTTAGGACCGGCAAACTTTTTCCCGGACCTCATTTATTTGCAGGGGCAGGTATGGCTTCAATTTGTTTAGCAGAATCCAACCTATATAAACCAGACAAAAGAATGAACTGCTTTTATAGTCCTTAGTATTACGACAAAACTTGGTTGGTGAGCATTCAGGTTTAGTGTTTGTGAACTTATTGGAACCAATTGTGCATTCGTGTTGCAGCCATTACAGTCCTATGGGCTGCAGCAGCATCTCTAGTACCTGCAATGCAGAAAGGGAGTGAGACAGCAAGGAATTTTCACATTGCCTTGAACACCATTAACGTAGTTCTTTTTATATCGCAAATCCCCACTGGAATTGACATAGTTTTCAAAGTCTTTGAATTCACGAACTGGCCTTAACTGAGTGGGACCTCAAGACCAAGGCTTAATGCAATTATAGGTGGCATTTTCTTTCTAGTATTCCTCTTTATGATCAGCAATTTCATAGTCCTGGTTCATTTTCTATCCCTCCGGTTGTTTGTACATAGGCGTGGAAAAGAAAAGTTTCTGTTCAAGAAGCAAGAACTAGTTCAGACACAGTTGTTATTTTATGAGATGGTCTTCAGTTTGTAAGGAAACAACGGAAGTGCTGTTCAAAACATATGATAAACACCTTACTCTTGCCTTGGATGGTCTTTATCTTTGAGAAAAAAATGCCAAAGTATTCTGTCAACTCCCTCCTCTCCCAGATACCTTTTACATGCAACTTCAAGCCAAGTTGTTAACTTTCATGCTCTCAGTTTACGTCGTTTACCGAATTTAAAGGCTATGGGACATGAACGAAGGTGTTGCTTCTAAAGACTTACTTGGACAGTATATTGTACTTGAAATTTTGGCAGGGTCAGCCCCTCACATACAATGCCTTCCCTTCCAATTTCCCTCATATTCT
Source organism: Erythroxylum gracilipes (assembly GCA_026413385.1). NCBI lineage: Eukaryota > Viridiplantae > Streptophyta > Magnoliopsida > Malpighiales > Erythroxylaceae > Erythroxylum > Erythroxylum gracilipes. The sequence goes on from JANZLC010000004.1 coordinate 4,238,530, forward strand.
GCCAGGCTAAGAATGGTAGATACGAAACCCAGCAAGGTAAATAACCAGCGGAAAAAAGACGAGTTATTCGGTGGAGCCCGACTTTCTACGCTTTCCGTCTTTCTGGCAGCAAATTGGATTCTCTAATATGATAATGGTGACTGCATTTAATGAGTGATTCGTCTCCATGAGCTCATAGTAAATTTTTTAAAATACCCAATTGTCGTATACAATTTTCTTGAACTTGAATATGGAAGATGACCCTTTCCGTACAAGGTCCTTGAAGCATTCGAAAGGTGTAAACAAGGCCAAGAAGAGACGGCAAGAATCAGAATGCAACAGTCTGACTAATCTCATCGTCAGCAAGCAAAGTCAACCAGAAGACACATACCAATTATGTTCCAAACTTCCCTTTGGGACTTGAGACAATTTTCTGATGTGAGACAATTTTCTTAACAGTTTGCGATGTTATTTTTTTAGTGCAGAGCATCTTTGGAAATTTGAGTCTATTCTGCTGTCAAGAGAAACAGTATGAAAAGGGAGACGGATGGGATTCGAGAGCAGCCATTCTTACAGTTTAGAAAAGATGCCACAGAAATATAGAATAACATGTGCAAATAGCTGTTAACGACGATACTAATGAGAGTGAATCAAACACTGACTCTGACGTTCACAGAACGTAAAAGGTATAGCAACATTTGCCATGAGATTTTCAATATTGTTCAACAAATTTATTGAAGAGAGCTTTTCAATGTTTTATGATAATGGTCACTACTCACTACTTACTGCTTTCTTCTACGTGACTCTGGGACGATGCCAATCTTAGTTTGAGATGCGAGGCAGCTTTTGTCAGCCGTAAATGCTGAATCCGATTCTTTTCCCTTATTCCTTCTCTTCGTCTCTCTACGCTTGTGAATTGTGAGTTCTTTTTCTATGGCCTGTACTATGTAAAGTTGTAAACCCACCTTGAAGCTGACTGTCTCACCAATTTCATGATTATAAATAACAACACACCTATGTTTCCATTTTAGTCAGGGGTTGGTACCCATTTATCTTCATCCCTCCGGTAAAATCTCACGATATGTCTACCCAACCTCGTCCTTGGTTCCGCACCATCTCAATTGCCCGTCCAACCCCTGCCCCTACTCCAACCCCAGCCCCTGAACCACCTCCTCCTCAGCCACCTCAGCCGCGCCCCTTTCTGCGGCCTGCATTCCGACCCACTGGCCAGCCTCAGCCTCCTCCTCCCCCCCCACCTACTGGCCCTGCACCACCACCACCACTACGAAATGGAGCTGCGTCGGTGCCAGCATCCCCAACTCCAAGACCACCTGCACCTTCGGCTTCTGTCCCAACTTCTCCGGCTCGGCCATCCGTCGTCACTCAGCCGCCGGTGACCACTTCTGTACCATCCCCTCCAAAACCAACTGTTCCATCGCAACCTACCATCTCTTCAGTCCCATCTTCTCCTGCGAAGAAACAAGCTCCAACTTCCACTTCTGTCCCATCCTCTCCAAAACCCAAACCTGCTCCATATTCTTCAGTTCCAACGTCGCCCTCAACCAAACCTGTTCCAACCGTAAGTTCAGTGCGAACTTCTCCAGAGTTCAAGCCTGTCAATGTCACAAATCGTACTGCTGCACCATCTCCAAGAGGCGTGAAACCTGTTGATCAATCACCACCTAGGTCACCGAAGTTCAAACCCCAAGCTCCACCACCTTCTCCTCTAATTCTACCACCTGCTCAAGTTAGAGCTGACGCGGAACCTGAACCAAGGATTCCATTTCTAGAGGCTGAAAAGACTGTAGTTGTTCAGAAGACTACGGAGACGGCTAAGACCTGGTCTAACGGTATGGAACACGCGGAAACCAAGCAGGTTCGGGGACCGATCATGGTAAGGGGAACCAAGGAAAAGGGTCAAAGCAAGAAAATTTCCTCTGATTCTGATGATGCAGGCACGAGAATCATCACCATTGCAGGTGAAAACAAAGGCGCTACAATGGAGATATTCCACTCTCCGAAGAAAAATGCTTTTGTGGGCTATCCTCATACTCTCTCGAAGAAAGGTACTGAAAGGCGTGAATCGGATAGCAGTAGCAGCAAAAGCAGTAGCGACGAAGAAAAGGGTCGCAAGATCAAAGACAAGAGCCACAATGGAATGATGAACTCGCCACCAATGCATGCGTTCATGAACAGCAATGTGCAAGCAGTTAACAACTCAATTGTGTTCAAATCTGAATGCAGTCACCATGATCCTGGTGTGCATCTTTCTCTGCATAGAAAGCCGGGTGTCCCCACCAAGGATCGAATCAATATTGGCCCACAGAGTTAAAAACAGATGGAGAGACAGGGCAAAACCGATTTGATGGAAGATGATGTTTCGATATAGGATATAGCAGTACTATAAATATAAGAAATAAAAATAATCGAGTGATATGAAGCGAAGGCCGTGGATTCTGTTTCTTCGTTGTTGTGCTCCACTACTTGTGGAATACAATCGAAGATTGTTGTCCACTGCCCTGCTTTTGGTATCGGGCCGGGGAAGTATATAACTCATGATATGTAGTTTATACATAAAAGGGGATGGAATAAGTTTGTCTTCGGTTTCCCTGTTTGTATTGTTTTGCCCCCCCATCGTCTTTCCTGTGTCATATTGCTATTGTAAGCTGCATTACTTACTGCTAATGCAATTGCTATTGTATTGTGTTATTCAATTTGAGATTTCACTTGCCAAATCCATTTGCTCTTCAAGCCACCGTCCACCTGATCCCAATTTCGGCCTGTACTAGTTAAGGGGACCTACTAAATGTGGCCCAAGACTATTTTCATTGAATTGTGATTGCAGACGTCAGCCTGAGCCTCTATTAGTCGGCCACATTAACAAGTGAGGATGAAATCTAAAATGGGTTTCGTAGTAAACTGATCGATGGGCCTGAACACCTATACTTATCGTCGATTTCGAGAACGGGGTCTTATGACCTTAGATCTTCAAGCCTCACTGGACCCAAAAGGGACGGGTTCTCCTGATTGGAATCAACAAAAATTATGCCATAAACAGGATGATCTTCAGGAATATGTAACAGGATGCGGTGCACCGGGAGTGCATGCCAGTACTAGGGAGAGCTACAGGAATCTGGAAAATGATTTGCTAATCAGGAATATCAGAGAGAAAACCTGAATTGATTGATAGAAAAGACTAGTCCATACTGGAGGCAATAAAAGAAAGATTCTCTTTGTTCGTCAAGTGTTAGTGTGTTACTTTCATGTATAGCAATATCAACGAGAGTTCCAAGTAATTAAAAAAAACAATTTACATAATTACTGGCACAAAACTGCTCCATGATTCTCTAACTACAGTTAAAACTGGTATAATCATTCATTTTGGTTACAAAGTGAAGGATAAGAGTAATATTTCCAAAGAATGAATATCGTATTTCTACTATTTGTAAGTGGCATCCAAGGAAAGGAACTGGGGTCAAACTTTTAGTTGCTAAAGGGCTCATGTTGATGCCTATCCAAGAGTTTGCATGTGCAGTTGGAAATAGAAATAGATAGTACAATCCATTGATAAAAGAGTAGTAACTTGGAATGCATGGTTCTGGTTAGCACAGGTTGTATCGTGCACCTACTATAATCCATTGATAAAAGAGTAGTATATTGGAATGCATGGTTCTGGTTAACACAGGTTGTATCGTGCACCTCTAGTTCTGAAGCAAAAGATGTTGGAGAAAACGATAAAACATCGCACAAGATGTGCCTTGTAATTTCCTGATAATTGCTCCTTTGACGGAAAGAATGTCGAGTCTTTGGTTATATATATGAGGAACCCCGAAATTGGCTATACTCAGGACACATATGGACCAAGATTACAGTGGATGTTTGCATTATTTGAGTAAATGAGGGCCACTTTAAAATTTTTACGTTTCTCTTTTAATATTTCTATTCTCCTTCTTATGGCAGGAATTGTAAAGGAAAAAGGAAACTATATTCATCATAAATGTAGCAATATTATGAGGATACATGTATATTTTTTTGTTAATATACTTTATTTATTTATAAAGAGTTTCTTTAAAACATTTTTTCGAAGTAAATATCTTTTAAATAAAAGAGTTTCTTTAAAACATTTTTTCGAAGTAAATATCTTTTAGTTTTAGAAATTGGAAATATAAGTTTAAATTCTATAATAAATAATAAAAATTTCAATAATAGGAATCCCCATTTCTTAAATTAGGTTTCTCATTTATGTTTTGTTGATGCGGACATTATTAAATGCTCATAACAGTTTAAGTTTAGCTTTTGAAATCTTTAGATTGAACATTAGATGAACGTTTATCATCGCTCATTCTCTACCTTTTTCTTTAAAACATTGTTGTTATCTGATTGATGTGTATACGTAACAACTTGTTACTTCTCTATTTTAATTCTTAACTTTTTCAAAGTTAGTGGGGCAAGATTGAACCAGCAGAAATTAGGGTATAGGTTGAAAGATGGGATACAAGAAAAAAGTTCCAACGTAATTGTAGTGGAAACATTGAGCATATGAATCTGTTTAGCACAAGACATGTTAATTAATGTGCAAGCCAATTTCATAAGAACGCATCCTTATTTTTCTTCCCCAAGTTTTGCTTTTGTTGTTACTCAAAAAGATTAGGATGTGGCTGTAACAGTCTAAAAGACCCATTAGACACTACCTGACTCTGTAGGCATATAACCCCACATCTCACTGAAATATTAAATCATAAGCTTTACTTTAACAAGAATCCAAGGAGTCCACTATAGGGGAGTTGGAGGTGAGGTTTTAGCACCATCTTCTCCATGCATTTTGATTATTGTTTTAAGTGTTTCTCTATGTTTTCCACCATAACCAGACAACATGCTAATGGTTAAATTACAGCAGCATCTCACAGGGATTATGTGGCACCGTTTCCTCTTGGACAGGCCTTGTTCGAATAAGCCATTCCAGCTCAGATCGATATCGTCTTCATTTAAAATTCTATATCTGTAAATGTCTGCATTGCCCTTCAGAGATTGCTAGCTAGCTTCTAGCTTTTCGACATGTCACAACAAGAAGGCAGAAACGCACTAGCTTAGCTTTAGTGGAAGAACCCAAGGATATGGATAGCTGAAAATGACCATAAAATTGCCTCTACTCTAACTGTGCAGGTTCAGATTCTCAACTTTTGAGCTTTAAGCAAAATTTTACTTCTACCTAGTCATCAATGTCCTAGTTCAGTACATGAATATTACCTAGTCCTCCTTCGGATCTCAATAATGACTTCTCAAAAGTGGAAATGGACCATAAAAGCTTACAAGCAAAGCATGACAAGAATGTCCTGAATTTATAGGTTTCTAGCTAGTTGCAGTACGTGTATGAATGAATAGTATTTTTTTTTTAATACAACCGAAAAAAACAAACCCAAAATACAAAGCAATCTAGCGCAAATCTCTTCGATACAACGTTCCCTGTTGGTCGCGTTGGAGGAGATCCTGTATTGTCAGTGGCGGGTCCTAGAAAATATGAAGTCCTGGACGGGTAGGAGTGGCCATAGCGGCCAGTCGATTAGTACACTGGTTCCTTTCGCGATGAACATGTCGAAAATTCATCTCCCAATCACACTGGTGAAGTCTATGCGTAGCTGTCAACAAAAAAGTGTCGTTAGAAAGCATGGAAGGAGAAGAGGATAATATGTTTTAATGCTTAACAACTCGTGTTCAAATTTCCTAGACAACGCGGCGAGATTTTGAACCCGATAAAGGCACGCTTTAGAAACAGGACATAACATAATTGTAGCTAACAGTCGAAAGGTTTGCACCAGAATTAATTGCGAGTTGGAGTAAGCTTTGTCTATTGTCCTTGGACAATACAAAGTGGTGTTTATTGGGTGCCGTGAAAAAGGAGATATCATCTTACAACCCAAGTTTAGATTTATTAACAATAAGTTTTATTTCGGCTCCGAACCATTTATTGCTTACTCTATTTTTCAGTCTCCTCAATTTCGAGTGCATGTGTTCATCGACTTTTGAATAATTTGTTTTCTATCCATCATATTCGTGGAACTCTGTCTTGATATTTTCATCATATTCTAAATTAAGATTGAACCAACAAGTATATTTCAAATTTAAGAGAATTATAATTTTAACAATAATTAATTGAAAATGATCAATATTCATATTATGTAAATTTATAGATCTCTTATCTTTGTTCTCTTTTTTATATGGAATTTGACAATTATTATCAAATGAGATGTGATATATCAACTATAAGGTATCCTAAGCAGTAAATAACAACCTATCGGCCGCTATAAATATTAGAAAAGTTGACATTCTTAAAGAAATATTTATGCAATTGCATGCTTTACAAATTTCAAGATTTAGTACAATTTCTCTAATTCATTAAAAACAACAACAATAACTCTAGTGCACAAAGTTGCGAGGGTCGAAGGAAAGATGCTAATTGCATGCAACATTCCCTTTGTATTTTATAAAAGATTGTCTCTATGATTCGAACCTGTGACTTAAGAGTGAGCCTTGGAGTAACTGGTAAGGTTATTCATTTGTAATAAAAAACTGATTCGAGTCACGGAAGCATCCTCTTTGTAAAATACAAAGGGAAGACTCGTACAATTGATGTCCCTCCTCTGACTCTCATAAAGCGGAAAGTCTCGTGCACTAAAGTTGTTGTTGTTGTTGTTTTTAATAGACTAGAGAATTGTACTAAATCTTGAAATTAGTAGAGTAAGCAACTGTATAAATATCTCTTTAAGAATGTCAACTTTTTACATAGTTATAGCGGTCGATAGGTTGCATAAATATCTCTTGTTGGGACCCGATCTCAAGACCGGCCCCCAACCGAAAAACGGAACGGAAAACAGAGCATTCCACTCATTTTCTCAAATTCTCCCAAAATCAAAAAGTCAACTCTCAAGTCAAACTTTCTATCTCCAAAAGTCAAACTTTCTTAATTTTCAAATTCTCTCACTTTCTTTATTTCTTTCTTGCTTTTCCACTCCCATTTCAATTTACTCAAATATCAAAGTCCTCAAAACTAAACAATTCTTTTCTCG
>JANZLC010000004.1:4288603-4298679 GCA_026413385.1 Erythroxylum gracilipes
TAAAAATCTGTCCGAACAATTTTCTGTGACCACCGAAAATATCATACATCATTAATTTGATGTCACTAAAATTATTATTCACTGCTTTGGTTTTAATGACATCAGTCTAAATATCAATTTTATTTCGGTGTAACGGTTAAACTAGATACCGGGTATTACATCATCACAGTCTTTTTCATAAGGTAAATCTATAATATGTTCTTTTTAATCCCCAAAATTATTTGATAAATTTGCATATATTCTTTTTTAATATTTTCATGTAGGATTTTAATTGTTTTACTTGATATGTTTATTTTGTAATTGGTTTTCTATTCTTTCTAATAAAACATTCTTTTTTAGATAAGTTAATTGTTTCTTTATCATGTACTACATTATTTAGGAAGCTTTCATAAATGGAGCAGTCTTTTATTAGATTAATATTAGTTTTGATTTTGCTATAAAAGGAAAGTATATTTTTTTCTTTATTTTTTGAGATGTATCATGATTTACTACATATGAGATAATTAATTTTATAAAAAAAGGTTTGTAGTTTATGTTTGGCAAAAGGATGAATTTGACCCTAATTTTTACACCAATTCACAAGTTTAACAATAACATTCTAGAGAGAACACTTAAGACTCTAACTTTTAGGAAATGTTATAATTTAACTCCATTATAACATAATTACTAACGGCTTGATGATGTTATCTGTTAAGTGTCAAGTCAACGCTAACCTTAAACTTTTTAATAATTTTTTATTTAGTTTGCAAGCCCCATATTGCCACTTCAGATCTAACATGGCAAGGTGGGATGCTTTTTTAAAAATATTAAAATTTATTTATTTTGTACTTGTGGGACCTACCCTTTTTAATTATGGAAGACGATGAAGATAAGGAAGAAGATGAAGATCAATACCATAGAACGCTTGTCGGTGATGAGAGCAGCAATGGCAGTGAGGCCTTAAAAATTGTGTTCTCTAAATGGTTCATGGTGTTACAAGAAAATCAAAATAACAACTTTTGCAAAGACGAGATAAAAGAGAACGATAACTTATGCAATAAAGATCAGTCTCTCATTGTTACACCTTCTGTTCCTCCTCCAAATGCATTATTGCTTATGAGATGTAGGTTTGCTCCTGCAAAGAACTGGATAGAATAGAAAGAAGAAGAATAAAAAGAAGATGATGATCAGGAACATGAAGATAAAGATGAAGATAGGAGACATAATTCCTACTTCAAATGTGATTGAAACCATGCACTTCAATGTTTAACAAAAATCACGATTCCTACTTTGAATTAAAGACTAAGAAGGCTAATTATATCATGATTCGGTGTAATCTTTTGAAACAAAATATTATTTAGAAGGTGTCAAGGAGACCAATCAAGAGGATTATATTAGAGGGTTAACAAGACTACATCTCTTATAAGCTCGTGGGTTGGTAACAACTCTTCTCTTGATCTTCAAGAAGTAAGAAGGATTCACTAGTTGTAGATGGGATATTTGATTGTTCATTTCATTTAATAGAATTTTCCCTCCATTTATAACCTATAATTTGCAACATCGAGACATGATCACACTCACAAAAAATGATGAAAATCTTGTTAGACCATAAGCAGTGCTCAATGTCACGGTGCATCTCTTAGGGTGTAATAGGATTCTGGTTCATGCAAGATATGGTTGATAAAGTATTCAGTTTTGTCTCCATCTGATTATTGTTTTCCAGATTTAGTCAATAAGATAAAGAGATTTTGTACCTAACTATTTTGGGTTTTATCACTTTATTTCTAATCCATCTTACTCTTTGTTTACACTATCTGAAAAAAGCAACATCAAACCAAAAAAATTATGTGTAATTCATTAACAAATACATTTGACACAACCCCCAAAACTCATGAGGGTTAGAATCTAGTTAAGAGAATCAAACAAACAACTGATCGAAAAATATTCTTACACTTGCTTGGTGAATATTATAATCTAAGATGACATTGTTCTAAGATTTAAGAGTTATTTTTCTAATCACTGGTGTTGTTAACATGGATGATTGTTGTGAATATAGGGCTATCAAGAGAACAAGTAGTTTAAGATGGCTCATGTTGTTGATAATGAAGAAAATCCATATCGATGGGAAGTAGTTGCCTTAGATGGTAGTGAGGAGAGTGCAGAGGATGTTAGAAAATATTATGTAATTCTTGTGCAAGTTTCTCTTGGTTGACTGTAAAAGTTCAAGCTTGTTTTGTCTGTTGCTCATTCCATAGTATTGATCTTCATCTTCTTCCTCATCTTTATCATCTTTGGTAATTAAAAAGGGTGGGTCCCATAGGTATAAACTAAAGAAAGGTCCCACCTTGCCATGTTAGATCTAATGTGGCAATGTAGAGCCTGCAAAGTAAATAAAAAATTATTAAAAACTTGGCACTTAATAGACAACGTCATCAAGTCATTAGTAACTTCATTGTAATGGGGTTAAATTTTAACATTTTATAAAAATTAGGGTCTTAAGTGTTCTCTCTAAAATGATAGGGTTAAACTTGTTGACTAGTATAAAACTTAGGGTCAAAATTGACCCTTTTGCCTTTATGTTTAGTTTAAAATTGTTGATAATTTTTAATCTTTTCTGAATTTATACCTTAGTTGATACAATTTATACTTACACCTATTTCAAATAAAGTAATAGCATCAATTTCAAAATCTTTATTTATTTTAATAGTAAAATTGGTTATATATTTCTAAAAGTTATTTGGTTAGTATAAAAAGAAAATCGTCAAGTAATTTTTTTCATTATTGTTTAATTCAAGTTTTTATTTATTCCTCATCTATAATTTAATTCTTTGGTTTTAATTTGTTGAAGTAATTTTTTGATGATTTCTCTATCTTCTTCTTATTTTTGTATTAAGAATTTTAAGTTTTGCTTTATGATGGTTATTTTTTATTTAGACTATATAAGGTTATTTGATAATTTTTCTATTTTCTTGTTTTCATCTAGGATATTTGTTAGATTTCAAGAGGATGAAAAGGTAGTGTGGAAGTTCTAACATAGCCTTTAAAGGATTGTTGTAACATTTTAAGATAGTTTTTGTTTTTGCAATTAAAGGACTTGGATATCGTTTATAATTTTCGAAAGAAATTTTTTGGTCTTTTGTTAGTATGTTAATTTATAATTCTTCTTCCATTTCATCTTTAGGTAAATCATTATTTTTTAAACTATATTATTTTTAATAATAATGCCTCATTTTTATTTTTCTTCAAATTCTTCAAAGCTTTTGTTATCCAACATCATTAAAATTTGTATTTTATCTAATATCTCCTCATAAAATTCTAAACTTTTAAATTTTGTACTAATTCTATAATATTTAGTTATATGTCCTTTTTTTACCACATTTAAAGCATGATATATTTCCAAACTATGAAGAGTGATGAAATTTGCTTTATTTATTTTGTTTGAGTATTTGGACTTTAGGACACAAAAGGAATAAGGTATGTAGCACCTTTAAGTATTCATTTATCTAGAAGGTTACATCTTTCCATTTTATAGAACTTAGTACTACCATATTAGCCTTTGTTAAATAAGTTTGTAAAAATAAGATTTCTCCTTTTTAAATATGCATTAATCCTTTAGAGGAAAAAAGTTATGTTTATGGTTTTATAGTGAATTTTACAAATTAACGCAAAAAGAATCAATCCTAAGTTCATCTTATAATTATGATTTCTTTTTACAATACCAAAACATTTAGAATATTTGTATCCTTAAAGGAGATTGTTATATAGGGATAAAATAGTAAAAAGGAATATGACCATTATAAAGACTAGATTATACTAAACTTGAAAGGAAGACTTGAAAGAACCTAGTATTTATTTATTTTTTGGAAACGAATAAATTGTATTAACATTAGCAAAAGTTATTCAAACTTACAATGAGGTTTATGAAACTGACTATCTGTTAATTTATAACATGCTTAGAAAGGCAAACTAAAGATAAAAACGTATCAGCTTAGTTACAATATTGATAAAACATATTAATCATAAGTTCCATCTATTTTTCATGTTAAGTGACATAGAACTTTGTGCATTTTTTACAATACCCATAGCTCTAATCCAGTTGAGAATCTTCAAAGCTAGTTGGTACTTGTCTTCTGCAACTATTGTTTCTTTCTTTCCAGAGAGTGTAAATGGTGGAGGTGAATGTTTCTTTGTCCAAACAACTATTCACAAGTTGTATCATTGGTGCCAAACCATCTACTCTTGGTCCTAAACTTGTTTTTGATCACTGGTCAAGTGATTATTAAGGCTTTAGGATTTCGAGTTTGTTTCGATAGAAGGTTGTACCATGGAACTTCCGCTGAACTATTTGTGATCATTCTATGACATGATTCATTTATGAATCTTCCACTCAAATTGGGAGTCCAAATGATGAGGTCTTCTTCGTCACTTTCTATTAATTGTGGTAAGTGTGCAATAAGTAAGTGAAAATTTCCAAACTCTCACACCAATCACCATTCAGTATTAGATAGGATTCTTTGAGGTTCCACGAAATTTTGTTCCTCAAATGGTTGAGATCATTTCTTTGTATAGAGGGCCTTGCATATGACCAATTATCAAACCAGAACAATGTATTTTCACTATTTCCCAGCTTATGTTTAATCCAAGGATACATCATACTTTTCAATTTCAACAATTGATTAAGAATCCAAGAAACCTCTCTTGTACAAATAATTTGTTAGAAATTCAGGTTTTTGAGGTGGTATTCATGGATCCATTTGATCCAAAAGGCCTTTTTATCTATTAAAGCCTCCAAATTCCCTTGCACATCAGCACCTTTTGAATTGTTATGATGGATATAATTCCAAGTCCACCTTAATCCTTGGGGGTAGTGACTTCACTCCATTTAACCTTATCATTTTTGGAATTTTTTGTTTTTCCAATCCATATTCACAATTTTGTCTATCTCCTTTATCACCTTGTTTGGCAGAGCAATATGTGTAGTCCAGTGTATATACAAACTGCTTAGGACTGAAATAATGAGTGTTAGTCTAGCAATATATGAAAGGAATTTGATTTTCCAAGCAATTATTTTTGCTTCGATCTTTTCAATGAGTGGGAGACAATCAAAGAATTTAAGTTGAAAAGTGGTGATTAATACTCTGAGGTATCTGAAGGGAGTTGGATGTACATTAAACCCTGCAATTCTACTGAGTTCTTCTTGGTTATTAACATCAAAGGAGACATAAAAGCAACTTTTGTTAGAGTTAAACTTTAGACTCAAACACTCTGAGAACACTGTCAGCACATTGAGCATTATGTTTATAGAATAGGAATCTACACCGTAGAGTAGCATTAATTCATCTGCATAAATGAGGTGTTTCAAACTAACTTCTCTAGATTCATAGTGATATTTGAAACCTCCATTGTAGGATATAAGTTTTACTCAGTAATCTCGATAGCCTTCCATTGCAAGGGTGAGTAGATAGGGGGATAAGGGATCCCTTTTCTAATCCCTTTTACTTTTTTAATATGTTTAGTAGGAAGACCATTAACTAGCACACTAAGTTAAGAGGATTGTATTCAAGTCATGATCCACTTCACAAATATATCTGGCAGTTGCAATCCTTGAAGACATAACTATATAAATCCCCAGATGACTGTATCAAAGGCTTTATAAAAATTAAATTTTAGTAGGCAACTTTGGATTCTCTTCTCTGAGTTATACTCCGTAATTAGTTCTTATAAGAGAAGAATGTTGTCACCAATATTTCTCTCTGGAATGAAAGCCCTTGTGAAATATTTATATTTTCACTAAGCACCTTCTTCAATCTTTCAATAACAAGCTTAGCAATTACTTTGTATATTGTGTTGTAGCAAGACATTGGTCTAAAATATGCCATGCTCAAGGGATTTTGCTTTTTAGGCACCAAACAAATGTAAGTGTGATTAATTTCCTTTGGCATTTTGGAAAAGGTGAAGAATTCCAACACAGCCTCAGTAAATAATCTGCTTATGATGACCCATGTGTTCTAAAAGAACCATACTGAAAAAAATATTTGGATCATGTGCTTTTGAGGGATGTAAACGAAACACAATTCTTATGACATCTTTATCTAAAAATGGGCATACCAAAGACTTTTTTAGTCTTTGATCTATTTCACAATTGAATACTCTTTGTACATTGTAGCTTGGCTAAACAGATTCCTCAAATCCCATTAGTTAAGTGAAGAAATTTCTAGGTAGCTTTAGTAAGCTTTCTTGGTTTAAATAAGCTTTCTTGGTTTGAATAAGCAACACTCAGGCTGTCATACAATTCAATAATTTTATTGACATTCATTCTAGAAAGTAGTGAGGAGTGGAAAAATTTTATGTTGGAGTCTTCATCCCTCATCCAATTAAATCTTACTTTTTGTTTCAACATTGAATTATGAAAATTCAAAGCCTCTTGATACTTTTATAGCCTTTACAATTCTACTAACTTCAAATCAGTGTTATGAGGGAAGTTATAGCAATTTTCTTGAGTAAAAATTACTTTATTCTTGAGAGTAGTGAGATTCTAAGATTTTGCAAAAATAAAGTCCTTTAGAGTTGTTATTACCAGCTTTAGTTTTTGCATAAGTTGCTCAGATTTGAACCCATCAACTTTTGCATTCCAGCATCTATTGATTAACTCCCTAAATCCTTCCATATAATAGATTTCATTGAAGAATCTAAATGGGGCCCCAACATTTCTAGTTTTAGCAATTTTTTGAATTAGCATGAAAGAGTGATCCAAAAACATATTTTCTCTATAGTGACCATAGGACCGAGGGAACAAACATAAACAAGATAAGTTAACCATTAATTTGTCCAACTTTTTCTGGATATGCATCTTGCCCTGTTGATTATTAGTCCATGTAAAGTGTCTATCTATCGAGATAAGGTTCATTAGATCCACCTTGGTGAGTAGGTTAGTCAACTCTTTTGTTGATCCAAGAGTGAACTTTTCACCACCTTCAATTTCTATCAAGTTTAGGGAGCAATTGATGTCCCCCACTACCAGCTAAGGATTTTGGATTCTCCTTTATAGCCTTTATAAATCCAACCATAGTTTGAAAAATAAAATTTAAAGCATAGATTAGAGACAAATCAAAGTTGTGACTCATACCTCTCAGTTGACATTTCAGCTGAATAAATTGGTCACTTTCATCAACAGCCTAGACTTCAATCAAATATGTGTTCTAAAGATTGATAATTCTCCCATTGCAATGTAAAGTGTGGTTAGAGATAAGCTGCCAATTTACACCCAAAAACTTAGAACCAATAAATAACTGGGGATCTTTTATTTTAGTTTTAAGGCCTCCTAAATAAGCCTTCTTATCCTTCACAACCTCCTTTACCATTGCTCTTTTTCAGGGGTTATTAAGCCCTTTAGTATTCCAAACTAAGACCGCCATTGGGGGAGATTCCACTTTATTTTTGTTTTTATGCTTCCCTTTTTTTTCTTGCAGATTTTCTTCTTATATTGCAAGTTTGAGTTTTGAACTCCTCGGATACTCCACTATTCACAGCTTGTATTCTAGTTTTTGTGTACATCGTGCTTGATATTCTAACATAATGATAATTTATTTCAACCTCAATTACTTCCAACTTCACGATTTATGCTTCATATAATCCATTGTTCACTACTTGCATTCCAGTTTCTATGCAAATCAAGCTTGATATTTTAGTAGCATATGAAGGTTTATTTCAATCTCATTTATTCCCAACTTCACAAATTCTGCTTCAGCTTCTTCGTTCATTGTGTTAGAAACTCCAATTTCCAGCTGGTTCATTTTGGTTTCCTTCTTAGTTTCATCTAGGTTGAGTGAATCAACCTATACAGCAGTTTGAACTAAATGCCCTCTGGTTATATCATTTTCATTGGGGTTGCTTGTTAGGACCCGATTTCGGAACCGGACCCCAACCGAAAAGAACGAAACAAATCGGAGAACGAAAGAATCCGAAGCGGAAACAAAGAGGCGGATGCGAATCAAAGACGAAGGAAACAAAGCGAAGATATCAAATCAAACCAAAACGGAAAACGTAAGCAAACAAATGGATCGAGAATCATTTAGCGGAAACAAAATCATAAGCAAAATCGAAGAATCGGACTTAGAAAACGAAAGCAAATTGTTGAAGACCAAAAACTAAATTCCTATTATTTCATTTACCATCAATTTCTCACACATAACTTATATACAAACCAGCCCCACCCAATTTTACGAAAATTGACTGCATAACGGCGGTATTCTAAGAAACTCAAACCTGCAAAGGGTTCAAAAATACACTTCTATATACCAAACCAAAATCACACAAAGTCATCGGACCACCCGTCCGGAATCTCAACACCAACCAACACAATTCTAAACCTAAAGCACTTCCTTAATTCTCAAAACCATAACCCATACTTAGAATCAAATTCCATTTATATACAATTCCATAATCATACACAAGTTTATAACTTAAACTATACATAAATTCATATCTCAATTTCCATACATAAATTCACAATTCTAAAACATCCTCATGAAATAACCCATTAATGGCTTTCCAAGCCATATACAAAATTAATACTAAAAATCTCCAAAACATGCGAAATCGAACAAAGGTCTTGACTTTCTTTCATCCGATCTCCTGCTCGATACTTAGAGATGGGGATGAAAGGGGGTGAGCTAGACAGCTCGTGGACAACAAATTTATAAATGAACAATAACCAAAAATATTTATAAAACTCATTTTCAGTTTGTAAGATTTCACGGTAGGAAAAATCATCAAATGTTTATTTCTCATAAATCCTCGATTTTTCAAATCATTCATAAATACTCATTTCTCAAACTTTTCAAAATATTCATAAACAATTTCAAAGATTTCTTGTTTCTCAAAATTCTCAGACTTCAATTTATGAACCATTTCAAAACATGAATGCAACACCTAAAGCAAAATCAAAAACACATAAACACATCAGAATGGTTTAGGTCGGTCCAAAACGGAACGTACTGCACATTCCCACATAGCGGTCCTGTGCAGCCGTTAAGAGAACGTACTACACTTTCCTGCATCGCTGTCTAGTGTAGCCGTGAACTTATGGGAGTCCAAAATCGGAGCTCCAATGCCAATAGCAGGTAGCCGGGAGAAGGCTATAAAAAAGAGACCAGTGTACTGACTCATACTTGTGAGACCTTACCAAACTCACATAACACATAATTGAAACGCCCGAAGGCATATTTCAAAACATAGTTTTCTTCATATCATGTCATATTAGACACTTTAACAATCATAAAAGCACATAAGTTCATTCATAATGTCACAATTTCACATAATAAAATGCACAATCATTCCAACACATAGAATGCGAAAATTGTATCAAATCATTCAAAACACTGAATTTAATCATTTGGAAATCAAACTTTTCAAAACCCTTTCACTTTCTTGAATTTTCAAAATCACATAATTGGCTTATAGATCAAAATATAAATATGATACCCATCTCAAATCCATGCTAGTACTTTGTCCAAAACATCAATTTCTCCAAGGCCTTACCTAAAAGAAAATCCCTAAATCAATAACATAAACCCTAATTAATCAATCATCCAAAATTGAACATCATAATAGCATAATCATCAAAATTAACCTTAGATATCTTAATCCCGTAACAATCTTAGACTATTTAAAACAAAAATCTCATAAAAAAATCCCAAAAATAAAAAACGCCTCTTACCTTAATCTTCTCCATTTTAAGATTTTTTTTCTTGGCATAGAAGGAAGCTCTTGTACTCCCCTTCATTTTCCCTCTTGAATCTACAACAAAATCGCATTGAAGTCTCCTAAAAAAAACAAAACCTAGCTTTGCTTCTTCTTCTTTCTCCTATGTCCACCGAATGCTCTCTCTCACTTCTCTCTTCTTTCTTTTCTTTCTTCTGGAAATTTCTAAGTCTGACGACAGCTCTTTGCTTCTTTTTATACTAAAACCCACTCTTCTTATTTACCATCTTGAAATTAATGAATGAGCAATGACTCCTTTTGTTGGACCCCAAACCTGTTTTATTTATTTTGAGGCATGTTTCGAATTTTTGTGGTCTTATTAGATCAATTCATTG
>JANZLC010000004.1:4298779-4318146 GCA_026413385.1 Erythroxylum gracilipes
ACTTATAAGCCTTATGACTTAAAACCTTAAGTGATCTTCCAACAAAGCCCTTTCCTTTTTGCCTTAAAATCTGACAGCTCAACTCGTTAATTCGATTAGGTAAACAAAGCCATTTGATAATACTTTCTTCTAGGAAAATGTTCCTCTCGGTCTTATCTTTCTAATGATACCAAAAACACTCAATTCGGTTCAGAAATGAAGAAGTTATGGCCAAAACACTTTCAGACCAAAACAAAACCGAGACTGAACACTATGCCTAACTTCACTCCAGAAATTGAAAGTCTTAGAAGCTGAATCTTGATCGGACTTCTCATACAATTTGTAGTTCCTTGTCTCTAATTTAATTTAAAATAATAATCAAAGCGATTGGAGCTCTATAGCTCAAGATATCACCAAAATGTTGAACCCTGTTCAGAAAATATCCAACTCATACTCTTTAATCGATCATCCCACTTTGAGTCGATCGATCTTTCTCAGTTAAAACTTAAAAATCATAAACATGGTATGGAAAGATAGAGGGATGTCTTATAAATCCAACGCTTCAAAAATCAAATCGATCGGATGTCGGACAAAAAAATTATGACCAAAACAATGGAGGGAGATCGAATTAGGCGAAAATGGCCGAGCGGAAATGACCGAACGAAAATGGCCGAGCGGCAATGGCCCTTTTCCAGACCGACTTTTTAACTTCTAAAATCCATAACTTTTGACCTAGAACTCCAAAAATTACGAAATTGGTGTTTACGAAAAGATAAAAGACAGACCGATCTACAATTTCTATGCAAAACTTAAAGCCAAACTCGGTCTCTAAAGGGGTCAAAAAGTTCATACAAAGGGGCTAGTCGATCAGCTTCACACTAAACAGTATCAGAACTTCCAAAAATCATAACTTCCTACTCCCTTGTCCAAAAATTTGTGCTTTATATCACTGGAAAGATAAAAACAAGCTCTACGATATTCATGAAGAATTCCCAAACCAATTCAACCTCTAGCTAAGTCAATTTTTCCAATCAAAGTTTCTGCCCTGTTAACAAACACCTAAACAATATCAAAATTTCAATCGATTATAACTTCTAGCTCCGATATCGAAAAATTGTATACTTTATGACGATAAAAATCTGGGGATATAAGCTAAAACTTTCATTATGACCACTTACTCCAATTCAAACTAAATCCATAGACAAGTGACCTCAAAGCCTAGTACACGCAAATGTACACTTATGGACATTTTCACAAAACAAAGCAAAATATACTTAACTTTGAATGATCATAATTTTCACTCCCGGTATCGAAAAATATCAAACTTTATGGTGCCATAAAGTTTTCAACATAAGCTACAAGTTTCATGAAGATCATTATCTTGAATTCTGCCAAAATCAAAAAGTCAACTATTCATCCTCAAAAAGTCAAACCTTCTTATTTCTTCAATTCTCACACTCTTTCTCTTTATTTCTTGATTCTCTACTTAAGTTCAATCAACTCATTCACTTTAACTTTCATAAACCATACAAATCTACTCAAATATCAAAGTCTTCAAAACCCATCAATTCTCTTCTCATCAATTTCCTTAAAGTATAATTATATCTATTACACAATACATATACAAAAATTCGCATTTTTGTTAAATTTTATAATTCTAAATTCCACTCAAAGATCGGGGTCCAACATTGCTCAAGTCTCCTTGCTATTGCATTTTATTCAAATCTGTCCTTATAATTTATTCTTGCAACCTAGTTGTGTAAGCCTTGCTAGTAGGTACCCATTTCTTAGTGGAATTGTTTGGTTTCCAAAAGCAGGTTATAAGGATTTGAATCCTCTTCAACTCACCATTTTCCCTAACCTTATAACAAGCGTGTTGTCTGGCAACATTGGGTTTTTATTAAAATTCAATACATAATTTGGCATAGCATATTCTTTTTATAGAATCTGTTTGGGAATCCATATAAATTGGCTTGTCCAAAGAGCTTGATAAAAAACTAAGTCCCTCAATGATCCAAAATTCTATAACCAAGTTAGGAAAATTCACCCATATTAAAAATGTATCTATTTTGCCTCTTTCCAACCCAATGCTAGGCTTCCATTTTTAAATGAATAAAGGTTGTTCTCTAATGTGTCATGGCCCTTGTTCAATTATCTTATTTAATCTAGAATCATTTGAAAATTTGAACAAGATTGTTCCATCTTCTCTAAGCATCACTTTGTCTTATCATTTCTTGCCCCATCTAGCTCTTACCTAAGCATTTATTACTAGAAAAGCCAGCCTCTTAATCTAAAAAAATCAAGTTAAGGTTGTGGACCAAGCTAGAGATCCAACCTTAAGTAATTCAATTGGAGGAGAAATGACACCATCTTTGACTACATTTTGATAATGCTTGAGTGCTCCTTTGTTGTACTGTATGTGCAGTTTCATTTTCCAAGCTCTAAAAGTTACGATTCTTCAACCCCAGATTTTGCATTATGTTCATGCCTCTACTGAGTGACCTTTTCCCCTGATTTAGGTTATATTCATGCCTCTATTGAGTGACCTTTTCATTATATTTTGGTGTGAGTGATTTTCAGGATAGGGCTAAAAAGTCTTCCGTAGAAATAGAGGATTCATCCACCCTTTTCACCGAGTGCAAGGCCATCGAAGGGCTTATTGGTAAGGTAGAAATCTCAATTACGAAGCTAGGAGCGCCTGGTCAAAAGAAGAAACAACACAGATGGGGTACGAAATGTTTCCAAAAATAGTAAGAAGCAGGGGTAAAAAGGCAAAATCAGGTGGAGTAGGGTGGAGAGAAGTTGAAGAAAATATCAAGTAAAGAGACGTGTTATAGAACTGAGTATTTATTAATACTATTTAAATTGAATTCTTTAATCCTTCTTTTGTTAAGGGCTTATTTCTACCTGCACAATTTATATGAATATAGTTAAATTCTTCTCTTTATATCTATTCATATAACTTTGGGATGACAAGTATACAACATTAAAGGTCTTGATAAAATGATATATTTCTCTTATGTTTTAATAGTATTTCTCTTATGTTTTAATAGTACAATCTAATTTTTGAAAGAAACTTGACTTTGACTATTTGTAAATTTGGTCTTTCTTAATTCTAGAAAATTTTCAACTGTCAATAGACTTTTTAAGTTTTTATTTTATTACTTCATCATTACTAATAATCCTTTCTATAATAGAAGCCCAAGAAATAGATTTGTTTCCTACGAAGAAATTTATTTTTAACAACCTTTGTTTTTTTGGTCATGGGTATAGAGTTATACCTATAGACTTACTCCCTATCGAGAACTTACAATGGGACCACTTACCTCAAAAAGAAAGAAATTAGTTGTTGTTAATTTTAGATTATTACAAGATTTTTTTTCCTCCCTAAAAAACTTGGTTGAGTAATGGTTTAATATTTTTATATTTAAAAATATTTAAACTTAAATTTATTTTAAATTAATGGTTATTCTATTTAGAAAATAAAATGTGTTAATTTTAATAAATTAAGTCAAAATTTTAAATATTTTTAACCTTAACAAAAAATAATTATATTAAAATAAAATTTATTTTATAATTTTAAAATTTTATTTAAAATTATTCATTATTGATAGATATCATATTAGTATAAGAATTTCAGTAATAATATTCACATGGTATAAAAGTTCAGTATAATATTCACAACTTCGTTGCAAAATATGAATCCCAAACCTGTGTAGGGCTCGGCCCAGGTTAATTTCATTTTTGCTCACTGGACCTTCAGTTGTGACAGATCACCGTGAGCCCAATGATACACTTTCCTCCTAAGTGTGCAATAACACAAATACATGAACAGTGAACATATTATTGGAACCCATAGCCCCATATGCAACCATAAACCCATCTCTGCCCCCATAATCCAAAAGTGGATTGGGGCCGAATGGAAATTGGAAGCTTTTTATTCGAGCAAATGAAATTTGTGTCCTGTTACTTTAAGAGTTCCAACAGTTGATGTAACACTCTTCATGTGTGTGTTTTTGGACACATGCATCAATCATTTAGGGCCAAAAAGAGCCTTTCCATGAGTTGCCAATTCAATTATGTACCCACTTTGTTGCTAGTGCTAGATGGCAAGAGTGTGGCCATAAGGGCAGGACCACAACAAGGATCGTGATGTAGCCATATCGCCAATGGCACTGTCATGATCTTACAAAATCCTGTCAATTGTCTTTAGGATGGTTCAACTGGTTCTTCAAGCTCAAATATTAGGAGATGCAATAATTCAAATGTGTTTGACTTGTTAAATAATTTATTTAAAATGTATAATTTATGAATATTAGATAGTAAAAAATTTATTCAATACACAAAAAATAAAATTCTGTCGTTATTTCTTTAATTCCTAAACAACTTAACAAGCAACGCGTATGGACCGCTGTCAAAACCTAAAAAGATAGTTGACAGATTTTGGATGCTAGTTCTCTGGATCGTGTTTGATTATATGTGCTCCTACTAGCCCCACCTCAATCTAACATTGGCAAGGCAAAGATGGCCTCAACGGCCGGACTTTCCAAGTTAGCTTAACACCTTTCACAGAACAAACTTCATTACTGTTATTACTGCCTCGACAAAATAAGCAAAGATGTTTTGAGCATATCCTGTCGTGTGGAAGGTACGATGAGCTGGCTTCTAGGAGTGACTAAGATATCATTGCATCTGGTAAAAATTGGTAACGAGTCCTTTTGAGTTATCCCATATTAATCTCATCAGGAATCAAAAGCCTGCGTAGACCAAGAAATAGGGAGTCTATATGGTGTCTTATTGTTTCCAATAAACCTCAGCCATTTATTTACGTGGATCTCGCATAAGTCCTGTGTGGGTCCTGCAAAATAAATGGCTGAGATTCTATGAGACAGAATAAGACAGAGTAATATTGGATAGATGATCTAGATTCAGAAATGGGACAAAGAGAGATTAAAAAAGAAAAAATGAAACGGAATAGCTTTTTTTTGTTAATTCAGAAAAATTAATAAATGAACCAAAATATGTACATAAATGTCTTATACAAGTGTCTTGGAAGAGGACACAATAATCTAGCTCTTAACAGCATACCGACCTACAAACCTAGTAGGAAACAAGAGCCAACCTGCAATAAAAGAGAACTAACTACCCTACTCAACAACATAAGACAAAAACGCAAGCAGAATCAACACCAATTATGAAGTAATAGGGACTCCGAAGCGAGCTGTAAATAGACCACAAATGCAGCCAAGGAGCTTAGGAATTGAAAGTGTCCAACTCCCCTACTCTTCCTTCAATAGTACGTGTGTAGACAGAGGTGAGCCGTCGAATTTTGCGCGGACAAACTAGGAACCCAACCTGCAAAGAAAGTGAAGTCAACAATAGCCAACTAAAAAAAATTACCTCCCCTCATTGAAAAAGGCTGAGAAGCTCCCTAATGTGGGAGATTATCCCGAGATACACTCACTCTGCATCTTTGGCTTCATTCTTGAAGGACCTTGCATTACGTTCATGCCAGATTAGGTACACGGTAGTAGACAGAATGAGGCAAAAATAAGGTAAGGCTAGGAATCTGGTACTAGAAGTACTGCTATACCAGGAGGGAATGGTTGAAAGGTTAGAAAGATTAAGGATAGGCAAGTGGAAGAAGGTGAGGCATTGATTCCAAATCTATTTAGAAAAGAGGCAGGCAAAGAATAAATGGTCTATGGATTCATTAGCTGCGAGGCACAGAGAACACTGATTGGGAGTGTAGAGGTAGGGCAGTTTGTCCCTAGTTTGCAACGCTTGTAGGAAGGCTAACCATAAGGTAAATGAGAAACAGGGTTTACTATATTTAGACCAAACCAGCTTGTACCAAAGAATTTCCGATAAGAAAGGTCGCAAGATATTGTAGGCTGAAATATTGGTATAGCGGTTGGTGGGGCTCGCTAACCATTCCCGACGGTCGAGAAGGGAAGAATTGGGGGTATACCCTAGTGATTCAAGGAACCTTATGATGTCCATAGACACCTCATGCAATCTCCAATTATCATTAAGTATGACTTCCGTTACTAGAGCTGAGAGTGGGAGCTCCGAGTCATTGATTGCTCTCGGTGTAGATAAGGTCCTCAAGATATCACACGGGTGCCAAGGATCCTACCAAAAAAGAGTAGAGATATCATTCCCAATCTGAAATCTGAATCGATGACACAACTTATCCCTAACCGATAAAAACTTACGCCAACTCCAAGAACTAGTATAAGTGGGCTGTACACTCCAAAAATTATGCCTCCTCAGAATGATAGTGTGTACCCACTTAACCCATAAGGCTTCTTTATCTGTGAACAAATCTCAAATTCTTTTGCCTAACAAAACTTGATTCCAAGTAGTTAAATGCTCAACTCCTAATCCCCCTTCTCTCTTAGGCCGACAGATATCACTCTACTTAATCTTTGCTGGCGTTTTAGACTCCACCTTACCCACCCATAAAAACTTCCTAAGTTTAGTCTCTATATCCTTCAGGATGGAAGAGGAAAGTATGAAGTGTGAGGACAGAAATGACCAATTGAATTCTACCCGCATAGGAAAGACTCTTATGAGTCCAATGATTGATCCTATTATCAATTCGGTATAGTAGAGAAGCACAATCTCGCTTAGTGAGATGACCCGTAATGAGAGGAACCCCTAGATACTAAAAAAAGAGAGCACCTTGTTGAAGACCAGAGATGTATCTCATCTTATGACTAAGATAGCAGACATTCAGGGATAAATAAAACTGACTCTTTGAAGTATTTATGTCCATACCCGAATACATAGAGAAAGTACATAAGAAATCAAATAGAAGTTATGCTGAAAACAAGTCGCATGGAATAGCTTCTATTTCTCCAACGCTCAACTTCATTGCAACTGCAATTAAATTCTTCTTTCATTTTCGAGTGTTTTTTTTTATTTCTTCTGTTCGGAAATAGCTGTCTCCTTTGAAATCATTAGAAGAAAACATGAATTACAATAATGTTAAGCGAAGAGCAGTACATATGGGTCTGTCTATGTGATATGACTCTGATCACCCTAGTTCGGGTACTCGGAAAATGCCGAGTGCTGATCAGAAGAGACGAGTCAAATCTTCTACAGGTAGTCTTCTCTATCTTAGTTTTTGTGAAGCATAAGTCTCAGAAACTAATGTAATTTTTGTACGTTGCTCACGCGGAAGTTTAGATTGTTCGACATTAGCACTTCAATTCTGCGAGATTTCTGGGATATGCGTTGCCGGGTACGTCAGGAATATGATATGAGAGAAGGTAGCTACTTCACCAACTATACCTGAACTGAAGTTTGTAACAGGACACGGAGTTGAATCCAACTTAGACCTTATAATTAGTATTACATATATCCTTATCCTTTTAGTCATCATTGTCTGTTTTTAATTATAACATTATGTTTTTGTCTTCCTTCCCTTGTTAAATATACGTTTCTTTTCTCTAGTGAGTATGATTATTATGTAGCTTTGTGTAATGTCCTTATACTAGATGGCAACATTTTTGTGTGATATCGTCATTATGAGTTCTTGCTATCGTGACCGGTATACTTTATCTAACTATGGATTTAACATCTCAAAAATTAATATAGACATATAGTACTTGAAACTTGTTAAGTTTCTTATTTTTTAAAGAAGAGTAATCTATGACGAAGTCAGAAATTTAAGATAGGAGAGTTCAAATATTTATTTTTTAAAATTTTGAGGGGCCTATACACTACTAACTTCTAAATAACTCCGTCATGGTATATATATATAAATAAAAATAAAAATAAAAATAAAAAATATTTAATAATCTTGGAGACTCAGTGCACTACTGGGCCCCATGTGTCTGCGAGAGTAATATATATACAAAGACATTAAATTTTAAGATATTAAATCATAATTGTTTATATATTTTTTTTACTACTCAAGTGAATTATGTTTGATATCCATAAATATATCTTGATTTAAATTTTTTATTATAAATCAATTATACTAAACAATTAAAAATAACTTTTTATCTAATTTCTTAATAAATAAATTATACTTGAACTTTTGTGTTGAGAATTTGTTTTTGTACCACTTGTTATAACAAGCTTTTAACTAAACCTCATTCAATAAAAAGTATTACCACT
Source organism: Erythroxylum gracilipes (assembly GCA_026413385.1). Classification (NCBI taxonomy): domain Eukaryota; kingdom Viridiplantae; phylum Streptophyta; class Magnoliopsida; order Malpighiales; family Erythroxylaceae; genus Erythroxylum; species Erythroxylum gracilipes. The sequence continues at coordinate 4,306,889 of JANZLC010000004.1, forward strand.
TCAATCCACCAGCTGTTAAGGTAGCAATGCAAATTAATATGGAGTGAATATGCTGATTAATAAATCAGAGCTAGACCTAAACTACAATAATATCGGGGATTGGTTGGATTTCCATTTGACAGAACTAACTTCAGGATGTTTTTGAATGGTAGGATTCGGATGGCTTGTGACTTTCTCACTCACATCGATAGCGTACATTATTTCCTCTTATGTTCCCAGTTTGTTTCTTCGTCTACAATCCACGTACACATCTACTGATATACAACAGTACACATTTTCTTTGTATGTAAATAAATACCTATAAACAGAATACTTGATAAAGTGAAATAAATGTTAAGCTTAGCTGTGTCTCAACACACGCACACTATATATTATTATCCTCAAGTGGTCCTCATTCCTGGAGTAGTTTCATTGATGAGCAAGTTGGCCTTTTATTACAAGAAGTTGCACGAAACAAAAGAGGTCGACAGTGATACGCACTAATTAAGAACAGTTGATATACAGAAACAAGTAGCCATCGAGAAGTGAAATCGGATTGAAAAGGACGAGTTTTAACATAGTCCAGAAATACTCATCTCATGCTGTGAGCTTCGTTGCCTGTTCCTTATCCAAAACTTGAATAAACAAAGCTTCTGGTGTTTTGTTTCTTGTGCTTAGACTTCCCACGCAGTCACAATCTGTGTCTTAACGATATTCCAGGGCAATTCTCGGAGAGCGTCTTGCGGCTATGATTAGAGCTATGTCGGTATTTAGTTGATGGAACTGGTGGCCAGTCATTATCAGTTTTATTAAGAGAAGGGCTTGAATCGCTCATTAGATCACTGTCGTTGGCTCCATATGTTCCTCTCAACTGTCCTGCTCGTATGAGCCAAATGGGATACAACAACCTATCACCGTTCTACACGAAGATTTGTTATTTATTTTCTTTTCCTTGTCGGTTTTTCATTCCTTTTTGTTCTACGACCACTAACTGCTCGCCAAAGGAGGGGAAGTTGATGGAAGACTACAAATTGACACACCCCTTTTCAGTTTCTCTGCTTTGCTTACCTATTATTATTAGTTGGTTTGTACTCTACGCCTTACACTTTGGCGTACGTAGCATTAGTATTTTAGCTAAATGATTGATTAATCATGCGTTACCTCAGCAACTAATTCATATCTAATTAGGTCATTTGGGGCGTGCGAATGATGTAATTCTTTTTATTTTTCCTCGCAAATGATTAACTCAAGTCAACCATATAATTATTCCTTATTCAAACTTGGAAGTATATTAAATATATTTTCATAATAATTTATAAAATTAAGATACATACTCTTCTTTTGAAGTTTAAATTTTTTTAGAATTTAAACTTAATTTTTAAGAATTCTACACAACCTAAAATTGGAATAACATATTTAAAAATTATTTTTGATGACGTAGCATGTCCACTAAATCTCTTGTAGATGTTCATCTATTAATTATATTAAATTGTTAAGATTTTAAAAAGTTAATCACTTAATTTAAAATTCTTAAAACATAAGTATTTAATTAAAAATATCAAAATATTTAGCAATTTAATATTAGTTGTACGGCCTAAATCCTCCAATTATTTAAACCGTTTATAAGAAATATCTTAATTACATATAAAGCTTTACAATGATGCAATGCGCCAGAGTCATCTTCTTTTTTTGAATTCGATCTCAGTTACGTAGCTAGGATAGGATCCTCGAGAAAATGTTAAAATCTTACCTTTTTCCTCCATTCTATGATTACGTTAACCAGTTCAGTTTTGGTTTGCAATAATTAACCAAAGACACGTTAAGGACTCGTGACAGGGGCTTTCTTTTTAACTGATTGATGTAATAGCAATATTGTTACCGCAAATTTAATCTTCCACTGACACCAAATTTTGACGTGACAAGTTTGATTGGAACCACCTGTCTTGTACCAACATTCAAGTGCATGATTGAGCTTAATAACTACCTTTGATTTTTTCATGTCAATTCCGTGTCTTAAACGTTTCTTATATGTCTAAAGACTAAAAGAATTTGTTCTTCAATGGTTTCATCCATACATGGTGAGCACATTTAGTTAGTTGTAAGCTTATGTCAGCAGGAGCTCTTTTTAACGCAGTATCAGTTGATCTGTATTGGTAAAAAATGACAAAAATATGCCTATTCCAAGTTCCTGCGTACAGCAGTTTTGCCATAGTCCAAATGCGTGGGTTCAGGTATTCGTTTTATCACCTCTCTCACCGGGGACAACGATTCAGCAAGTTAATGCTAATTAGATCTTCTGTACCCCATACATAGCACATATAAAGCCTGACACATTCTATTGAAAATGTGACCACGGTTGATTCAATCTTATCACCTTTTCGAAATCTGTAATTTGTGACTGTTACATATAACATTGTAAACTTTTTTGTTATTAAAATAAAAGTTGAACAAACCAAGTACAATAATTTTCCAAATTCATATGCAATAGAGAAATAGTAGTAACTTTTCTCTCTGCCCGTTTGCTGTCATCTGGGTATGGTGATGAAAATGTCTGCCTCTTGGTATTGTTCTTGTTTCCCAAGAAGTTGGAACATCCAAGGGTTTGGAAACTATAGTCGCAACAAAGCCACTTCCATTGGGTCCTATTAGCTGATAAAACTATATATATGTGTGTGTGTGTTATGCCTTAGCCTCAGGACAACTGTGGATAACGATCAAAACCCATGATTAATAGACAGTGAAAGCACAATCATATCTAGCTATGAGCACTAACTAAAGCATGCATGTATCATCACCTCTCTTTACCATTCAAAAGCTTTTACTTCCCACGCCCCTCAACTGAAAATTGGAAACTATATATTGGTCTATAGTATTGTAGTTAGTGAAGAAACAGAACAGAATAAAACTAGAAAACACGTATTACTATTAAAGCGTATTTACACCAGTAAAACAGATCATTCCAAATAAGAGATTCCACAATAGCTCCAGCTATCGAATTAAAAACATGGACATTCGACAAGCAGACGAAAGACAAACTAGATCATATCTGGTGGATCATCAAAAGTTGAAAACAAGATTAGTGAACTCCGCACAAAGTACTTTTCTGTTCTTTTCTTAATCCTTAAAATACTTTTTTTGCTTTTTTATTTTTCCGGTCTTTTGTTTTTAAGTTCTTGTTCCTCTCATCTCTGTGGCTTCTAAGACCGCCTACGCCGTACGTTAACAGTCAAAGGATTCGCCATCTCACAAGAGAGCTTTAGAACCTCTGACAGGTCAACCGTGTTCCCGTCAGACGGTATCCATTCATATTCATGCAATAACGACGCCACCCAGAAAGTTACCGTCGTTAAGCCCAAGGCCTTACCGGGGCAGATCCGTCTGCCCGAACCGAACGGCGCGAGCCTAAGATCCGAACCCAACACAGAGAACTCCGCTTCATTTTCTTTAGCCACAACGAACCTCTCGGGAATAAATTGAAGCGGGTCAGCCCAGATATCCGGGTCCCGAGAGATGGCCCACATGTTCACCATTGCGGTGGTCCCCTGAGGCACGTGATGCCCATCAATGAGTGTATCAGTGATGGCTAATCTGGCCCATGAGAGAAGTGGGCCCGGCGGGTGCAGTCTCAGGACTTCTTTTACTACCGCCTGTAGATACACCAAGGACCGTGTATCAGACTCAGCAACGGCTCTTGATTTGCCAACAACCTTGTCAAGTTCATCATGGACCCTTGATTGGACATCACGATGACTTGCCAGCCTTGCGAGTATCCACTCCATCAGTACCGCAACCGTGTCAGTACCTCTGAATATCATTTCCTTCGTACAAAGATAAACCGTCAAATATATGGTACAGCTTATTACAAAATTTTAACAAGAAAATGAAAAAAAATAATTAAAAAATTGATGGCGTTACTTAATTGTGCAATTTCTTAGGGGGCCCACCCAAGAGCAACGTAACAGTAAACGGTAATAACCAAAAATAGAGGAACAGCAAACATTACATGTCTGGACCGATCCGAACATGTAAGGAAGACGATATGCTTGTTAGATACTCACCCAAAGAACGGCGATCATATCGGAATCGGATAACTTTTCATAACCTTGAAGAGACATCAAAACGTCAACGAAATCTCGGGTTTCGTTGCAAGTTGAAGTTCGGTGCTCGGAAACAATTCGGCTCACAAACCGGTTCACTTCTGGGACAAGGTTTGAGCATCTGAACCGGATTTTTTGAGGATCAAAATCTGATAGCCAAGGAAGGTGGTCAGTCCAGTTGAGTGTACCCAGTAGGTCGTACCCTTCATCAACAAGTTTTCTTAGTTCTTCAGCTTCATTGTTGATAGAATCCAATCTATATTCTCGTCCAAAAACGGAACACATCATGTTGTTAAGTGAAGCACGTTTAAGTATTCCACGCACTGTCAAACTTCGTTTCTGTTGGTTGAACATATCAACCATCTGAGAAGCTATTGCCCGTCTTTGAGCCTCAGCAGCTTGGATTTGTTTGGCGCAAAAAAGATGTGAAGAAGCGATTCTTCTAAGAGTTCGCCAGTATACACCGTATGGAGCGAACCCAATTGCTCTATTGAACATCAGGCTATAGGCAGACTCCTTCACGGGACGATCTGCAAATACAGAACTGTTCAATATTTCTTTAGCAACGTCAGGGTTACACGTGACGATAACGCGAGTTCCGCCTAGACTAAAAGCCATAAGCCTCCTGGCTTTGCATGTCACGGCTGCTGCTGCAATCCGATGATGCGCAAGAGACATCATGAGTTTCATGCTACCAATCAGAGGCAAGCCTCTAGGACCTGGAATGGTCCTAGCAGCAGTAACCTTCGAAGAAGAAGAGGAAGAATAAAGTTTTCTCAAGTAGTATTTTCCCCAAGCTGGACCTCCAGGATGAGCCCAATAAACAAGCGTAATGGCTACCCAAGCTAGACTGATGATCAAAACGGACCATGCAATGTTTCCTTGCGTAAAGGCTGTGCATTTGGAGACCAAGGCAAAGACCCAGAGGTTATCTATGTCGGTTCTCATTGTAGTATTAGAATTGGAAGTTTGAGAATGAGAGGAGATATATAGCTAGAAGTAGTGTGATTGATTTGTGTTTTTTTGGTGCTAGAAGGACGACCGGTCCTGGTTTATATATAGGGAAGAGGGACGACCGGTCCTGGTTTATATATAGGGAAGCGAAAACAAATAAAAATAGTAAGTCTTGTACTTTAGAAGTAGGAAGTAGGAACGTATAAAGGAAAAATATAAAATTAGATTGACGATAAATTTAGCTATTCATGGAGTTGAGAAATATACATAGAAGGCGGAACAAGAGTTTGAATCTTTTATCTAATATTATGGTGTTTTACTTTTTCTCATAAATTTTAGTCATTTATTTATATGAATCTTACGTGGATCCCGCATAAATAAATATGAGACTTGTATAAATAAATTGTTGAAATTTATAGGACAAAATAAGATACCATAATATTAAGGATCTTTTTGTCTAATATATGGTATCTTACTTTGTCTCATAAATTTTAATCATTTATTTATATGAGTCTCGCGTGAATCCCACATAAATGAATGTAAGACTTATATAAATAAATGGTTAAAATTTATAAGATAAAATAACACACCATAATATAAGCATTGACGGAGCCATGTATAGGGAAGGGGGGCCATGGCTCCTCTTTCAAATAAATATTTTTTAATTATTTATATAATTAAAATTTTTAAAATTACAAATATAAGTAGCTTCCTTTAAAAAAAATCCTTACCTTTAAAAATCTCAAACCCCACCTTATAATTGAGTCTAGCTCCGTCCTGAATATAAGATAAAGAAAATCGTCCCCAATAATAGATCTAATTAGTACTTGTGATCCCAACCGTTTAATTTTTAGAAATCTCATTTATTAAATAAATATATTTTTATAGAAGAGAGCAATCATAAATTAAAGGTAATTTGATCCGAGCAGCGCCGCCACGAGTGTATGAGGAAATGGTGAAAGGGGAGGCATAGGCCTTGGGTCGCGTGTTGCACGCGACTGGAGCGTGGGATCAAGTGCTTCCTATTGCTGACGCTGCGCTATCGCTATCGGGAGCTGAAACAGCGCCGTATTCGTACGCCAATGAGAGTGCCTGGGGTCACATGCTCCAGCCAACGCCGTAGCTTCACCAGTCCATTCGCAGCTACTCCAATTTAAATCCTCACATAGAACAGCTATCATTTCCAAATTTTAACCACATACTATGAATTCAAAACATATATCCAAGTATTACAGTGCTTAAGGTTAGGTTACCATGTACGGATTATTTAAATTTTATGCTAGAAATTAAAGTTTAGGGTATGAAGTTCTCGGAGTTATTGTTCTTGATGATAGGGTGACGAAGAAACTCTCTCAGTAGGACAACAATTGAAAGAATTCTGGACATGTGTTAGATTCCTGCAGTTGCATACTGTACATTTGTACTTCTTCCCGCAACACATCTTGACCTCAAAAGGTTGATCCCTAATTTAAAGGATCCCTAATCGTAGACCCGATCACTGCTAGAGGATTAAATCATGGTTTGATCCCAACCAACCCTTCAGAAGAGCGGCCCAGTACTCGGTACCCACAAGGAGCCACCACATTGGATGAACTCCCACACTGCCGCTGCCGAAATTCGAACCTAAGTCCTTGACCTCAGCTACCCTTCCAAAAAACCAACTGGGCTACCCATGCGGGTAACCCGCAACACATCTTCGTTTTAGATTGAAGAGGATGAAAAGAACAGGAACTTAAAGAAAACCACATGATTGGGACTCGTGTTTACCAGACAATTTATCATTCATAAGATTCGTTTAACTGATTGAGGTTAAGTTATTTTCAACTTAAACCAAGTCCGAATAATAACTAATAATGTCCCTGCCAAGTTCAACATCGTTGACGATAATGTTTGCTCAAGAAAAGGGAACATTTCTCATTATTTTAGTCATTGGGTTGATTTCTAAGGAATGAGGAGGCATATACCCAAGACGAAGCGAAAGATTGGCTAAAATTACTATATAATCAATTTAGAAAAATTATTATAAGATCATCAACATTATGCTGTCGATGTTTATATAATTTGAGAATGAAAAAAAGTGACTCCTCAAGATAAAACTTGTAAAAAAAACAAGGTTATGCTTATGCATATAATGTAAACAGAGTTTTCAGTTCATAAAAGAAATTAGCATCTAATTCTAATGTAACCAATTTCTTACACTGTAAACTAATAAAGTTAACTTTATACAATCATGTTGCGAGACACTACTGACATCTGATACTATTCGTTGTATCTACAGAAAACGACGTAACATAAGATACGAACGGAGAGGAGCGTGGGGAAAACGTACATGAAGCTGCGCGTGAACTGGGACAGGTTAACATGGGCACTGTGAAAAATCAGGGTTAAGAGCAGAAGGAACCGTGCGTTGCTTGGGTGGCGTTACGTTGTCGGGTCTCCAAGTGGAGGGTAGCACATGAGACCCATGCACTCGTGCCACAAAACCCAAAAGGTACAAACCAAGAGTTATGGCAGAGAGAGGGGGGCATGACAAGACCAAATCGTACATGAACCATCGCTGTTTGAGAGGACACGTGTACCGTTTCATGCAGAGTCTGTGTTCGTGATGGCGACAACTCGTCCGCTTCTCTATCCGCTTTCCCCCAAGCACCTATGTTTATGGCTGTAATTGATACAGGTGTTTGCACGTGGCCTTCAGTTAAAATTTTAACTTTTCATCTCCTTTGCCTGAATCTCATTTTTACCCCCGTCTGTCTTCCTTCCCTTTCCGTTTATAACAAGGGTATAAAGGATATTTAGGGATCAGACATCACACGTGCTTCCAAACACATCGTGTCTCGGTAGAAAAGTTTGAAGATGGGACCTATATGGCATCTCTGGGTCCCACTTGTTATTTTTGCCCTTTCTGCGTTCTCGTCCATATTGTTTCAACGGCTTGTGCTTAATCCCTGACCGTTGATCTCGCTGCTTTTACGACCAAGCCACTAGTCAAAAGTCAAAAGCAAGTCAGGGATAATAAAATCTCTCAGCTCTAACATATTTTTCATTATCTTATTAGTATTGTTTATGGACCGTTTGGTTATGCTAACTCTCTTTCTTTTTCCTGGTCAAACCTCGTTTTCTAATTCACAAAATACAATAACGTCTAATTGGTATACATGTCGATCACTTGCAAGTTGGTGACATTTATTAAGAGATAGTAATTCAAAAGGAAATAAAAAGCTTTAATTCGTTTTTTATTACAAGTGATGAATTCCTGATTCTTTGTTTAAATCTTAAAACTTTGCAAGTTTGAAAGTCATCCCCTCGAAAGATTGGTTTGTTTACCTGTAAGAGATGACGACTTTGAAGGAAAATAAAATTATAATTAAAGAAGGTCATTTCATAAGACTAAACAAAATTCAAGACAAGATATAGACAGGAATAACACCAACTCAATTTGACCCACTTGCTTTTTGAGAGAGACTTGTAAGTTGTATTGTAACAACACCAACTCAATCACCCACTTGCCTTTTGAGATAGACTTGTAAGTTGCAACTCCGGGAGCGTGATATAAATCTATATTTTTTTTAAAAAAAGTAATTTATACTAATCGTACTCGCAGTTTTAGTAGGGTTAGTATATACTAATCAGTTCTGACATCGTCAGAATAATTGTGTGGCTCCTTCGGTTGGAGACTCGGGGCATCTGAATTTACTTTGAACATCCCAGAAAAATAAAATTATATGCAGAGCAAAGACTAAGTTGTTGTCGGTGCAATAATCTACCAGCCGATCATCTCTTGGTGGGAGAGATAAGCTACTTTGAATTCATTGAGTTATCGATCAAAACATTCATTCTTCCTATTGAATGTTAATTTCTACTATCACGCAACGGCTAGAGTTCCTAAATACTACTCCTTCCTATTTATAATAAGTGTCATTTTAAAAAAATTCACGTTTATTAAGAAAGTTAATGAAATTATAAATATACTTTTATTAATACTCTCATGAAGTTACCTTGTGATCCCCCTGAAGTTATAAATGATTGATAAGATTATAAGAGAATGAAGTATTAAATTGTTTTGAAATTGTGATCTGTATAATTAAGATGGTAGAGAAATTAAAGATTAATTTTGAAAGTAAAATTATAAATATACATAAAAATCAAAAATGACACTTATTTTAAATAATTAAAATACATCTAAAATAACACTTACTGTGTATAAGAGAGACTAGCATTCTTCTAGATTTTTAGATCATGAGATATTTCCTACAAGTTCGAATTCATGACTAATTCGATTTTTAACTCTCTTTTAATTAAGGTACAACTTGCTTGCTATTGCAGGAACCTATTGTGAGTAGATATGTCAGTATTTTAACTGTACTGGCATAGAGTTTTGAGTTGATTAAGATTTTGCCAATAATTGAAGATCGTAATAAATATGCTATTGACATTCTCTTCGTTGCCTACTAGAACTGCTTCAACGAAGTTTCCTTGTATACATAAATAATACTCGCACAGGAATATGGCGTTACAGAACTAGAGAAGTCTAAATATAATTATATACCAAGAAGACAGGAATTCGTATAGGTTGAATCACCACCAAGTAATGAAAGGTATAGCGGGTAGCCCAGTTGATTATTGGGAAGGAAAGTAAGTCTAAGGTCTTGAGTTTCAGTGTGAGAGTTTGTCTAATATAGTGACTCTTTGTGTGCACCAAATACTGGACTGACTTTTCGAAAAGCTGGTTAAAATCAGACCGTGATTTACCTTCCTCACACAATATCAGACGAGAATATGGGGACCCAACTTTTGAGTCCAAGTAATGAAAGGTATGATAAGAATATTGGGAACTGTTCTCCGCGAGGAGACAATCTAGCTTCCCTAGGATGCTTAATTGCCGGAACCATTAGCATCCGCATGAAACACGCAAAACTATAATCACGGTACAAGAGGCGGCCTCGTTCCCACCGAAAACAAAATTCACAATGGACTGATTCAATTCCAAGCTAGTAGAATAATTCGTCTGCTGCAGTAAATGAATTAGTTTGACACTACAAGACAAAATGGTATCTAAAGAGGAAGTTGCTTTGGATGTCAAGTTGTAAAATTTGCATGCAGACAATCAAATTCGACGGTATTTTACACTTAACGCCAAGTATACGCGATTGTTTCTATGGTCTATATCTCATTAATTAGATAATGCATGCATGGTATGGAATATTTCTTTAGAGGTATGTCGACATATTTGTTCATTAGGGAGAATATTTCCATCAAATTAATTAGTTCCACTTTCAAATAGAGACGGGTGAGTAACAATCAATTTAATCATTGTACTGTAATCGAAACAATATTAGAGCATGCCTCAAGTAATTGAAAAGCAAATAGAGTGGAGTACAATCTATGGCGTCACCTACTAGTTTGTATGAAATGGAGAAACATAAGCTTTTTTTAGGTTGACTTTATTTAGTAGGAAGAAGGAACTAAAGTCATTATGGATTACGTTAATTGGATAGTAAGAGCAAGAGTTGTGAAAAGCTGCGTGTTTAAGGCACAGAGATTATCTTTGGGTAACTTAGTTGGATGGACCAAGTTGACAGAGAGATGAGTCAAATTGAATATAAATAGTGCAATTAAACAATGGTCAAAGTTTGCTATTGTTGAAGGCTTAATTAGGGACTGCCAAGGTCAATGGTGTGGTGGATTCCTGCAAAACATTGGAGGGGCTCGCCTTTGGTTGCCGAACTCTGAAAAGTTCACTCGGGTCTCACACTGACATGGGAGTTTGGCTATTGATGAGTTGTCATCGAAGTGGATTTATTAGAGGTTATTAACATTATTTCTTTATCCAATTTAGTATTCTTTGATGAAAATTTTTTTGGTGTCAGATACCCGTGAATTAATTCACCGAATATAAGAGGTACAATTTCACCACGTCTATTGAGAAGGGAATCAGTGTGTCCATAGTCTGACTTCTCTAGCCTTTTTATCAAGCCCAAGATTGCATATACTTTAGGAGCCTCCGATGGTTATTATGGAGTTTATCTACCGAGACACGCAAGAAGCTTGATACCGTAGAACACTGCGCTAATGGTTTTTTTTTTTGTTTTGTGTGGAGTTTGTTTGTTTTTTATTTATCCTTCTAGGTATGCCTATTTACCCACAACTGCGTCCACTGATTAAATTATTATGATTTGATGAATAGTTAAATAACCAAAAACATTGTTATGAATTCTTATAACAAAC
>JANZLC010000004.1:4318246-4331190 GCA_026413385.1 Erythroxylum gracilipes
CTAAAAAATCTTCGAAGTATACATAAATTACAAAAATTATCTTAATACAGTCCGAATCAATCCGAAGTTTCATTAAATCAATTTACTCGGAAAATGCCATGAATGCATGCCAAGATCCAAATAAAAATTATAAAATATACCGAATTTCTTTACTATTCTAACCCCTAAAATGGAGCGTTACACCACATATATGTCAACTGCCAAATAACATACCTCGAAGTTGTATTGTGGATTTTTTTTTCTTGCAAAAGTTAACGAGAAGTACAACTTGCGCTAACTAGTGTGGTCTTAGTTTATTCATGTATATAACAAATAATGAGGATGTTCTATAAAATTTATTGATCAAAAGAGGTACTAATTAATTGATGAACTGATAAGCATATTAATGATTCAATAAATATATGTGATTAACTAAATTTTACTCTTCTCTAACAATATAATTGATTGAATATAAACAAGGAAACCCAAATATTCATTATGTTTATTGCAATTCAAGTCTTAGTTTAGGTCTCTCCTGCCAATGCCTACCAGGCAATTACACCAAGTTTATATTATATTAGCACCTACTCCTGTAGTCAACACGAACGATATGTTGTATCTTACTTAAAAATCTAGAGCTGAATATGACATTAAACAGATAAAAGACTCGGTATTTGTTTCAAATATCTTCCTAATTCATAAACCATTTTAAATCTTCAACATCTGCTGTTTATTCTAGCTAGTGGTGCTTACGCCTAGCAACAAATGATTGAAGGAGAATAGATTTGATCACCACTGAGACAAAGTTGTGCTCCAAAAGAACCCAAAAAAAAAAGAAAAAAAAACAACAGTTAAGTGGGATAGTTAAGGCCTAACCCACTTTGTTTAATTACACAACTTGGAAGATGATTGGATTCGATTTCATAATCTAAAACATATTCGCACCTGACTAGCATTGGTGGGGTGGGGAAGGTGTAAAAGATTCTTGACTTTTGATTATTCTCTTTTCTCAAATTTTGGATCTTTGAAAAGAAAAATAAGGCATACATAATGTCCCTGCTTGCTAGCTAGCTTTGAATTTGAATCCGTGGTCCTTTGAAAAGTTGGTCTCTCAAGAGTTCTTTAGGCACGCACAAAGATGGCTGATGCACCATACACTTTCAGTGTTGCTCCTGCTTTTGACTGATAAAAGCTGCACAGGAGGCTTGGCCAATTAAGTTCGGGTCCTACGTATAGATTCCCTGCCTCTCAATATCATAATGTATTGTACTATTGTTTCTATAATCCAAAGTTCCGGATACATTTAGTTTGGCAATGTTGTCTTCAAATTTCTATTGACCTGCTCAATTAGCAAGTAAGAAAGATGACGAATTCTGAACATCTTTTCTTGTTTTATTACTTTTCTATTTATTCTGGGACTGCAACCCTGACAAAGAAAGTTCGTTAAGTTTTAGGAGCTCTAACTGGAGATAACTATATGATATGGTTAAGGTTTGATTCCAGAAACTAGAAAGAAACAGTGGGCGAATCGAAGTTATTAACTGTAAGGAAGGGCGTTACCCGTTAGAAGAGGGAATATATACCTTGATACAAGATCATCCTTCTACATATATATAACTTTGAGAACTTTACAAAATACTATTTGATAGAATATATGAGCAAAGCGCAACCAATTCATGATAAACATTAAAGACCATAATCTTCTAACTCATATTCTTCTCTCAAAAGAAGATTTGATTCTTAATGGAAATAGATTATAAAATCTAACACTCCATTTTGGATATTAATGTAGGAGATTATATACATATAATAACCCTAGCTAGCTAGCTAGGAACCTTTCGCAACTTGCATGCACCATACACATAATATCAAGCTATTTTGTATATCAAAGTTCTTGCTGCATCCATGATGTTTCCTTTGTAGATATCAATAGTAAAATAATTTTGATTGGTGCCGAACAACTCATTTGGGGCATCATAACTCATTTGGGGCATCATAAGTCTGTCCAAACAGAGCATATGCCGGCTACAGATAATCCTCCTTCTATCAGCTTTGATGTGGGTCATATGATTTGTAAGGATACTTCTTTATTCTGCTGCTGCTATAAGATTAACCTAATGATACGGTTGTTTAAGGTTATCATTAGAATGGAGCAATATATAAATGCAGCATAAACCCTAGTTTAAGATTTTATAAGCTTTATTGAGAATAAAAATCATAAAAACTACTGAATGATTATCAACTAGAAGCAGACATGATTGGTTTCACCATGAGCATGTACAAGCCACGACCGCCTTCTCCTTTCTGCTAGCATGGGCTAATTGTTTGTTTATGCATGAGAAAAACCAAGTAGGAGATACTTTTATCCAATGTTTGTCATCATAATCACCTCATAATCTTCTACCTTTATTTCATGATCTCTTTTGCTCCATCAGTTTCCTTCGTGGATCATGATAGCAATAGAGACAAAGGAGTCACCATTCTTTATCAGCCCTTATCTACTACAAATAATGTTCATGGTGAATAGTAATTTTTAAGCAAAGGGTATGCACTTTTATTGTGATTCACTAACTTTAAAAATATCTTAATTGTTTTAAATTATTAAAAAAACTTATGGTATTATAAATACCTCAAAAAACCTTTTATTGTATTTATATTTAATTATTTTAATATTAATTATTTCATAACTGATAATTAAAAATTTGAGAATGAGCTTTGGAACAACTAATAAAGTTGTTTTTTTATGACCATAAGATCATATATTTAAGTCAGGGAAACAACCTCTTTCTAAAAATACAAAGAGAAGGTTGCAATCATTAATTATAACCCTCCCTAGATGTGCACTAGGTATGTTAACTTTTTATAAGTAAAATTTTTTATAAATTGTTTTGACTTGTTTTAAAAGTAATTTTCTACAATAAGAATATTTTTTTAGAATGGAGAAGTTTTCTACTTTTATCCAAAATTTAAAAACCGTTATTACATTAATTACTTGCTGTTGCTCACTGTATACTATTGTTTTCAAATGGACAAAGTCCACAACTTGGTCTCAAGTTGGAACAAAAAAAGAAGAAAAATATGAAGGAGAAGTATTAATTGTCATCCTTGCATGGTCATGGGATTGCATTGAATGCATATAATTTAAAACTGTTTCTAAATTGCACGGAGAAGATAAATCCAACTTTTAGGTAAATGCCAAGATTTTGTGGAGAAGCAAAGGAATGTGCTTCTGCTCCCATCAGATTTGGTGCCCCTGTCTATCTGTTTTGTTGAGAAACAAGCCGGTCCACCTTCCATCTCATTTCCTAGACGTGGTAGGACAAAAACATACATTAAAGAAAAATAAGAAGCTTTCAAGATTGGTCCTGATCACTAGTAATAAAGGAATTAAGTAGACAGAGGCGTATTGACTCGGAAGTCAACAACTAATGAAGAGAAGGGAAGGAGTAGTGCTTGCTTTTTTAATTCCAGTCGTTGAAAGTTACTTCGCTTTTGTGTAATTTAGTGCTGAGGTCTGTTGGGGATTATTCAGTCTTGAAGAGGCAGGTCGGATCTGCCAAATACCTAGTCTTTGTAAATACCGCATGACCATTTCTTTTAATCTTAAATAAAACACGAAGCTACGTGATACCTAATTTTCTGCCATTACTCTGCTGATTGTTGCTGGGAAAAGGACAATCCCTGAATAGGGTTACTACATCTGCTTAGTAGAAGTAACATCTCTTGGTGTTCCAATGTCCGATATATTTATCAATACTGCAAGAACTGAAATTAGAATCAACGTGTATAACTTAGTCTATTTTTAGTGCATGGTTTAATTTTGTGGGGTGATGAGGTCTTTATATGTAGGAATGTAATGATGCATTTAACCCTTTCTTTCACCAAATTAAAGTAAGCAAGACGAGTTTTGTCATTAGTTAGAAGTTTCTCTGTCGAATGGCAATAATTTAGTCGACATAATAAGTAAATAATCTTCAATAAACAGAACAACAAGAACTAGTACATTGTAGCCAATGCGTCTGTTGAATGGTGCGGGAAAGGAAACTCGGGTCATTTATGAGAAAGAACAAAGGTGAAATGAGAAAAAAGTGACTTGTCAAGAAAATTCTGATGCCGACTGTACCTTATAAATGGAAGTGCACAAGACATGGAATAAAAGAAAGTGATTTGATGAAAAAAGGCAAAAGATTTGAAGACAGAATTGCTATCAAGGATCATAATGATTTTGCAGTGGGCATATACCATGTGGATGCCCTTAAAGTAGTGAAGCATATAAATGTTTCCCCAGTCGAATAGCTGGAAATTTCTTCAATTGTCTAAGACAAGAAATCTCATCGTCACTTCTTGTCCTTGCTGATGTTGGGTGTTTGATTAGGTGCAAAGACTACCAATTACAATTAATGCTTCAGTCTTCACCCAAATAGATATATTTGATAATATGAGAAGTTGACCTTTGAACTCCGTTAACTCTGTGTTCAAACTGAATAATTTAACAACTTGTGACTGAAAATTAAAATAATATAATTAATTTAAGTGATTAAAAATAAATTTTAATCCAAAGCCAAGTTTATAAATGGTTCTAAAGTCTTGAATTCAGGACTTTTAAGTGTTAAAAACATTCGACGATGAAAATGGGTATGAAACCAAAGGGCCATCAGCCTGTCAAAGAAGCCCATTATGAGCTTAGTCTGTTAAGCGACAACTGTGGGTTGACGAAGATCATCCTTGGAGATTGGAACAAGAGGTGATAGTTGCATTTGAAGCCCTATTTACTTCTGAGGCAGTCTTTAAGGTTTGCCACCTTGGAGTCCTTAGGTCTATCAAAGGCCTCAAACTTTGATTCCACTTGGAGGCTCTTGCTCTTTAATGTTTTCTAATCTCCGAGTTTCGTTAATCAGTCCAGCGGGAGGAGAAATCACATCCTTTATATGAAACGCCTACAAGGAGCTTAAACTGACTGGAGAAATCACATCCTTTATATGAAACGCCTACAAGGAGCCTAAACTGACTAACTTCGAAAAAGAGGACAAAGATAAATAAGTAGCTGGAGATTAGATAATTCTGTCCAGATGTACAGCTTAAAAATGAAACTTTCCTTCTAGATTGCTTAAATTTTACATTCGAATATTCGTTAACAGCTACACTAGAACGAAAACAGAGGGAAAAGTTGAGTAGCCAACCGGCTCTAAGGACTGCATGTTCCTATACCCCCCAAGGTTAGACGCTAATGTTCAAGTATTGTTGTTAATCCTTGTTGAAGTGTCTGAATATTTGGGACCCCTAGGACCAGGCCATCAATATCTACTGGCAAAAGAAGCTTTTGCCACAAACACCCTGTAGAGAGGAGTTCTTGTGGCTGAACTATCATCAAAATGTCATTGTTTCTACGGAGCACTCCAATTACAGTTACAAAGCTGCCTTCTTGTACATAACTGCCAATATCAATTGACATCTAGATTATAGAATCATGTAAAGCATGCAGATAATAAAAGAAATATGTTTACCCCAGTAATAATAGGTTACCCTTCTTCCAAGCGCAGTACACGGGCTTCGGTTGATAAATTCCTTTCTTGCAGCCATTTTCTGAGGTGAGGTGATAGAATTCTGCATTGTCTTGTGGTGGAGACAAGATTTGTCTCAACAATCAGGGGAACAACTTTACAACCGGAACCAGCTTTTACAGTCGCTCTAATACCAGACTTTTGATCAGTTATGAAGAAGTCTGTGGAGAACCTCTGTTGGGTAGAAATCCAATCACATTGGGCTAGAAGAACTTGAAAATTCAAACGAGCTCTTTAGAGGCAATAAGCCAATAATATGTTTTTTTTTTCAGAAAACATGTATAATGAACTTATTGCAAAATCTTTTTCATAAAACTCAACCTTCCTTGTATAACTAAACTATGCACCACTAACACTCACAGTATAATGAACTTATTACTGAAAAATATTACCATAATCGCAGTCCCAATAAAAGTATTGAAAGGGAGAAAGAAGTATCAACAGGTACTAGTTTCATTAGTGCAAAATGAATTTGTTCTATATTTGGAACTTTGACTGGCGTACCGTGATTCACCCCAGCCTTGATATCAGTTAACAGGTAAAATATTATGTGGAATGGCATCTTCATAGGGAGACTATCGGATAAAAAACACTGGCAGAGTAAGGCACATAACAAGCAGGCATCAGGTACCCGCCTGAATTCAAGTCTCTACTGCATACCTATTTATTGATTAAGTTTCTTGAACAGAGTGCTTGAAGATCATAGTTATATATAAAAAGATAAATGTCCTTGCCTCACAGAACGTTAAAGTCCATCTGAACCATGACGTTGGAGAATCACTTGGCGTCAGTCCAAATCTTCCATATTCATACAAAAGAGTTGATGCATAGACGCATCTAGAGGCCCTTTCATATGAAGATTCCAAAGAAGTACTCCCACAGGATGCAAGCTAAAAGGAAGAGAGCAATATATGTAATTGATCTTCTGCTCAGCAGAATTTACTAGTCAACCAACTATCTGATAAAGGCTATTGAACAATGAACTAAGCAGGAGTTTTTAAAAATATCTATATTGCTAAAAATGTGAAACTTGTTCAGAGAGCTTCTAATGAGTTTGTTAAATATTGAAAGCACTGTTTTCCATATAAGCAAGCCTAAAAAACTCTCTGCAACAAAAATATGTTTTCCCAAATCAAAACTGTTAAGATGGACTTTCGATCAAACACTCGCACTTTTTCCCAAAAGTACCTAGTAGCTTATCACTTTAACCAACTGCACAATTTCCAGGGAAGTGTTGAATGATCAAAAACTACTCTTGGCTCCAAAACCTTCAATACAGTGTCTAGAATATTAAGCTTCTCAAGAAATAATTCAAATACCATTTTAACATGCCGCCAGAACCTGGGTTGAAGTAGAAGGCACAAAAACTAATTCAAGTACCATTCTAGTACACCCCCTTGTCTTAAGCTAAAGCAAGAAGCGCAAATTTTGGTTCAAACACCATTCTAACATGCAACACAAATACAACAAATCACATATCTATCGCAAAGGAAGGAGGCGTGTCTAGACCTTGAGACCTTTCACTCACAACAGCTCTGATTGCATGTCAAAGAAATCAACCAACCCAAATATTCTAGTTGTAGAATGAGGCTAAAGAATGGATTATAGATTACGCTAACACCAACAACTAACAAAGTTAGACGTGACAAGTTATCAAGCGAGCACAAATGAATAAAAATCTCCGTCATCAACATGAAACCGAAACTTTAGACAACAGCATGGGGAATGTTTTACTTATTCAGGAAATGTTCATCCAGTTTGTTGCCTGGTAACTGCGGAAAAACAGAAGCAAGGAAGCTATACATAAGCCAACCGATATCCTTCATCGCTATCATTTCAGATTTATGCCGAGGTCACCATCACTGTTAACTTTTTAATTGACCACCACTACTTATATAATCCCTCGTTCTAACAACATTACAATCTTACAACACAAAAGCCAACGATGCCCACAAGTAGTTAATCAACAGATCTATAGGAATATAAATCCTTAATTATCTGAGTGTTAAAACCCACATTTATCTTGACAAGCACCATAGTATTTAGTTATGTCTTTTCACTGTCTAAATTTACACTGCTAGCAACTCATTCAACAGAAATCCTCTTGAAGCTCAGGTTCTGCAAGTCAAAATTGCTATCTTTATTTCACTCTCTGCATAGTAAGAAACAAATTACAGCATCTCTGTTTGATACATTATCATCCATTATTCTAATCAACAACCAAACATGGACCTTTATGCCACAATAAGCTACAAATAAACCCTAAAGGTGCAATAAACCAATCAACAAAAAGAGGGAAGATAATGTAATACCCCAGTGATCTTAACAAGCTGACCTTCACGAGCGGTACCGAGGTCAGAGTCGGGAAAGGAGTGTAGAAAGCAAATAACAGCAGCTTTATGCCTCCAATTGTATGTATTCCAAGCAATGAAAGTAATGACAAAAGCAGATAGGAAGAGGAAAGAAAGAAAGAAAGAAACGTTGTGGACCACCACGAGTATGAAAACTGAAACAGAGAGACCAATGAAGAAGAGAGGCACTGTAATGTAGATAGCTATACTTGGTACTGGATTCCAATTACTTCGCTTGTTCTGCTCTCTCACTACTTCACTCGACAGGTCGTTCATTACTTACCTTTATCTTACTCTTCTCTTTGTGTGTTCTCCGAGCTGAGTTTTATTGATTTAGTAAACTATTACTTAGCCAAAGCACCAAAAAAGAAAAAAAGTGACCTAAAACTAAAAGGCAAAAGAAAAAAGAAAAAGAAAGAGAAGCTGTGGGAGGCTGCTCAGAGAAACGACACCTCGTTTCTGACAACGGGGTCCGATGAAGGCGACGGCGCTCGTGAAGGATCAAGAATGTAATGGAAAGAGGTGGGACCCTTCTCTTGACCCAAACATCAAATGATGTAGGATTGGACTGTGGTTAGTAGGACCCATCAGCCACTAGAAAGGAAGCTTTGCCGTCGGATACATCGTTTCCTCGGAGATAGTCGGTTAGAAATGTTTTATGCAAGGAAGTCCGTTGGTCTGAGAATGTGAAAGGGCCTATTGATGATGAAAATCAGCAGCTTAAAGAGTGAGCTGACATATCTGACTCTTTCGTCATCAGTAATGCTTCTATCCCCACAGTACGAACTCTTTGACATATTTTTTGGTAGTTTAACTACAGAGCATGAAAAAAGATATCAACTACACAAAATCTATGTTCAAGTACATGTGCATATACCCAGATGAGTTTTTTGTTGAATGGAATTATTTCTGTCAAAAGTTGTGATTGTATACATTTGTTTTATATATAGTAAGCATTTCTGTCAAATTGTGATCGACTATTTTTGTTTTATAGCAATTAGTTCTATATAATTAGTCCCGTATTAGATTTTTCCTAATGGCTAAAACTTCAAATCTGGACTGGTTTTGATCAAGTGTACCAGTTGAACTGAACATCTCACGGAAACGAAATACACAAGCATTGCAGAGAAACTAAACCCCTAAGTTCTTCCCGATAAGAGTACAAACTTTGTGATGGATGATATTGCAGCATTTCTTTTCTCCTGTGTACATGTTTGTAGCACTTACGATGTTCTATCTTTCTGCTTGATCTAATCAGTAGAGCTATTAAGTCGTCTGTTTTTGTTTTCTTTTCCTTACTGATGTTACCAAACTCTGCTTCTAAAACTGGTCGAGATTGCAATTTGCAAAGATGTGAAGAAGTAAAACCAGAATTTCCAGGATTAACAACTGCAACAAGAGGACGGATTACTGAA
This sequence comes from Erythroxylum gracilipes, assembly GCA_026413385.1. Classification (NCBI taxonomy): domain Eukaryota; kingdom Viridiplantae; phylum Streptophyta; class Magnoliopsida; order Malpighiales; family Erythroxylaceae; genus Erythroxylum; species Erythroxylum gracilipes. Next base: position 4,327,553 of record JANZLC010000004.1, read on the forward strand.
GTTTTCCATTAATGCAGTGTAGCTCCTTTCCCCATTGATGCATTTCATTGATTTCTTTTGTTGTGCTCTTTTTTGGCTCATCAAGACGCAAGAAAATTATTCTCAAACCTCCAGCTAGCTAGCTTCCAGGATCTGTTGGATGTGCTTATTTGATCAGGCCCAGAATTCCCACCACCTGCAACCACTGCCTGACGGATTGAACAGTTCATCAGAATCTAAACCCTCCCAATCTTCTTTCGATGTCAAAGATTCAGCAGGTTTCACCATGTTCATCAAGTTGGGTTCTTCTTCAATCCCAAAATATTCAGCCTTTATACTACAATCTTCATCTGACAGAATTCCTAGTCCATGTTCTGATCTATCAAATGATGACAAGCTAGGTTTCATTTCTGTTTCACACTTGTTGCTGTCTCCATTGTCTGATTCACCTTCACTGCTGTTCATTTCTGCATCCTGCACCCAACTTTTTCCTTCCTCTCCGGTCTTTTTGGTGAAACCATTCAGCTCCTGCAACTATTCATTTAAGAACAATCTCCAGTCAGCTTAACATTAGAGGATGAAATAGCAATCCGTATATAAACAACAACAACGACGTCTTAGTAGTAATATCTGACTATTCTACACAATCAGATACATACCTGAATTATCAAAGCTTGCTTCTCCTTCTTCAGGGCCTCAAACCTTGAAGCCAAGCTGTTGTAATTGGCGTTCAATATGCTGTAATCTCTTTCAAGCTGTTTTGACTTCCATCTAGCTCTCTTATTCTGGAACCATATAGCAACCTGTCGTGGCTGCAACCCAAGTTTTTTAGCCAGCTCCAGCTTCTTCCGAGGCTCCAGTCTTGATTCAAATTCGAACATAGTTTCCAACGATTTAATCTGCTCATCACTGAACCTCCTTTTGTTCTTGATCTTCTTCTTTCTCGTGGTTGATATTGTGTTCCTGCAACTTAATGGCTCCGCTACATGTGGAGAATATTTTCCCTCATCGAACATCTTGGGATTTGCAAGTCTTGCAGAACTCGACTTCAAGTCCTTAAATCACGCTCTACTCGAGGTACTCGTGATTAGTGAATATTTTGGGGTGTGTGTGTGCTTGGGATCAACAGATGATGTTTCTATTAAGCTATTGATTTTCATGAGGGTATTCTGGCTTTCCGGGTCTAACTTATATTTGGAACTAATAGGCTCTAGTAGGGTACGGTTCGTTTGCTTGTGTGACTTTGTGTGACAATTGTCCATTATCTGACCGATCTTTTGCTGTAGTCTCGATCTCATCCTTTGTGACCATGTTAAGGATAAGCTCCAGCCTCCAAAGAAACCTCCAAGCCAATTAAAGTCGGCTTCATTATGTTCTTCCACGGCTTTACAACTCCTTTTATTGTCTTATAATTATTTTTAATTTCTACCATTAATTTTGCTCATTAAACACTAGTACCATTCAATTAATGCTAAGCTAATGCAATCAATTAATTATCAAATTGATCATAAAATTAATAAATATAAATGTATCGTAAATGAGTGATTATTAATGTTATAATTTCTTTATTCCTAATAATTTTATTTCTTAATAATAATAATAATACCAAATTTATTAAATAGTTTGTTTATATTGATGAATATGAAAGAATGGCATCATACATTTGATTATATATGCAATAAATTAATTTTTTGCTTTTGATTAATAATTTTTATAGCTAGATTAGCAGTAAAAATTTACGTAAGATTATGAATTTAAAAATATAATTTATTTGTTGTTAAATTATGATTAAAATATATGTAAATTTTTATAATTAGTTATTATTATTCTTCTTCTAATCTTAATTAAATTAAATTATAATCTAATATGACATTGAACACATCTAGTGACCATACCATTTGTATGCAATTAAATATTAGTGTCACCAACTCCTTGCTATTCTTGTCTGGAAGCATTCAGTGTCGGCTGCCATGAATCACGCTGTTTCTCTATTGGTTTTCACTAATTTTTATTACATAATGACATTAATGTTTAATCTAAGGAGATTTCATTTCTTCTCCGTAGACGTAGGAAAGAGTGACTGGGCCAAATGCATGGAGGAGGAGAAGTCAGGACCATGGCAATTGTCTGGTTCGAGTCACATGCAAGTCGAGTTGAGCCCTATGGATCAACATGGGTCGAGTCACTGTCGCTAGGTAGAGTCTGAACATGCCCGACTTTTGGTTCTAAACGAAGAAATAAAGGGGATTGTATGTAAACCTCGAGTTGGTAAAAGAATCTTCTTATAATTAAAACCCTCATAAAAAATTTCGTAAGAAATCAAAATAAAAAAAAGGGATTGCATGTAATATTTGAAGCCAATAAGAGTCGTCGGATAGGACGACGTAGCTTTCAGCTGTCAGTTATCACGCAATAAAGAGGAATACCATCTAATTTCGTCGTCTTATTATTCTTCGGTAGGAGTATTACGTGGCACATTAGCACGTGTCGCAGAGCCTATGGTTCAACGTAGCAAGGCTTGTTAAGATAGGAAGTATACGTGTCTGTTGTTGCTTCTTTAAGAGTGGACCGGGGTGGTGGGGGACACGTCTTTGAATGAAGAAAGAGGTCTTCGTCGTATTCTGGCCACGTGGTACGACAGTCCCTTTGTCCCGTAATAGTCGCTTCACTTGCCAGAAATCCCATCGCCTTCAGGACTCAGGGGAGTGTATAAGCTAAACATTCTTAACTATAAACTTATATTCATGAGAAATCCCCTTCAGATCAGACTAACCCTCTTGTGGCGGTTTTAAGGTAGGGGATGGGAAGAAGATAAGCTTGGTATTGTGTTACACAAGTAAATGGAGGACGAAGACAACGGACGAGACGAAAGTGACCGCAGTTTTTATTTGTATTCGGCGAAGGATTATCATTAAAAGCATAGCATTTCTTGCGTCTGGGTTAAGTCTGGAGAAATGGACCAATCTAAAATGAAACGGCGGCTCATGAACTGTCTCAAATGGAGCTGAAGTGAACTTGTTTTCGAGCACAGTTAAACTGACAAGTGGGCGGCGCTCTATGTCACATTAGCTTAGTACTAGATATGAACAGCTCAATCTTTAGATGTGATGTAATGATTGGGATTACAATTAGATAAGAACAGCATAGTAAAGAGAAAGAAAACGTCATGCTGATGAACAATAAAACATAAGCAATTACTGCACTTAGTAGTATAATCCAGCTCTTTTTAACGTACTTAGTAGAAGATACTGAGTTGCAGTCATATTTGAAGATGCCCTTTCCGAAGCTCATGATTTGAGGAACAACTTGCTACCAATGTAATTGGAATCTTAATGATGATTATTATAAGTAGAATAAAAGGCATGCATGTGGCTCTCTAGTGTTTTAAAGGATTCTATTTTTTCTTAATGATGATTATTATAATTAGAATAAAAGGCATGTGGCTCTCCATTGTTTTAAAGGATTCTATTTTTAAATTTTTTTGTAATTTTGATTTTATATGAAATTTGTATTTAAAAATGTAACGCCCTAAATTAGGGGTTAGCATATTAAGCAACTTTAGTCCGATTTCTGTTCTGTCTCTGACATTTTGGCATGCATTCATGGCATTTTTCGGGTAAGTTGGTTTAATGACACTTCGGATTGATTCGGACAATATT
>JANZLC010000004.1:4353426-4375542 GCA_026413385.1 Erythroxylum gracilipes
GAAACCAAACACAAAGTTCACTTCCTCTAGTTCTGATTAACTTTATACTTGTTGGTCTTTGTCAATCATAATAAAATCATATGACATGATTATATTACAACACTTAGTATACCGCTTACTCTGAGGCTACTTTAGACTATAGATTGAATTTAACAATCTAAGCATATATTGCTCTTGGATCTATTGAATGAAACCTAGTGGTTGTCCTATATAAATTCCTTTATCTAGTTCCTCATTTAAGAATATAGTCTTTACATCAATTTGATGTATGTCAAGATCCATTCTAATTACCAAGTCTAGAATCAATCAAGTTGATGTAAACCTCATAACAAGGGATAATTTCTTCTTATAATCATTCTCTTCCATTATGCGTATTCCTTTTCCACTATACATGGTTTGCATCTTCTAAAGATTCCACCAATATTTTGCTTAAAATTTAAAAAGCTCATTTTTTATCTTGATGACTTTACATGCCTTTAGAAGGTTACTTAAGTCTTATACTCAGACCAAACTTAAATAATTATATTTTTGCATAACTATCATAAAGGTTTTTCCTTCCAATTCCAAGACTTCGTATAATGAAAATTTGATAAACGAATCTCTCTACATTCATATCGCTCCCACTAGAATCAAGTAATGGTAAAGAGCTCTTACCAGATTGCAACTACAATTAATAAGAAATGGTACATACAAAGACATATTTAATATGTGATTTTCATTAATTTTAGTTATTAGGATGTGATCTTCTAAATAGAAACTTTAATTATTTTCTCAATTATTTATAGAATCAAAAGGTCATTAAGTTTACAATTATCATCCATATAATAGTTAATCAACAATTAATCATTCTATTTAGATGTGTTTGTTTACAAATATCTCAAGTATGATAAGTATGACACACACACATATATATAAAACAATCAAAAATAAAAGAATAATACATTTCTAAACAAATATTATTCATGAATTAATAATTATGGCAATAGTTGCTATAAATAAATAATACTATGCAAGTATCATTAAATATCAAATAAGAAGTGACTAAAACTTTCTAACTAAAAATTATAAAATTCAATGAACCCTACGAGTATAAAAATGGATGCACTTTACAAAGAATTGAGTTAATCATGTCTTTAGATGAATCATTGAAGTTTATATTTGCTATTAATTCTATAATGTCCTTTAATGGGCCACTAAAGTTGAGTCCTCTTGACACTTTTCTTCTCCTATGCTCTTTAAAGAAAGTTTACACCACCTTACTATATGTGTCAATATGATCCGATAAAGTATTCCACACTCTAACTAATAAATCTTTGTGTTGGGATATGAGCATTTTATAAAGCACTTCATATTTTCTTATAAGAGTGGTGAAGCCTTGATAACTAGCAAAGTTAATACGTTGTATCATGTTCTTCACCGATATAACATGTAACATTAAGTCTGTCCCAAGCATCATATGACATTGTTTCGATTGTGCCTTTATTCACAAAATTTCATTATTCTAGATTCCAAATGGAAATTAGGTTCTCATTACAACCATTTTCTTAAAATAAATTTGAGGAAAAATAATATTCAACATTTTAAATAATAAGTTAAAACATGTCCTACAATATAAGCATATTGTCAAAGTCAAACACTCGAAAAAACATGAAAAATGATTTCTTTTAAATCATTACCTATATTTATTCAAGGTAATTAAATAAAATATGGACAAATAATTTAGAAATTAAAAAAGGAGAACAAATCAAATAAAAGAATTAATTAATAAAAAGTGTCATCTAAATAAATATTTTAAATGTTAAAGAGAACAAATATAAAAAAATACAAAATAGATTTATAATTGTAAGATGTGTATAAATGGTAAATAGTTACGTTTTCAATAACTAGGTAAGACGTTCAAGTTTCTAAAATAATAAAATTTTTAATGGATCTAAATTAAGATTTTGGTTAGGCTCCTGTAAGCTTATGGGTTAGTTTATAGTTGTGCTACCCTCTTAACCCATTATGTATAACCCAAAATTTTTAAGCATAATAAACAAATTAATTACAAAAAACGTTTATAGTTATTTTGGAACAAGTCCGAAAATCTTATTCCAACTTATCCTTATGTACAAACATAAGTAATTTTATCTTTAAGTTTCACTTAACCATCTTCTTCTACTTTGAAAATCCCTGCCACCACCACTTGGTATCATTGGCTGGAATCCTCTCACCAAAGAGGAGAGTGGCTTAGATGGCGAAGACATGACCACACACAGAAGAGATATTGGCATCTGTGCTAACGAAAGGGAGAAGCAACAAAGATGGTGACAGCACGGTGATGCCATCACCTCATTATCGTCGGATCTCTTCTCAATGGTCATCAATAATAGACACACTCAACTGCTCCCTATTAATGCTGAAGAAAGGGAGAAAAACTCTCTAATCTTATTGAATGCGAATACAACTACTTATATAGCCTTGCAATAACAGAAACGAGAAATAAAAGGCACTCTACTGCATTTGTGGGGTTAAGCTAAAGAATAGATCAACTTCCTTAAACAATAGGGATTTATTAACAAAATTCAAAGACTAAGTCTACTTCTAAAACTATTGTAACAAACCCTCCCTTAAACTGATCACATATCAGTTTATTCTTGCATCCTTGCAAACACCCATTAATGTCTGTATCATCTCAAAAGCATTCAGCTTTAGCGGCTTAGTCATAAGTTGAGTGAGGTCACGCAAAAAATGAAATTGAACATCAATATGCTTGCTTCGACCGTGCATAACAAGAATGTGAGAAAGCTTAATTATTCATTTATTGTCACAATAAATCACAGTTGCATAATGTTGTTCTTGAAAAAGCTGCTCCATCATCCTTCGTAACCAAATGGCCTAGCATGCACAAGAGGTTGCAGCAACAAACTCGGCTTCAGTAGTTGAGAGAGTGACAATTGGTTGCTTGCGAGAGGACCAAGAAATTGCACCAAAGCTTAATAAAAATAGAAAATTAGATGTGCTCTTACTATCGTCAAAATCCCCTACATAATCACTATCAGAGTACCCTATAAGCTGATAATACCCCCTGGCGATAAAACATGCCAAACTCAAGAGTTCCTTTAATATATCGTATCACACGTTTAGCAGCTTGGCGATGTAGTGTGGTAGGATGTTCCATGTAGTGACTAAGAAGACTAACAACAAACATACGATTCATTTTGGTAAAGGTGAGATACATCAAGCTCCTTACTAGTTGTTTATAGATAGTGTTGTTCACATATTCTCCCGTGGCATCGTTCATCAATTTCAATCTTGGTACAATGAGATTGTGGACTGAGTTGCAATCAGCCATATGAAATCTCTCTAGAATTTCATGGGCATACTTTTATTGACATAAGAAAATCCCGTTGTCCTGTTGCAATACTTCTAAACCAAGGAAATACCTCATTTTTCCCAGATCAGCCATGTCAAATTCTTGCATCATGGAACGTTTAAAGAATTAAATAGGAAGTTATCATTGCCAGTGAAGATGAGATCATCAACACATAAACATACAAGTAAGATCTTACCAACAGAGGTGTTCTTGAGAAACAAGATGTGTTCATATGAACATTTTTTAAAGACTTTATTCACAAAATAGGCTTCGATTTTGCTGTACCATGCCCAGGGCACTTGCTTCAAACCATACAATGCCTTATGAAGTTGATACACTTTATGTTTTGCATCTCTAACTTCATATTAAGGTGGTTGGTCGACGTACACGTCTTCATCAAGCTCTCCATGAAGAAAAGCAGATTTGACATCTAAGTGGTAAATTAGCCATGCTTCTTGAGCTGTATTGGCAAGGATAAGCCAGATAGTGTCTAAACAGGCCACGAGAGCAAAAACTTTGGAGTAATCAATGCCATATTGTTAGGTGTAGCTTTTCGCAACAAGATGTGCCTTGTATTTGTTTGTTTCACCATGCTCATTCAGCTTTGCTTTATACACCCACTTAACTCCAATTATTTTTCCTCCTTCGGGCAGGTCTGTCAGCTCCCAGGTATTGTTCTTTCGAATGGCATCAATCTCGACATCCATAGCAAATCACCACTTATTGCTATGAACTGCATAAGAAAAGGTTAGAGGATCTTCATCAATAAACATAGAAAAGTTGCTATCTTGTTCTTCCTCTGAAAGACCAGCATCACTATCATAATCAAGCATCCAAAATGGTAGATGACGAGAACGTTTTATTGCCACATGATCAGGTGAATGATCAAGAGTAGGAAAAGTATCTTCGTTAGCATGATTTTCAGTTGCAAGTGAAGGTGGTGCGGCTTCAGTACTTGGACTTCCAGAGGTAGGAGACATTGTATTTCCAGCAATATTTTGATCAAATGAATATGTATGTTCCTTCCCCAAATCAAGTGAACCATGAACAATATCACCATTTGTATTTGTCCAAGGTTAGTGTGCATCTTTATTAAAAACGACGTCGTGATTGATCACAATTTTTTTGGATAAAGGATCATACAAACAATATGCCTTGGATTCCTCATTGACACCTAGAAGGACACATTTCAAAACTTTTCATTCAATTTTGTGTGTTTGACATCTAGAACATGAACATATGTGAGACATCCAAATATTCGAAAGTGATCAACCGAGGTTTAGTGCCACTCTATGCCCCCTTTGGTGTTTGATTTCACATGGCTAGTGTGGGACTTCGATTAAGAACATGTATTGTCCAATTAACTGTCTCAGGCCAGAAGTTCTTAGGCATTTATTTACATGAAAGCATACTATGAACCATTTCTATGATTGTGCGATTCTTACGTTCCACCACTCCATTTTATTAAAGAGAATAGGCTACATTTAATTGACGTCGAATTCCGTTGATCATGCAAAAATCAGTGAATTCATTGAAATTGAACTCTCCACCCCTATCTGTACGTAGACCTCGGATGGATGTGTTCATGGTTGTTTCAACCTTGGCTTTGAAAACCTTCAATACTTTAAAAGCCTCTGATTTTTCTGTCAAGAAAAATACCCAAGTTTTGCGACTGAAATTATCAATAAAGGTTAAGAGATACCTTTTGTTGTTGTTGGAAATTGGAGAAATAGGCCCATAAATATCGGTATGGACAAGTTGGAAAATTTGTGAAGCTCTCTAAATGCCTTTTTGTGGGAAATAGTTTCTGTGTTGTTTTCCTTTTACGCAATCTTCACATAAAAGACTGGAACTTTGTAATTGCAGCAAAACCTTAACCATCAGTTTGTGAAAGAGTATTCTGAGGCCATTAAGACTTAAATGCCCATAATGACAATGCCATAGATGATCTGGATTTTAAGAAAAAGTATGGAAACATGATTGATCTGGTGATTTGATGATGGCTCAAAGAATAAACATGCGATTGTGTGACATAATGGTTGGGATGATAAGTCTTTTCTCTGGATTGCACTAGTTGTGTTGAATTAAGATAGATAATCCTTTGTCCTGCAATTGACCAATACTTAAAAGATTGTTTTTAAATCAGGTATGTAAAATACCTCTGTGATAATGTGTGCAAGGTTGTTGATTTGCATTTAAATTTGTCCTTTCCCCATGACTTAAAGACTCGAATTATTTCAAAGTTTAACAGATTTACGGAAGATATCATCAAGGTGCGAAAAGAACTCTTTCTTTCCACACATGTGGTTGCTGTAACTACAGTCTAGGAACCAAATAATTTCCTCATAAGATCTACCATCATTAAGGTAGGCCATTAGAGGAATCTCTTACATTTCCATCTCAGTAAAGTGAGCTTTGGAGTTTGTTGCAGAGGCAAATAAAGAAGAAGACGATAACAAAATGAACAACGAAAGCTTGACTAGGCCTTAGATATTAAATACTAAACGCTGCATTTAAATAAGGTCCAGCGTTGTAAACCTACGCCCAGAACTACAAAATCGTATATTAGCTATATTTAAGTTGAATTGTAATGGCTATGTCAGTATGTTATAACTCAATGAAAAGTTGTTTTCTCTTCTCTCTCTCTCTCTCTTGATTTTGTGTATCCTTCCTTTCTTCTAGTGTTCTCTCGTGTTGTTACCTACACTCTAAGCCAAATATGTGTTTCTCTTCTCTTATCTAGTTTATTCTTTCAACAATTTGGTATCAGAGCATTTGAATCTGGGAGACAACCATGGCTGAGGGTACAAGAAGTGCAGAATGTAAAATGGAGGAAAATTTGAAGGGGTTGATGGAGAGAATGTTTTTGGAATCATAAGATAGGAGTGAGCAAATGATTTTAGAGATGCAAAATAGAACTAAAAAGGTGGAAAAAGAAATGACAGAGTTAAGGAATATGATTATACAAACGTTACAAAAAATAGGAGGAGACATCGAAATAGTAAACCCGACATCTCATAGTAGCTCTGAGAGATTGATGGAAGAAGAAAGGGTGATGCCGACAAAGATGAATTGAATTGAATTTCCATCGTTTGACTGTGAGAATGTCAAGCTATGGCTCTATCATTGTGAGCAATATTTTTCTCTGGATCAAACTCCAGAAAGAACGAAGGCGAGTGTTGCTATTCTACATATGGATGAGCAGGCGCAAGAATGGTATCAACTATACATTAGAAACCGTAACAAGACGGAGGTAATTGATTGGGATGAATTCACCAGGGCACTTAAATAACAATTTGATGCAGAAATTTTCGATGACCCAGTAGACAATTTTAAGGATTTAAAACATAATGGAACAGTATTGGAGTATTGCGCACTGTTTGATCACCATTCCAACCGGCTGTCTTTACCAGAAGAATACTTAGTTGGGTTCTTTATTAAAGGACTCCAACTAAAAATTGGTGTGACGGTGAAGCTACATGAACCAAACTCCTTGCACCAGGCATATACGCTGGCTCGGAAGCAAGAAGCCATACTGATATCTGCAGGCAATACTCTGATGAATCAAAACAACGTCACAAAGAACATAAATACTAGTGGTCATTCCAACTTCCATTCAAAGGGGCAACCAGCCACCAACATAGCAAGGAACTCAAGTTTAGAAGGATTGTTATCGACCCCAATGACAACATCACAATCCTCCTCTTCGGTAAGACCGTTTAAACCACAAAGGTAAATTAGCAGTAGAGATTTCGATGAGAAGAGAGCAAAGGGGCTCTATTTCTAGTGTGATGAGAAATGCACCTTGGGTCACAAATGTAAGAATAGGCAATTACAATTTTATTTGATTTTTGAAGAGGACGATAGTGCAAAAAATTCACCTGAACTAGAAGAGGAAGAGTTGGAGGGAAGCCCAGGAGAAAACGATGGCCCTATGGTTTCCATGCAAACTATATTGGGATATTCGGGGAATATGGAATTCAAACAGATGAGAGTGGTGGGCATGTATCATAGACGACAAATTCACATTCTGATCGATAATGGCATTACGCATAATTTTGTGGATTCATTAGTCGGAAAAAAGGAGGGTGTGACATACACGAGATATAACCAATATCTATAACAATAGGTGGTGCCTTATAGTTGAAATGCCATCAACGTTGCAGCAATTTTGCATGGACGATACAAGAGGCTCAGTTTACCATGGACGCATTGGTTCTGTCATTGGGGGGCTGCGACGTCATTCTAGGAGTGCAATGGTTGATTGGGTTAAATGACTTGTTGTGTAACTTTAAAGAGCAGACGATGACATTTTAGTAGGAATGAAGGGTGATAACCCTTTACGAAAATCTAGAAGGGAAGTCTCGGGTGGCTCTTAAGTAAGGGATTCCAGAAGCTTTTGCGCTGACCAGTAGATGGGCAGCTGTTCATGTTACAACTAACAACACTTATCGAGTTTCAATTGCAATAAATGAGGTTCAAGGATGAGCAATGGAGGGCATTCGATGAAATCAATGTAATCTTGTTGGAGTATGCAGAGATTTTCTAGGAACCTATTCAACTTCCGCCGGACCGCAAACAAAATCACCAGATTGTTCTGAAGGAAGGGTTGAAACAGTTAACGTGCATCCATACCGATACTCCAAAGTATAGAAAGATGTGATAGAACAGACAATGAGGGACCTCATGAAACAAGGCTTCATTTAACACAGTTACAGACCCTACGCATCACTAGTCGTTTTGGTGAAGAAAAAGGATGATATATGACGCATGTGCATGGACTACCGAGAACTTAACAAATAGACGGTAAAAGACAATTTTTCAATACCATTGTTTGAAGAACTATTGGATGAGCTACATGGGGCTAGCTGGTTCACCAAGTTAGACCTGCGTTCAGGGTATCATCAGATCCGGATGCAGCCAGAGGATATTCCCAAAACAGCATTTAGAACACACGAGGGCACTACGAGTTTTTGGTCATACCATTAGGCTTGACCAATGTTCCTTTAACATTTCAGAGACTGGTGAATGAATTATTCAAGCCATTTTTGCGTCATTTCATACTAGTTTTTTTTTTTTTACGATATACTCATTTATAGTCCATCGCTGCAACTACATGTTGAACACATTTCAATGGCCATGCAGACCTTGAAAGACAATCAGCTGTTCTTGAAAGAAAGTAAATGTGTTTTTGGGGGGCATTAAATTGAGTAGCTAGGAATCTCAAAAGAAGGATTCGCAACAGACAGTCGGAAGGTTAAAACGATAGAAGAGTGGCCAAGACCTAAGGGAATTACGGAGTTAAGGGGTTTTCTGGGTATTACGGGGTATTATTGAAGGTTTATTAAAGGATACAGATTAATATCCAAGCCACTGACTGATTTATTGAAGAAGGAACGAATAGCTAACTAGAATTAGCAACAAGAAGAGAGAACTGCTTTTGAAATATTAAAAAAAGGCAATTACATTAGCTCCGGTGTTAGCTTTTCCAAATTTTAAACCTTTTGTGGTAGAGGTCAATGCAAGTGGTCAGGGGATAGGCGCTGTCTTGCAGCAGGAAGGTCACCCGATTGCCTTTCTCAGTAAGTCGGTGGCTAAAAGACATCATGGACTATCCACTTATGAGAAAGAATTTCTGGCGGTAATCAATGTCATTCAGTATTGGCACCATTATTTGAGTTGCAAGCATTTCATTGTTAAAACAGACCTCCGTAATCTTAAATATTTATTGGAGCAACGGTTATCGACTCCACTCCAATAGTCGTGGCTTCCGATACTCCTTGGCTACAACTTCAAAGTGCAGTATCGGAGTGGAAAGGAGAACGTCACCACAGACGCCCTCTCTCAAATAACCAGTATAGAAATGTTGATGTTTATAGTAACACAAGTCTAGGGAGAGTTATTAGATGAAATTACGAAAAGTTGGGAGGAGGACCAAGCAACTAGGGAAATTACTAAACAGTTAGAATCGGGACATATGAAAGCGGGGGTATATGAATGGAAGGAGGCTCTGTTGAGATGGAAGGGTCGTTTAGTAGTGGGAGCTAACCAAGTGCTTTGGTAACAGATTATTGCCATCAGTCATGATGACGCTATAGGGGGACATGCAGGTACAGTTGCGACAATGAAGAAATTACAAAACATGTTCATCTGGAAGGGGATGGCTCGGGACGTGAGAAATTATGTTCAGGCATGAATGATTTGTTAGAGGAACAAACAAGATAGTTCAAAATACCCAGGTTTATTGCAGCCTATCAAAATACTAGAGGGTAGTTGGAGAGAAGTTAGCATCGACTTCATTGAAGGACTTCCTCTGTCGAAAGGGAAGACTGTTATTTTTGTGGTGGTGGATAGGTTCACGAAATATTCCCATTTCATTCCGGTTAAACATCCATATTCTGCTTGTGATATAGCATAATTATTCTTCAACAACGTGTTTAAACTATATGGAATGCCAAAGTCCATCATCAGTGACTGAGACCCTATATTTTTGAGCTACTTCTGGCAAGAGTTGCTTCGTCTGCAGGGTGTTAGATTGAAGTACTCCACCGCCTATCATCCTCAGACTAACAGCCTTATAGAAGTGGTGAACAAAATTTTGGAGACCTATCTTCGATGTTTCTGTGGTAAAGAGCCCAAACGATGGAGCGAATGGATAGCGTTGGTTGAATGGTGGTATAACACAACGTACCGATCATCCATCAATTTGACACCATTTGAAGTGCTATACGGTTACCCACCATCAATTTACACACCTTAAATAGCGGGAGATTAAAAGGTGCTAAAAGTGGATCGGGTTCTGTAGAATAGAGAAGTAATGACTAATGTGACAAAATTTCATTTGCAGAGAGCCTAAAATAGGATGAAGCAATATGCAAATTCTAAACGATCCGAAAGGGAGTTTCAGGTTGGTGACATGGTGTTACTGAAATTACAACCATATAAGCAACATTCTCTACAGAGAATAAGTAACCAGAAATTGTTGCTGCTTTATTATGGGCCATATAAGGTAATACAACGCATTGGTAAGGTGGCGTATAAACTAGAGTTGCCTTCAGAATCATTGATTCACCCTGTGTTTCATGTATCACGGTTGAAGAAAGCTAACATGGAGCAAGGCAACACATCTTCGACATTAACTGAATTTATCACTCCAATTGAACGAGTGCGAGCAGAGGTATTAGGAAGACACATAACTAAGAGAAACAATTACACAGTAGCTCAATGGCTAATTCAATGGTCAAATGGAGATGACACCAACGCGACATGGGAATATCTCTTTGATCTTCAAAAACATTTTCAAGAAGTCAATTTGGTTGACAGGGATGTTAAAGGAAAGGGAATTGTTGCACAAGCAATTCAAGAAGAAGACGATGATGAAATGAACAATGGAAGCTTCACTAGTCGTTAGTTATTAAATACTATACGCTACGTTTAAATAAGGTCCAACATTGTAAACCTACGCCCAGAACTATATAACCATATATCAGTTGTATTTAAGCTAAATTGTAATGGTTATGTCAGTATGTTATAACTGAATGAAATGTTGTTTTCTCTTCTCTCTCTCTTTTGATTTTGTGTATCTTTCCTTTCTTCTAGTGTTCTCTCGAGTTATTACCTACACTCTAAGCCAAATACGCGTTTTTCTTCTCTTATCTAGTTTATTCTTTCAATAAAGTCCTTGTTTTTCTTGGGACACTCATTTTGAAAGTGACCAAGAGCATGACAATAATCGCATTCAACAAGAGTTTTATTCATACCTTGTCTGCCTCATCCTCTTCCCCTTCCACGTGAGGTGCCACAGGTGTGTCCAGAACTATCAGAATGATCCTTATGAACAATCTTCAATGCTTGCTCTTCAATGATATAACTAGACATACGTTGTTCATGTACCTGGAGACTACTTTGCAATTCGTCAATACTCATATGATCTAAGTCTTTGGATTCCTCAATGGAGTAGACCACATAGTCAAGTTTGGATAACATAGAGCGCAAAATCTTTTCAATCACAGTAACATCACTCATCTTTTTCACCAAGATTGCGCATTCTATTAGTAATTGTAAGGGTACAAGTAAAAAAATCATTAACAGTTTCACCTTCCTTCATGTGCAGAACTTCAAAATCTTTACTAAAAGCCTAAAGTTGTGCACGCTTGACTCGGGCATTCCCTTGATATTTTTTCTTCAGGGAATCCTAAATACCCTTGGTCGTGTCTTTGGTCAAAATTATTTCCAAGGTGGTGCGATCAATAGCCTAGAATAAATAGTTCTTAGCTTGTAAATCCTTCAATTTTTTGTTAGCTACCACCTTCTGTTCCGCATCAGTAAGGGTTGCATCTTCTTCGGGAACTTCATTTTCAAGTATGTGCCAATATTCCTTTGAGCGAAGGAAATTTTCCATAAGCATGCTCCAATGCTCACAATGCCCATCAAGTCGGGGAATAGCCAATTATACAAAATTATTTTCTGAAAACATGATTGAGCTGCGACTACAATTTGTGAACATGACTCTTGGCTCTAATATCATATGTTAATGCTGAAGAAAGCATCAATATGGGAGAAAAACTCTCTAATCTTATTGAATGCGAATACAACTACTTATATAGCCCTACAATAATGAAAACGAGAAATAAAAGGCACTCCACTGTATTTGTGGGGTTAAGCTAAAGAACATACCAACTTCCATAAATAATAAGGATTTATTAACAGAATTCAAAGACTAAGTCTACTTCTAGAACTATTGCGACACTCCCATCAATTTCACCTTCAATCTGACACTCCCCAGTCTTTATTGTTTCGAATTTGGCCAACCAAATGACATTTGCAGAAAAAGTAAAACTAACATTCGATTGTTTTTAGATTTGTTAACTCATTCTGATTTTCCATGATCCAAAACAAACGTCAGACTATGTAATGGTGGTGGCCTAGGTGACTATCCAAAAAATATCAAAACAAGAAGACTCTTCTAGCTGTTTCAGTGGCTATGATAAAATTGGTGTTTTTTATTGGGTCAAATTTTCAAGTACTTACACTTTTCCAGATTTTCACAAATAAGACAAACATCAAATTGTCATGTAAGACATAGAAGAAGATGGACCAAAATGAGGATGGCTTCTACAATTATGAATTAACCAAGAAACACCACCACAAGTTTATTCTGGAAACATTAAAATAAATTGGATGGCTTATTCAACATGCTATAAACTCGTTTTTCTAACAAGAGAAGATATCCAGTGTAATTCTTTAAATTGGGAATATGTTTTTATGTCCATACTCGATCAACTTGTGTTCTACTCGATGAAAGGAATTTATAAAGAAATGGCCAATTCTTGTCATTTTTAGCAACTCAGATTCTTGATTAGTCAGAAGTTGTACTTTGGCCTTCATATACAGCCAAGAAAGGAGAGCCAAGTTATAAGTAGGCCTTCCAGTTACTGGCCCTAAAGTACTGCAATACATACACATCACAGTCACCCATTTCTCTGGCCCGCGTTTGTATCATTTGCCTTCATCTTTCACAATTCATTTTCTTTGTGTATTTCTAAATATCTTGTACTGTTAATTAATTGCATGATATGGTATACCATTTATCCATTCTATCAAGACTACATGTGCCCTTTGTCAGGAATCCCATGTCGGACAATTATAAAGACATTCAAGAATTTATAATAATATGCAAACCTCCTCCCCTTGAGCTAGCTTTTGGGGGTGAGTTAGGCACTTCTAACATGGTATCATAGCCAATTTGTCTCGATGGTTTGGGGCGGTACTCGGTTATGTCCCTTTGCCTAATATGTCCATCAGATATCCAGTCCTGCTCAGGACTGAGGGGGGGGGGGTGTCAGGAATCCCACATCGGACAATTACAAAGACATTCAAGAATTTATAATAATATGCAAACCTCCTCCTCTTGAGCTAGCTTTTGGGGGTGAGTTAGGCACTTCTAACATGGTATCAGAGCCAATTTGTCTCGATGGTTTGGGTCGGTGCCCGGTTATGTCCCTTTGCCCAATATGTCCATCAGATATCCAGTCCTGCTCTGGACTGAGGGGGGTGTGTCAGGAATCTCATATCGGACAATTACAAAGACATTCAAGAATTTATAATAATATGCAAACCTCCTCCTCTTGAGCTAACTTTTGGGGGTGAGTTAGGCACTTCTAACATGGTATTAGAGCCAATTTGTCTCGATAGTTTAGGGCGGTACCCGGTTATGTCCCTTTGCCCAATATGTCCATCAGATATCCAGTCCTGCTCTGGACTGAGCGGGGTGTGTCAGGAATCCCACATCAGACAATTACAAAGACATTCAAGAATTTATAATAATATGCAAACCTCCTCCTCTTGAGCTAGCTTTTGGGAGTGAGTTAAGCACTTCTAACACCCTTCACGATATTCAATGCTTAGTTATGACAATAATCAAAGCAACGAAGTTTGACATCAACTTATAACACAAGGTGCATGGTCACGTTTAACACTGACTAAGACAAAAATAGATAACGTTGTTAAAAAAATATTCTGAGTAAAACATACATGCCTTTTCTGGTATAAATAACTTTAAAAATCTTTTTAATCTCTAAATTTTTTACAAAAAAAGTTTAATTTTTATTTTAAAGAACTTTTTCTTATTTTTTGTTAAAAATGACGGTAGAATACATGTAACATGACATCATACGTAAACCAATAAAATATTGTTGATAGTGACCTAACTTATCTTCTAAACTCTATTCCAATTAATTAAACTTAGCCTAAATTAATAATTTATTGTGATTATGAGCATAATTATGTTAGATATTAGAATAAATCATACACGTCTATTGCATTAAAAACAAAATTGTGAAATTTTAATCTCATACCTCCTGCCATTGATGTTGAGATTCGACTGAGTGTGAGGTTTCTTCTAAGCTTTAGTAGATGCAATCAGATGGTGTGCGCAAAATAATGTCAAGCTTAGGGACCCAACACCATTTCCCACATTTTATACCCTACATTGTCTTCCCATCAAAACAACGGGTGGAGATAGTTGGCAGCGGATATGAGGTTTTAAAAACAACACCAACAAATACGACCTGCCCAAATTGGGAAACTACTGCATTATATGGGTAACCGCCCACAGACAACATTTTCCCACTTGGGTCGTATAGTGTATCTAAAAGTTATGAATCCTATACTCAATTAAAGAAACAAAATGCACGAATTATGACAATAAATCCTCTAAATATGATTATTATCTTCCATGTATCACGATGCATCCTATTTCTTATTCCACTTTAACTGGATGAATAGACCTTTATGTTCATTCTAGGTCTATAATAATTGTTATTCTCAAAATAAAAATGCGTAAACTGGAATGAGAAACAACAAAATTAATAAGAGTTTCGATAAAAGTGCATACAATAAATCACATAATAGAACCGAGTCCCATTGGAGCAACATAATCCTTAAAACTCTTTGGTGGCATACCTTTTGTTAAAGGATTAACAATCATCAGTTCAATGCTAATGTTTTCAATGATCACTTTGTTCTCTTTGATATGTTCCCTAATGGCCAAAAACTTAATGTCGATAATCTTACTTCGATTACCACTCTTGTTGTTTTTGGCCAAGAAAACAGCAGTTGAATTATCACAGTACATTCTCAATGGCTTAGAAATGGAATCACAATTCTAAGCCCAAATATGAGACTCTTCAACTATACACCATGTGAGGAAGTTCGTTTCAAAACAAGAAACAAACTCAGCCTCTATCGTATAAGTAGCAGTCAAAGTCTACTTTGAACTCCTCTAGGATACGACTCCACTGGCAAACATAAACACATATCTAAATGTTTATTTTCATGAATCAACACAAGCAGCAAAGTCTGAATATGAGTAGCTAATTACCTCGACATTGTTTGTCCACCTTTACATAAGCATTTAATCTTTGGTCCCTTTAAGGTACCCATCACATTTTTGACAGCTCTTCAATGGTCTATACCTAGGTTAGTTTATTATCTTATCAACATTCCAATAGCAAATGCAATGTCAGGTCTTGTACAAACCTGAGCATACATTAGGCTCCTTACTGCAGAAGCATATCAAATATTTTTCATTTGTTCCCTTTCAAGCTCATTTTTTGAGCACTAGTTCAAATTAAACCTATCACCCTTCATATTATGTACTATACTCGGTGAACAATGTTTCATTCAAAATCTCTCTAAGACCTTATTGATATAGGTTTCATAGGATAGACCCAAAATGCATTGAGATTTGTCCCTATGGATCTTAATGCCAATGACATAAGATGCCTCACCCATATCTTTTATATCAAAATTCTTTGAAAGAAATTGTTTCACCTCATATAGCAAACCTTTGTCATTGGTGGCAAGTAGAATATCATCTACACATAGAACAAGGAAACAAATTTTACTCCTACTAACTTTCTGATATGCATTTATCCATGATATTCTCTACAAAACCATACGAAGAGATAATATCATTGACGAAAGGCTTGTTTCAATCCATATATGGATTTCTTAAGCTTACACACTAAATGCTCACCATCACTAGAGGAGAATTGGTCTGGTTGTTTTATGTAAACCTCTTCCTCTATATCTCCATTAAGGAATGTTGTTTTCACATCCATTTGATGTAGTTCTAAATCAAAATAGGCACCCAATGCCATAATCACTCTTAAGGATTCCTTTTTAGATACAGGAGAAAAGGTCTCCATGTAATCGATTTCCTCTTGTTAAGTAAATCCTTTAGCAACAAGTCTAGGTTTATATATTTCAAATTTTCCTAATGAGTCCCTTTTTGTCTTGATACTCATTTACATCCAATGTCCTTTGCACCATGAGGCAACTCGAAAAGATGCCAAACTTTGTTATATACCATAGAATTCATTTCATCTACCATAACATTGTACTATAATTGAGATTCATTACAACTCATGGCTTATGAAAACGTTTCAGGGTCATTCTCGGCTCCAATAATATAGTTAACTTCTTATATATACATAATGTGATCATTAGATACTGCTAACTTTTTTTTATTTATAGTTGATCTTCTTAATGTCGTATTAGTGCCCTCCTGTGGAGGAGCTTGTACAACTAATTGCTCAATAACCGCTGGTGATTGCTGAACAATCGAATCTACTAAATTGTCATCAGCAACTTATGGAACTTCAATGATCGATTGTTTAACACCCGTTTGTCTTTGAGCCATGCTATGAATGAGAATCAATCTATTACTTGAAGTAGGAATTTGAATGTCATAATGATCCTTCTCAAGCACTAAGTCTCGAGATTGATCACTCTCACTGATCAAGTCATTCTTAAGAAACTTTGCATTTCTTGATTCCACAAACCTAGTACTATAAGATGGATAATAAAATCTATACCCTTTGGACCTTTCAGTATATCCAATGAAATACTCATTTATAGTCCTTGGATCCAATTTCTTTTTTTACAAATTATAAACTCTTACCTCATATAGGCATCCCTAAACGTGTATATATCACAAACTCAGTTTCTAACCTTTTTATAACTCCAATATTTTTGAAACAACCTTGGTTATAACTCGATTTAATATATACATTATTATTTTAAGAGCTTCAGTCCACAAGGATTTAGGAAGCTTAAAGCTGCTATGCATACTCCACACTATGTCTAATAATATTCGATTTCTTCTTTCTGCTATACCATTTTAATCTGGAGACCCAGGCATCGTGTATTGAGTTATTATCCTATGCTCTTGAAGAAACTTCGCAAATGGACCAGGTGCTTGTCCATCCTTAATGTATCTATCACAAAATTCTGGACCCCTATCCGATCTCATGATATTTATTTGCTTACCGCATATTCTCTCTACTTTCATTTTAAATACCTTAAAGACATCTAATTCTTTGTTCTTGTTATGAAGTAAGTAGAGGTACATGTATCATGAAGTAATCATCTATAAATGAGATGAAGTATTTCTGACTATACAAGTCCATTTTTGGACTACAAATGTCTGTATATATGATCTCTAATATATCTGAACTCCTCTTGGCACGTTTCTTTGTCTTATTGGTCTGTTTTTCCTTTATGCAATCCTCACAAACATCAAATTTAGTAAAATCCAGAGTATTAAGTACTCCATCATTCACTAATTTTTTAATTCTTTCATTGAGGATTGTTTATTCATAAGATATCTTTTAATACCAACATTATTATGGACATGCATTGTATTGTGAAAAACATTTTCTTGCAAATTAATTTGAAAAAGAACATCAATCATTGTACCATTCCCAATAAGATTAGATCCATGATATAAACTGAATGATGTATTTGAAAAGTTAAAGGAATAACCCAAAGATACAAGCCTTGAAATTGAAATCAAATTTCTAAAGAAACTTGGAATATAAATGTTCTTTCCAAATTTTTTTTAAAAAAACAAGATTCAAAACTAATTTGCATGTCCCAACAACTTCCATATGTGAATGTATCTTATTGCCTGAATAGATGCATTGTTCACTGCCCACTGGCTTCCTGTGGTTTAGAAAGCCCTGATAGGTATTGGAAATATAAATTATAGGACCATATCCACCAAATGTTATGACAAACATTAACTACATTAGATTCATAACAAACAAGTGAGATTGAAATACCTTTATTCATAATCTAAGCCTTGAATTTGGAACAATCCTTCTTTGTATGCCCTTTTTTTTCCAGAAGTGACACTTGGGATTGAAATCCTTTTTTGTCTTAGTATGGACTGGTATTTTCCCCTTTCCTTTTTGTCTATCTTGCCCTCTATTCCTTCTTTCTATATCGATATGTGCACTTTCACCCAATTCGCTCCCTTCCTTTTGAACACACATAGTTAGCAGTTCATTGATAAACCATTTATCCTTATGTGTGTTGTAAGAGATTTTAAAGGGTCCATATTGAGGTGGAAGGGAATTACGTATGTAATGTATAAGGAAAGACTTAGACATCTCAACCTTAAGAGACCTTAGCTGAGTCGCAATGTCCCTCATTTGCATGACATGCTCACGCACACCTCTAACACTTGTGAGATTCATTGATGGTAACTTGGTCATTAAAGTGTTGGCTAGGGCCTTATCTGAAGAATCAAACTATTCATCAATAGCCTTCAGTAGATCCCTAACATGATCAGACTCTCTAATAGAACCACGAATACTAGCATTAATTTTGGTCTTTATGTATATCATACTGAGGTGATTAGATCTTTCCCAATGTTCATAAAGAGCAATTTCAACCTGAGTGCTAGTTTCAATAGGTGCAAGTGGTTCATCTTTTCAGATAGCATAATCAATGTCCACCCACCCTAATTAGAGGAGAATCCTTTCTTTCCACATTTTATAGTTATCACCATTCAACTTAGGAATATCATATTGAATATCAAAAAAATTCACAGTTTGAATAATTGCACAAAATTCAAATAAACATGCTTATTTCACTAACTTTTGAAGCAAATAATCATATATCATATTTCACCAATGTTAAAACATGCAATCATATTTCAAATGTGAATCATATAACAATTAAAACTGCATTTAGGCTAAGGTTTAATTAAAAGATTCATGCATAACCTTTATGATGAAACTATCAATTATATTCCTTTTCATAATACCTATGGGTAAATTAAGCAGAAGATAATTTGTTATTTCATCCTAATTAACCATGCAAATATAATAAATATTCCTGTGGGATAAATTTTTTTATATTTGAATATGATTAATTACAATTTGTGTCATTTTACTAGATGTGATCCATAACACTTAATATATAATTTCTCGGAATCAAAGATGTTGTGGCTAATATTTAACTAATTAAAATTATATTGATCATATGACACCTCATTTTAAGCAAAATATTAATAATAAAAATTCCACATAATCCTTTAAAACTAATTAACCATGCATCATTATCATATATTTACATAAAAATAAACATATACATGAATTTAAAATCAAACAATGATTGAAATCATACAGTTCAACAAAATTGGAATAATCTATCAAAGTTGAAATATTTATGAGTTCAATATGTAAACACAGTATAAACATGGACCACTTTCAATCCAAATTCCAAACAATTTATTCTTTACAAGTATAAACCTAAAACTTTTCAATTAGGGTCCCGCGAAAGACAAGGTTCTGTTTTTTAGAATTCATGCAAAGCTTTCCAATGATGGGCCTCACGAAATTCAAGTCTTTGCAGAATTCATGGAAAGCAATTGTTTTTCCAGACTTCATGCAACAATTAAAGCAAACACAATTCAAAGCCTTTGATGGTGACCCCCATGAAAACTTTTTCTTTTAATTAATAGAAGTGAACAATGAAAAGGTCAATTATTAAAGAAAAAGAGTGCCCAGAAAATTGTTATGAAAAACCCACATTTTAGCAAACAATAAAAAACGCATGCACTGTGAATCGTTTTCAACCTCCAATTGGATCAACTCAACCTGGATCCTACCCGTTTTACAAATCCAACTATATCTTGGCTTCTAAAACTCTATTTTTGATGATTCAAAAGCCATTTTAAACAGAATTGAATTTCCTCTAGAAATGCAAGATCAATTTCACAATATATTTACTCTACCAACATCAATATTTGCAACATAAAAGTCACACAGTCATGCATATAATCATAGAAATTCAATTACATCAAGGAAAAGGTAAATTTGCTCTAATACCAACTGTTATATATGAGAATAAACCATATACATGTCTATTACAATAAAAACATAAATGTAGAATTGTAATCTCATACCTTCCTCCATTGATGTTGAGATTCAACTAGGTGTGAGTTTTTTAAAACTTTAGCAGATGCAATCAGATGGTGTGTGCAGAATAATGTCAAGCTTAGGAACCTAATACCATTTCCCACATTTTATACTATGCGTTGTCTTCCTATCAAAACAGTGGACAGAGATGATTGGTAGCGGACATGAGATTTCAAAAACAAAACCAACAAATACGACCCACCTAAATTGGTAAACTGTTGTGTTATGTGGGTAACCACATGAACAACAAATTATACTTAAATTGAGATAATTAGTTTTAGTTGATTTTAAGAATTAGATCATCATATCAATATCATTTTATTGGTTAATTTATAATGTTTATGTCATATATATTTTGATATTATTTTTTAACAAAAGTTTAAATGAAAGTTTTTATGAAAATTTAAAAATCACAAATTTTTTAGAATTTTAAAAATTACTTAAATCACATAAGATTCTTGTAACTTTTATCCTAAATGTTCTTATTTTAATATCTATTGAATAAGTACACCTTTAACTACTTCTAGCATCATTATAATAACAACTTAAAATAAATACAGTAGCATCTTAATTGAAATAACTAATGTATATAATCATGATGCAAACATTACAAAATTCATGTTTTTTATTATCTTGGTCATGAGTGTTCTCTAGCTTTAGAAACTTAGAGATGGCCTACAAGTTACCCTCCAAACATTATCACTACATGCCATAATTCACCTAGATAAGTACTTTACAATTAGAATAACATACAGTTTGCATTTCAGACTACCTTTAATTGATATTTCTTTATAAACTCGTCTTACAGGGAACCAATGTCTCTTTGCTCATTGGTAGTGTTAGAGTTAATGCATTTTTTGTAAAACATGAAAGTCATTCATCCTCCCAAGTCTATTTTTAGGTTATTTATACAATTATGATGTTTAGACATACCCCTATCATGCGTTTTATAGTCCCTGGGTAAAGTAAAAAAAAGGGCTCCTATTTTGCCTTTTTTGTTCTTATGAGCATCAAAAGTAGGCCCTCATAAAGAACAAAATGAGTCAAAATAGAGGCAAGTTAAGAGTGGGCCCTGGGCAGGTGCCCTTCCTGCCCTTACATAGGGTCAAGCCTGATAGTTCAAGTACTCTTGTCGAAAGTCCATAAAAATACATAAATACAAACATACTCGTGTGAAGGTTATGTAAGAGAAATACAATTTGAGCCAGCCTTGTATCATAAACTATGTAATGTTTTGTTTCTACCTCATCTTGTAATATAGTCTGGTAACTTCTCATACTATAAATTGTGTTCTTACTGAAGGAGAATATGCCTAAAACACAATAGTGTCCCAAATCTGATGCATAAAAAATAACATTGACAAACTTACCTTCTTATTATGGTTAGTTGCATTGGTTATACCTATATAACAAGTTAACCATCTTAAATGTACATCAATTTTTTAAATCTTGTATCCAAATTTTTTGAGTTTTTTTTAAATTTTAGCATACTCTTTTATTTGTTTTGCACGTTATCTTTTGTGATAAAAACAAAATGAATAGGGAAATAAAAAATGCTTTTGTTAGTTTACTTCTTCTTTTGTTACCTCCGTGAATCTTAGTAAGAAAAATATTATGATATTACAATAACTTGGACAAAATATTACAGTTTTAAAGGCTCTTAACAACTTGTGTGAGTGAAAACAGGTGAGGATTCACTTTCTCTTTCCTTCTTCACAGAAAACTCAAAACTTTTGGATTTATGTTGATAGAATTCCTTCAACGAATTTTTCCTACATTAACAACTCCGTTGTTCCAAAAGAATTATGTAGTATGAAATTTCAAGACGAAGGCGTAATTGAGAGCTTTTAATCAATGGGATATGGTTAAGACAGGAGGCCGCCCCACCTCAACTTTTATATAATCCAGTGGTATTGTTGGGCCCCGATTCGTATTAGGCATGGTTAAATTATTTTGGGACATGTTTATATTATTTTGAGGATTTTAGTTT
>JANZLC010000004.1:4378469-4394727 GCA_026413385.1 Erythroxylum gracilipes
TCACGCTTTAACCCCCAAATATCACTGTAAAACATATATCACCACTTACTACATTCACTACTGATTCCTCATTTAATGATTCTGATGTCTAGTCAAGGTTCGGGGTCCAACACATTTTCAAAGATTTGCTTAACATTCTTTGTTTGACAAAACAAAATCTATCAATATGTCTAAACTTATCACAAAAATGACATACCTTGTTATAATGAGTAATGCTGATGCGTAAATGCCTTACTTGGAATTCTATATGTGTATGTATAATAAGGAATTTTTCTTTGGAAATTAAATATGTTGAATGGTCTCCTAGAATGGTGAAAAGTCTTACCATGATTAGATGTATGATGCCTAATATGAACGAAGGCTTGACTCATACTTCTATAGGGGTATGAGTGGGTTTACATGTTATTATATAAATTATACCTATTTTTTCCTTGAGAGTATTGAACTCTATGTCTAGGTTGTTAATCATATACAAGATAGCCAATGGAACTATCTCATAGGCAACATATAAATTATTATTAATAATATCAATCAAATTTTCATGTATTGGTAGTTAGTTAATCAAAGGACCTAGGATCGGTGGACATTGACTCAATAAAATAGCACTAAATTGCAAAGCTAACCAACTTACAAGATTCGCCTTTGACTTTTTAATCATACGCTACAAGAAATATAATTAAGCATTATGTACTATAGTAATAGACTCTTTTCTACCTAAAAACGTAAAAACTAGAAGCCTAAGAAAGTATTTTTAGGTAGTTTTTTTTGAACGGTATCTTTTGATTTACTAAGGTCATAAAAGCAAGCAATAGATAATTCCAAATAAAGTGTAATATGTTCGAAATCAACATTATATTCACAAGCACGATTCAAATATTCATCAGTGGTAGCATATTCTACAATAATAAAATTGAATGCAAGATTGAACTTATTAATTGAAAATTTAAATTCCTTCCTGATCAATTTGAAAATCACCATTGCAGGAGTATTCAAAGTGAAATGCAAGAGGCTTATTAAACATAAAAGTAGTTTAGATTTTACATACAAGCTCTATATAGGTAGTAGGGCTGGCCTTGGGCAAGGGTAGGGCGGGCACCCACCTAGGGCCTATCCTCATAAATGATAAAATAAGACCTATTTTATCCTTATAAAAAATAAAATGAAACAAAATAAGGCATACTCTTGACCTTATAAAGAACAAAAAAAGGACCCATATTTTGCTTATTTTTATTCTTTGTGAGGGCCCAAAAATAGGCAAAAATAATTTTTTTTTTACTTTGCCCAAGGCCTATAAAATTTTAGGAACGACCCTGATAGGTAGGCTATTAAATGGAAAAATAAGTGTGCCATTTGATAGGTGTAGATTATGTTATGTTTTTATAAGTGTTTAAGTGAGTTTTTAAGTATTTCTCATATGATTATCATGTGTATAGGCTTAAAATTATGTTATTGTTAATGTTTGTATGTATTCTAAGTGATTGTTTGGTTTAGATCAAGAGTTGTGACTTACTTTTACATTTTAAGAGGTGTTTGATGTGTTTGTGAGTGTTAGAAATAAGGAAATTAAAGAATGATGAAGATGGAGGAAGCTTAAAGGAAGGCACGATCGTGCATAAGGAGCAACAATTTTTTATAAACAGTGCCTGTCACGATCATGACTCCAAGTCACAATCATGACAAAAGGTTTTCCAGGCAACAATTTTTTGTGTTTTGAGGGTTCAGGGCTATTTTTGGAACCGATCAAAGTGGGGAGACCCTAGACACAACCTTAGAACCCTAATGCACTATAAAGAAACAAAAAAAATAGCAAAAAGAAGTGGCAACCACTACTTCAGAGAAGATCAAAGAGGAGAGATTAAAGAAGAGCTTTACGAAATTCCAGCATTCTATATCAAGGAGTCAAACAATGTTCATTCTTTTTTCTTTTACTCTTATTGACATTGGAATTCCGGACTCTTTGATGCAACTTATAATGAAATGTTTCTCTTCGGTTTCGATACAAGTGAATTAGAGCGGAGATCTCAGTAAAGCTTTTAAGCCTTCCCAAGGTATTCGACAGGGAGATCCACTATCACCATACCTTTTTGTGCTATGTATAGAAAGATTAGGTCATCTAATAACACACTCAGTATCCCAAGGAAGGTCGAAGCCCATTAAACTAAGTCGAAGGGGACCAGCTTTATCCCACTTATTCTTCGCAGACGATCTCATACTGTTCTCTGAGGCCTCAATGGAACAAGTGCATATAATTTGTGACTTATTGAACACTTTTTTTACAGCCTCAGGACAACGGGTTAGCCAAGGAAAATCTTGGCGTTTTTACTCCAATAATATCCATCATTCATTGGCAAGATAATTAAGTAGAGAAGTGGGCTTTAAGCTGACAAACGATCTCGAACGCTACCTGGGAATGCCTCTCTTACATGAGAAAGTCAACAAAAGAACTTATCAACATGTCCTAGATAACGTACAACAACATCTATCAGGTTGGTCGGCAAACCTTTTGTCTTTTGCAGGAAGACTCACATTGATACAATCTGTCATATCTACTCTTCCCATGTATATAATGTAGACGGTTCGTCTTCCTTGCGGGTTATGTGATGAACTAGAAAAATTAATGAGACAGTTTATATGGGTATCATACAATGGCACGAGAAAGTTGCACCTGGTAAATTGGGATAGAGTTTGTAGGCCAAAAGAGTTGGTGGGATTAGGCATCCAAAAAATAAGAGAAACCAATGACACCTTCTTAGCAAAATTAGGATGGGCCTTGGTTTCCAAGCCTAACTTGTTATAGGTCCAAGTTCTATCAGCGAAGTATAATTTTGACGCCAACAATATCCCCAATACTCTGGCGGCCACGGGTGCTTCAATAGTATAGAGAGGTATCAAAGCAACTTGGCACTATGTTCTCAGAGGACTGAAATGGGTGATTTGTGACAAAGCCACGATGCGATTCTGGCTAGACCCTTAGGCGGAGAATTTGGGGCCGCTTATCTCTCATACGATTGACTTGATTCCTCAACCAGATATAGATCTCAGAGTCCAACACTTTGTGGATCCTACAGGATCATGAATTTCCAATCTCTCCTTCCTCAATCAATTTGCTTACATATAGCCAAAATTTGGCCCTGTCAGCCCTACTTAGTGCAAGATAAGTTAATATGGGAACTTTCTGACAATGGCCAGTTCACCACTGCTTCGACTTATGCCATGATCATGGATTTTACTGAACCATATTCAGATGGATTTTGGAAAGAAATATGGCAATGGAATGGTTCCCAACGGATTCGCACATTCCTTTGGCTTCTTGCACAAGATAGGCTACTTTCTAACCAACAACGAGCTCGCAAACAGCTAACTACCGAGATTGCATGCCATCACTGACAAGCTGACGAATCCTCACTACATGTGGTTCGGGACTGCACCACTGCTCGCACGTTGTGGAATGCATTTCCCCCACATGTAGTCCCCATTGATTTTTATATTCTGAACTCCGATGAATGGTTGGCTATGAATCTATGTAACCACCAGTTGATATCTGGCTGTGATTGGTCTATTATCTTTGGGGTCGCTTGTTGGCTCCTATGGTCCTGGAGAGACAAGACCATTTTTGACGCCCAATTCTCAAGGCCAGAGTCCTCCGCTCATTATGTACTAGAGTATGTACACCAGATTCAAAAGGCTTCGCTATGGCAAGGCAGAGCTAATATAGGCCATCGACCTCGAATTGAACGACTCATAGGCTGGACTAAACCCTCGGCCAGTTGGGAAAACTAAATACGGACAGAGCATGCAAAAGGTCGTCCTTTTCGGCAACAATAGGAGGTCTTATCCGAGACAGTACAGGTGCTTGGCTTGGCAGATTTGTTCAAAATATTGGCTATTGCTCATCCAACTCCGTGGAACTTTGGGAAATTTTATCTGGCTTAAAGCTTGCTTGGGATCTTGGTTATCGCTGAATTGAACTCGAGATGGTCTCCCTCGTGGTAGCCACTATCCTATCCTCTCATAATAAAAGGACAATGTCCCACAACCCCCTAATCATGGGGATTAACGAGATGTTTGCTAGAAACTGGATTATTAAAACTCGACATATATACAAAGAGGGCAACTGATGTATTGATTGGCTCGCTAACACAACCATTCATTTTGGTCTTGGCATTTTCATTCTTAATACTACACTTATAGGATGCCTCCCATTCCTCTTAGAGGACATGGGTGGGATTTGTTTCTCGCAAATAATCATGTAATTTGTTTTATGTTTTCTCTCCTTTTATTAAAAAAAAAATTGTCTCCTTATTATATTTATACCGACCAACATATCACTTATGTACATGGAAAATGGAAAAAGAAACTCATCTACCAAATGTCACAAACTTCTACGAATTGCTACGCAAGGGGTCTTGTATTTGAGCTAAGTAAAACTGTTAAGAATCCAATACGACTAAGATTTGCATCCGTACGTTTAATCCATCGATCGTCCAATGAAGTACGTCGTATGTTCAACTCCTGCAACAATGAGAGGATGTACAATACTATGTAAACAGCAGAAAAATAAAAGAAAGTAGCGAGAGTACGTACCGATGCCAACGCATGACTTGAGATGATTCGATTACCCGTCTTCTCAAAATGTACAAATGCAGCCCAGGAAAGTTCTCCCCAGTCTTCACGAGCCTCTAATTGACGTGGGCTAATTACAGCTGCGCGAAATTCATCAAAATTCATCCTCCTCACAGCAAGAGCTCCCATCTGGAAAAAAAAAAAACAAAGAAAATGAAAATCAGTTTCAAGTCACAAAGAAGTTTTATTTGTAAAATCCAGATAACTTACCGTATGAAGAAGTTCATGAACTCTGGACATCCACATTGCGTCAGTTGCATTGCGTTGCAACGCCTGCGATTCAATATTAATAACATCTCAATCATAAACAATCCAGAAGCAACATAGACTAAATGCACCTTAGTGTTTGTTAGAGGGTCTTAATGTGAGTTTCAGACTCGCCGGAAACTTGGCACTAATTAATGGACATAAAATGACATTCATTTGCGTCTAATACGAAAAAGAAAAACTCAGATTACCATCGTGAAATTTTCAAGTGAAACACAACCGTCTACATTACATGGCTCTAACAAGGCATATTGAGCTCTTAAATATGCAAGCTCGTCCTCCGGCAAAGCATTTGAAAGAGCCTGACAGGAAGAGAGAAAAAATAAGAAATCATAAGATCATTTTAATTATGAACATTCTAAAAGACGCATGACTTACATGGTTCCTGTTAACATTTGGCGATTAGAGAAATTGATTCCAAAATATTGCAAGAAAATCGACGATGAAAATCAGTACTAGAGAAGAAAAGTACCATTAGGGCCGCCCGCTTGATAGGTCCAAGAAAAAGGTATTCATTGACACGCTTATAAATCCATATGTCTAAAGGTATACAACTACAGTTATTTCGTAACCATGGGTGAGCTGCAATCATGTTAGTTTAATTAGCTCGAAGACTTGTGAACTGAAGCCATAAGATGTAAATACCCTGAGAACACCAATAGATAGAGAAATGAAAGATGAACTTACTACACAGTTTAGAACTGTCTGGACCTTAGTACGCAGGAATATAGAAATTTTATTACTTACAAAGAGCTTGGACAGCAGTCATTCTTTTCTCGTAATTCCTTTTCAGGAGTCTCTTTACAAAGTCTTTTCCCTCTGGACTGACATAAGCCCAACATAAGTCCTGATCCATTCGTGATCGAATGTTCCCCGACGGTAGGGATCCACTTAGTAGTTGATAGGTAATAACGCCAACACACCATACGTCTGCCTCCACGCCGTAACATTTTCTGAAGACTTCCGGTGCAGCATGGGATTTACTTCCGACACACTCGGTAAGTCTTTCATCTGCAAAACACACAAACATAATTGGGTGGTCGGAAAAAGGCAAGTACCTACGATTCAAAGTTTGCAACGACTGTAATAGTCTGTTATCATTACCAGCCCCGATAAAGTTAGAAAGACCAAAGTCGATTAGTTTAATATCAGCATCTGCGTCTTCAGAACTAAAAAGGATATTCTGACAAAGAAACAGAAGAGAAATCAATAATTTCATCTCAGTAATCTAAATGCAAAATGGAGTATTTAGGTGAAAATTAATCATCAAGTTTTAGGAGGAAACCTCTGGCTTTAAGTCGCGATGTATAACGCCTTGAAGATGACAAAACGCAACTGCAGAAAAAATTTGCCCAACTACAGCTTTTGTATCTTCTTCTCTATATCTTCTCCTGCGCCATAGAAGAATCTCGTATAATCGTTTTATGTCGTCCGATAAGCAACGGAATAGAGATGTTCTCGATCATGTACATCTGATGTACAGGAATGATATTGAAGTTCAGGAATTTCGTCATTTCTACCTTCTCCCATTTCTGTGTAATAGCTCCCCGCCCACGCACCTTCTGAAATAAATATTAAAGGAAAATAAAATCAGAACAAAACTGTGCTAACTATAATATTGAAGTTTGACGATTCCTGGTCAACAGAACTTTTAGTGCGGTGCTAAGAATAAAAGGGACATAAACAACGAAAGTGTAGTACGAACAGCCAGCTTGCAAGCGAGAACACATAAGACATACTCCATGACGACGTACACATTATCGGCATCCTCACAAACTTCGTAAAACTTGACCACATGTTTATGTCCTGACAGAGCTCTCGTTATGGTTACCTCCCTACCAACATCTGCAATTGCTAAGGTTTCTGCTATCTGCAAAATAGATGAGGTACCAGCAATTACGAAAAAGATTGTACGCCAAATAGTAACAAATCACCGTTACTCAAAAGATTTCCAGATCATAAGTCACATTGTATTAGACATAACTAAATGCCTGACAGACAAGATAACAAGGTTCTGGTCAGAGATTTAGAATATGTTTAGGTTAAAGAAGTAAGCAATGCGTACTATCCGTAGTGCAATTGGCGGGAAGATGTTAGTTGGTCTAATCAAAAGTCAGTTACTAAGATTGGCTGGGAAGTTAGTTATGCTGTCATCAAGAAAACTAGTTGGTGTGGTATACAAAGAAAATAGAAGGAAGAACTTCTTCTGGGTTACGAGGAACTTCTTGATTCTTGATTCTTGTTTCTTGTTTCTCGTTCCTTGTTTCGAGAGTGATGACGAATCGACTGGGTAAAGATAAAGACCTTCGAGTAGACCCCATTGAAGCAACATAAACACGTAATAAAGTGAGTTAAAAGAGCTGACAGTTGATTATACCCTTGCTTTGGAAATCTTCTTCACTGCAACAACCTGATGTTTGAGCTCACCGTCCTTCACCGTCGCTGAATAAATATGACCAAAAGCTCCCCTCCCTATCTCGTTTTGAAGCCTATACTTAGCTCCAAAGTTCTCACGGAAACCGAAGGTCATGTCCGAACCCTGTTGTTGTTCCGGATGCTGAGACACCACTACCTGGCGTGGGCTGCGGTCTGAGGGCTGTGGAGAAATGTCGCTGACTAATGGAATGGTTTCTCTACTCGAGTTTGGTGGAAGCGGAGGCTTGAATCTGCTGTGTAGGCGCCGAGGAGGACCATTCCTGACTGACGGAATGGGGTCGTTACGTGCAGCTAACGGAAGCGGACTAGGCAAGTAGTGGGGGTTTGAGGACGGAATGGGGTCGTTATGTAACGTTGACGGAAGCGGGATAGGTAAGGAGCTGTGGTGTGACGAAGACGGAGAAGTATTCCCGACAGATGGAATGGTTTCGTTAGGGGAAATTGGATGAGGTGATGAGGGCTGGTCCTGATCACCTGACGGGACGATGGTGGTAGTACTTCCATTTTGTTTATTCCCAATGATTTTGCTGAAACGCTGCCCCATCTCTGAAAAAAGACTCTTGTTGCTCCTCAGTATCTGATCCAGCAATCAGTCAAAGATCACAACGAAGAAGAAGAAAGAATGGTTCGTGAGCGGGAGAGTTTGTGCAAGGCAGAGACAGAGAAGGACAACTAGCGTTACGCATATATATAGAAGACGAACGGCTGGAGAAATTATGAGTAGCAATTAGCAAAGGATCACACATCAAATTAGATAGTTTGCACCGTTGGATTTGCATAATTATTATAAATCAGTAATGACTCACTCAGCCTAATGCCTGAAGACATCTTGAAGCGTTATGATCAGCGGGTAGAAAGATCCAAAAAGATTATGCTAAACTGTACCATAAAACACCTGCGTGCAACCATCGTCCCTTTCTTCAGATATTCTGACATGTGTCACGTGTGCTTATGATGATTACGTCAAATCGTGTAGTCTAAACATTGCGATAATAAAAATTTTTGAAAATTTTAAATTGGTTTATTTTTTATTTTATTTTATTTTTCAATTTATTGAAAACTTTAGAGTGGCAGCTATTAGAGTAAACCTTATTTATATATAACGACCTAAATTAAGAAAAGTAGAGGTTAATAAGTTATGCTTTCTTAATTTAGAATTTCTAAAAGAATTTGATTAATTCTGATTAATATTGTTTAAATTATTATTATTTTAATTAAAAAAGAATTCTTTATTAAATATTTTTTAAAAAACTATTACAAAGTTACAAGAATTTCTAGTTACACGAGAGAATCAACAAAAACAAGGAAAAAAAAAGTTACAATCAACTTATTCTAAATGTTCCATCTCATTTTCATATCAAAAGTAAGTTGATTCTGTGCTGATTTAGCTAGCATAATCTCCCTTATTTAGTTGAGGTTGACTTCGGGAGTGTTTTCTCGTTGTCTTCCCCTTTATAAAGTCTTTAACTCCTCTTTTTTCAAATGATATAAATAGTGGTGATAAAAGCTGATTCAGGATTCCTGGAATTTAGCTTCAATTGCTTGGTTTTAGCTAAGATCCAATTCTAACACCTCACTTCACTCGTAATTATGGCAATACTCTCCTGGCTTGTACATTACTCGACTCCATATTGTTTTAGAATATTTGCACTGAAAAAAGATATGCTTCATATCCTCCATATTCACCTTACAAAGTAGACAGATTGGATTAAAGTCTCCAAACCACATGTTTTGTGTTCTAATTCTGTTTTTAATAACGAGTCATTTTTGGGAAACTGGGATGGAATCCAATCACAACTGTAGCAGAATAATTACGAAATTTTTTTGCAAATTGATTTTCTTAAAATCAAGATCAATTTAATTTTATAAAATGATTAATACAAATCATAATAAAGCATGAATCTAAATTCATTCCTTATTTCGAAGCTTGATCATGTTCTTATTGTATCCCTTGAACCACTTCTGTAATCTATCCATCTCAACCACCGTAGCCTCACAAATGTCCGACCTCTAGTGATATTTACATAATAGGTTAAGAAAACTCTGTAACACTTAAAGAGAGAGTTAATTAAGAAATGTTAGCTCCATTAGAGCTTAAGCCTATTTATAATAGGTTTTGGACATTTTAGTAATTTAATTGAAATTAAACTCTAATTCCAATTAAACTTTAATTAGAATTACAAATAATTTTAATTAAATACCAATTATGCACAAATAAGATTTAATATCCCATATTGATCCTTATTTATTAAATATCTCATATTTAATCATAAAGTTTCTCAAACTTTACGATCAAGCTCAACTTGATAAAATATCTTTGCTCTCTTCATGATATCCATTAGGTTCCCAAATATATTGGCAATGATTATAAATTATAATTTTAATTCATAATTATAATTAGATAAATTAAATTTCCTTTTAATTTATCTTTAATTCTCTAATTAAACAATTTATAATCATTTATCAAGATTGCCGTCTGGCAACGCTTCATGACCACCTAAATATTAAAGAATGTTAAGGTGGTTTGACTAACCTTTCTGTGCATGATTTTTTTGTATAATTAAGTCCTTTCATCATATAATATTTCAATTAGACAGAGCATGAAATCAATGTCTGCTCTTTTTAACCCTAATCATATTAGTTCTCCATCATTAGCTATTGATTCCATTACTAACATTTGTAAACTATTTACAAAGCGTCATTCCACCTTAGCCTAGGATTTTTCGAATCAATACTAATCGAGAAAAACATAACATTTTCCCTAATTACTTTAGAGTGATGAATCATATCCTGATCACATAACTACCTTCATTTAGTTTATGTTACATCCGATGACTACCGATTGACCGACCTATGATTAAAAAGGTCATAAATAGTATCAAAATATAACAATTCTTATATAAGATAACTTTGGAGAGCTCAATTCAAATGATCATTTATACAATCATCACAATGAGAGTTTCATAGACATATAAGTAATGTTCCAAATAGATTTCTCATATCGGGTTGTTCAGTGAACTTATTCTCTAACAAACCCCCATACATTTGTTTAAGTATCTCTATACTTTAGCTTAAGAGATCGACTACTTCCTTCATAAGGAAAAATAGAACGTGTTCTAGTTTTTTTACATTCCATTAATGTCCAGTCTTAATAAAACAGTAACTAGGAACAATTTAGGGATAATACATAAATGCGATATGAATCTCATAATTAAAATATCATTTGTAATTTATAATTATCCTACGAAATTTATCATATACACCTAAATATGTATAAAATAAAGAATCTCTTTAAATAATTTATTACTAAACTATAACTAAAGCGATTGGTTGTAGGGTATCAACCAACAACTACATAATTACAGAAGCCTTAGGGTTTAAAGAGTGATTCTAGAGTATTTCATGCCAAGCAACTTCTCTCAAACTAACTATGAAAATCGAATAGTATGATTTGTTTGTAAATACCTCATTGAAATTGAGATTCCATAAAATGCAGTCTTCACTTTGAGATTGTTGGATCTAGGTTAAGAATGTAGCCAGAGAGGAAGAACCTCTGAAGTTTAATGACCATTCTCCATCATGTATTAGATAGGAGACTCTAGAGTTTAGATTAAAGCTACTTAAATGCATAATCTCTCTTCTAACAATAAGGGGACTATATTATGTCTAGTTATCAAACCAAAGTCAGATGTTGTTCCCATTCCCCAGCTGATGCTTTATCCAAGGATACACATGACTCCTCAAGCTCAGAAGGTGTTTTCCAAGAGAGATCCTTGTCAGCTTCCTATTATTTAAATTATTTTTCATACCAACTTATATAATATGCAAGAATAATTTAGATAATATTATTAAAATAAAATTTTCTTTTTTAAAATAACAACTCAAAGTTTTTTAATAAGGTTATTACCAAAAAAATTACAAACTTTGCATAATTTTGTAATTATAGCTCAAAGTTTTAAAAGTGAAAATAAACTACTCGAACTTTTAATTTTAAACAAAAATAATCTAACATCAATCTCTTTGTTAGCAATACTGAAGTGATTGTATACATAGGATGTCAAGTGTCATATGAAATCCATGTCACAATTTAATAAAATAATATCAAGTAATATTAAAGAAAATCAAAGAACAAAAAGCCCTAACATAACTTTACCTCCTCCTTTACCACACTTTACCGCTGCTATAGAATACCCTCTCCTCGACCACACTCATTTTGTTCTTTCCACTAGCTACCCATTGTTTTGCTCATCGTCAAATTAATAAGTGATCAGCTGGACTTTCTTAAAAGAAGCTTTTGAAATACGCTTGATAGAAAGATGAAGTTGTCTCGAGAACTAAGGCTCCAAAAAAGACAAAACAAATGAGCTTGTGGAACTAAGCAACAATTTGTCTTAGTTGGAGCCCTAGCAATATAAAAAGGAGAAGATAGTTTAGTCTCTTAAATTACCAGGCATAAGAATTTAAATTAAGTGTCATTTGCCACTTTTGACTTTAAAAGGTCCCAATTCTTGTATGATTCCTACTCCCAAAGACGAGCATCCTGGCCCTGCAAGTAAATTATGATATATGCTACTCATTAAATTTTCTCTATAGCAACTTCAGTCTAATGTGTGCTTGTGAAAATGTATTACCTAAGCCATAAGACCAATGAATTAGTAAAAGAATCATGAGGTGACTCTATGAAATAATATAAAAATGCTCTTTTATTCTTTGGATACACTGTAGCCTAGCCAACATGCTGGTTAAAGTTGACTCCTTCGTATTGTTTAGGTAATATGTTGATTTTATCATCTTCCACCACCCCATCTTGGGGTCCAATATATACTTGTGACAGGAGCTTGTCTATTTTTGAAACTATATAAAGATCTGTTAAATATGCAAGACCTAATAAACTCTTTTATATAGTTTATTTCTATTGCATGGCATAAATCGGGCAAAAGTGAAAGTTGAGAGGATGGAACTATAAACAAAAGCTTGAGCATTATTACTTTTAATTTCTTGTTCCAATACATTTGCAAGTTGTTGATGATTGTTGAAAGTGTGTGCACTTTTGTATATGTCATTTGGACATTTATATATTTTTCCCATCTCTATACTATTCACTGGTAATGTCCTTGGAGTTCCATCCTAGTTTGGCTATTAAAAAATAGAATATACTTTCTATTGCTGATTCATCCTAATTTGTACTTTGGTTTTTAGTTGTTTGAAGTGAAACTTCTACCTAAATACTTTGGTCTCACATATCGTCCATTCCATCCTAATTTTTATATTTCTCTGTCGTTGCTTACAGTATGATTCTAACTGAATGTTCAAGATGTTACCATATATAGATAACATTTATTTTGTTATAATTGTTGTATTTTTGCTTACATTGTACAGCTATAATTAGAGGTAAATCAACTTGTAATAGTGCCAATAATCATTCTTTAGATTGTATAGTTATAGCTATAATTGTAATATCATACCTCCTAAAATTGTTAAGAGATTAAACTGTTAGATTGAGTCACATGAGTTATTTCATTTAAGAATTTACAAGATGTATTTCATTCACATACATAATATTCGTATACACATATGAATCATGATTTAGAAAACATTGTAAGATAGTATATGCACTCAATTGACATGTTCCAAGGTATGAAAGGTTTTTACTGATCATGATGTAATTGTGTGTTGATTTTGTCTTGAATTTTATTTTGATGGACTATAATAGTAAATTGGGAATTTATCGTTACAATTGAGTAATTGATGAGGTGATATGTGCATCTAGCTTAAGAAAAATGTTAAAGAGCAAGATAAATTGATACATGGAAATTTAGGTTGATTAGGCCTATGAAATGGTGACATGTGGCCTTGGGAATAAGTGACAAATGGCTCAGTTAAATGGATGACAAGTGGCTTGAGTATAATTGTGGCAAGTGGCCCTTTAAGTTTGTGACAAATGGAACTTTAGACTTGTGACATATGGAGCAATAGAATAGTGACATGTGTAGCTTTACAAATGGTAACATATATAGCCTTACAATTGGTGACATGTGTAGCCTTACAATTGGTGACATACGTAGCCTTATAAGTAGTGACATATGGAGGCTTAAAATGAGTGACATGTAGAGCCTAAAGTAAGTGACACATGGACTAATAGAATAGTAACATAAGGACCAATAGAAGGATAACATATGTACCAATAGAATGGTAACACATGGACCAATGGAATAGTGACATATAGATTAGTTTGACCTTCTTGAATTCTATGAAAAGGGAATAAAAGTAAGAGTGAAGTCTGCCATAAGGTTAGAAGAGGGAGAAAAATGAAAATGAGAAGAGAAGAAGAGAAAAAGGGGAAGAGAAGAGGAAAAGGAAAGAAGTTATCAACGTAAGTTGAAAATTTTGGTTTCAATTTCATCTTTCTCATTCTATCTATCTTTCATATTCTTAGAACACGAATTTGAACAAACCCAAAGAATAAAAGTTGTAGATATAGGTATTAACTTGACCTCGGTGAAAGTGGCTTGATAGAATAGTGACTAGAGTTTGAGTTATGCTTGTTTTCCTAATACTGCCTGTGATAGACCCCTGTGCAAGAACCTTGTATTATTTCCTGATTTTTTAGGACCTTAGAGTCCGAATTAGTGAAAGTATAAAAAATGAAAAATGATTATTGATGTCTTATTAATGCTTTTGTTAAACAGTTTTGTTAAGAGATGTATTGATAATGATTTATTGTGGTTTGAGTATTAGTTGCTAGTCTGTTTCTTACCGAAAACAGGACAAAATTTGGATGGAGTTTATATTTTAAAGGGAGATGCTATTTGTGTAATTTTTAGATATATTAATACTAATGGAAGTCTAGTTTTGGAAGGCATAAGAATCACGACATTTGGATTTTTGTAGAGAGAATTATGATTAAAAGAAGACAACTTGTTCATAAAGGAATATTAGGAAGAAAAGGATGTAAACATTGCACATAAGGTTAGGTTAGCTTGATGGTTGAGGAGACATTGAGCTAAATTCGTAAGTGAATTATTAAACTATTGACATACGTTAGAATAAAATTTATAATGATTGATTAGGGATGAATTTGGTTGTGGTAGTGTACGAATATGAGATATACGTTTGAGTAGTAAATACATTGTATATTTTTGTATGTATAAAGGCTCGTGATCTATGAATCAAGGAGCTCGTACTGAGGATTGTTGAAGTTAAGGAAGTGTACACCTTCTTTTGAGGTGAGTTGGGAAAATCATATCTCTCAAATAGGATTAGGACATCCCAAGACATGCATGATAACTTGTATGTGAATTTTGAACCTAGGAAATGCATAGTAGAATTGAATCTCAAATAGATGCTAGTATACTTGTGTATTTAATAAATGACATTGTTTTGAATAACTATTTGCACTTGGAGTGCAACTGATGTTTTTATTACGTAGTTTGATAAATGATATTGTTTTCAACAGACCTGCACTTGAAGTGCAAAGGACAATGCTTTATTTCTGAAACTACATTTTTGAATAATTTTGCACTTGGAGTCCAAAAGATGACTTTTATTGCATGAAATAACATGTTGAAACTTAAATATGCTTAACTGAGTCATGTATGCTACGTGTATGTGTTCTCTTTTGGCTTAGATCCATGACAAGGTTCCATTTTATCGGTTGGATCGATAAATAAAAGCATGGTGCCTTACTTGATTTTTATACTTAATATTTGTATATGATTTTTGTGATTGGTGAGGAAACGATTGGCCAATTGGCCAATTGTGTGCTAGGCAGAACAGATTAAGCAACCCCCATATCCTTGACGCTGATACATAAAAGTCGAGTTCTCGTATCGACATCTTTCTACAGGACTTGCGGGTGATTCCACACCTAAGGTCTGGACACTGACAAAGTCATCACCTAGAGTCATGACACTCTTATTGACTGTAGTCCGAACTCACCACGGATGAAAGTCTAGCCAACACCAAGAATCAATGGGTGTGCGCACTAGTTTGGCCGACTATTGGTGAAACACATGATTGTTTTGGCTTAGTCTATATGGTTCCTAACCAATATACGTTGAGTCATAGGCTAGGCCTATTTGTTTCTATGTGATGTATGTTCACTTCATAGGTTATCTATACCGTCTTGGTGCGTATCGAGTTCTATTTGCAATATATGTTTTTCCTGCTCACTGAGAAAATAGTGTACTCACCCCCTTTGCTTTCTAACCATATGGGTTAATTTAGTGAGTTTGAAGCTCTGTGTGGATTGTACAATTTTTTGACACTTTTGGGGCATTACCGCACGTGGGTAGTCTCTGTTTGTATTTTTGTTGTATAGTGGCTCATGAACTATTTTTATTAAGTTGGTAAAGTGGATATACTTGATGATTTTGTAAATTAACTCTTGACTGTCTTATGGTTTATAAATGACCTTATGTATAAACCTTTTATACTAATGTTGAGATTGCTCCTGAGTGGACTTAAAAGTCTAGAAGTTGCGGTAGAGTCTTAATTTGAATATAGAAATACGTTTAAAACTGATTTACAAGTATTTTAATTGAGTTTTGGAAGTTTCAAATTACAGCTGTTGTGTTATCCAAATGTTTTCAAAGGATATTCAGTTAACCTTGCATAGTCGGGTTAAGGGTACCGTGTAACACCCAAATACCCCCTGGGAGGATACATGGATGCCACCCAAGACAGAACAAACAAACCGAAACATTTAATAATATACATCTCATAATTCCAGAAAGAAATTCAAAGAATATTTACAGGCCCAAAAGTATTAACTAAAAACATGTGCAACAATACAAAACTCTGACTCCTTTGGCCACTGCGGTTGACTCGTCCCAGTCCTTAATCTCCTCGCTCTGAACCTACACGGGGAAAATCCACCGTGCTAAGCTTATAGCTTAGTGAGTAATCATTTATCTAAATTAACCGATTTCTT
>JANZLC010000004.1:4394827-4406154 GCA_026413385.1 Erythroxylum gracilipes
TTGAATATCTTTTGAAATTGATGGTTTAAATGAATTCTATGGTGTTAATTGTGTATGTATAATGTGAATTGATGATGGAAATTGAAGATGATGTATATTTGATAAGGCTTGGCAAAAATGTTGGGGGAAGAAATGGACTAATTAATGAGTTGTATAATTATGATGAATATGGCATAAATAAAGGGAATTAGATTGAATGGAGTGGTGAAATGTGTTGTTGTTTGGAAGTGCTTGTTATATAACAAGATAGTAGCATGAATTACTATGATAAAGTCTTGAAAATATGACTTGAAAGTCATGCGCATTAGGTATTTGATAAAATGCCTAAGTGAACTTGGCTTAGGATTCAAGGATTGTAATAATGTGCATTGGAAAGAGGCTTTCAAGTTTACTAAGAGAAAACTTGAACTTTTGTATAGATTGATGAGTAGTGGCCTAATGTGCTTGTATAAAAATGTGCCTAATTATGCTTTGAAATGTGTAAGTATTGGATTAAAGGCATTAATTAAATGCCTTGGAAAGTGCAAAAGAAAGCTTATGTAAATAATAAGGGAAGTAACCATGTGAGAAGCTTAATGGCTGAATCCTATAGCTTAAAGATAGTGATATTGTGTTTTATACACTTATGTGGTGGTGTATAAATATAAGATACAAGTTTAAGTCGTAAATACATTGTATATTTGTATGTATAAAGGTTCAGGAGCTGTAGATTAAGGAGCTTGTACCGAGGATTGTTGAAGTCAAGAGAGTGTACAGCTTCTTTTGAGGTGAGTTGGGGAAACCACATCTCTCAAATGGTATTAGGACATCCCAACATATGTATGATGACTTGTATGTGAATTTTGAACCTGGGTAATGCATAGTAAAATTGCATCTCAATTGGATGCTAGTATACTTGTGTATTTAATAAACAACATTGTTTTGAATAACTCTTTGCACTTGTAGTGCAATTGATGTTTTTATTATGTATTTTAAGAAATGATATTGTTTTCAACAAACCTGCACTTGAAGTGCAAAGGACAATGTTTTATTTTCTGAAACTACATTTTTGAACAATTTTGCACTTAGAGTGCAAAAGATGACTTTTATTGCTTGAATTAACATTTTTAATCTTACATATGCATAATTGAGTCATGTATGCTACGTGTATGTGTTCTCTTTTAGCTTAGAGCCATGGCAAGGTTCTATTTTATCGATTAAACCGATAAATAAAAGCATGATGCCTTACATGATTTTTATACTTAATATTTGTATATGATTTTTGTAATTGGTGAGGTAACGATTGGCTAATTATGTGCAAAGCATAACAGATTAAGTGACCTTCGTACCCTTGATGTTGGTACATAAAATTCGAGTCCCCATATCGACATCTTTCTACGGGACTTGCAGGTGATTCGACGCCTAGAGTCTGGATACCAATAAGGTCATCACCTAGGGTCATGACGCTCTTGTCGACTGTAGTCTGGACTCCCCACGAATGAAAATCGAGCCAACACCAGAAATCGGTGGGTGTGAACACTAGTTTGACCGACTAGTGGTGACACACACTATGTTTCGGCTTATTCTAATATTTGTTTATGACGAAATTTGATTTATACATATGATGTTTTTCTGCTTTTGTGTACTGAAACTAGAACTATGTTCACTGGATGAGTGATTAATAGGCTAGATCTATATAGTTCCTAACTAGTATACGTTAATTCATAGGCTATGCCTATGTGTTTCTATGTGATGTATGTTCACTTCATAGG
Organism: Erythroxylum gracilipes; assembly: GCA_026413385.1. NCBI lineage: Eukaryota > Viridiplantae > Streptophyta > Magnoliopsida > Malpighiales > Erythroxylaceae > Erythroxylum > Erythroxylum gracilipes. The sequence continues at coordinate 4,396,579 of JANZLC010000004.1, forward strand.
TTATTTATACCGTCTTAGAGTATATCGAATTCTATTTGCGATATATATTTTTCCTGCTTACTAAGTACATAGTGTACTTACCCCCTCCGCTTTCCAACAATGCAGGTTAATTTAGTGAGTTTGAAGCTCTATGTAGATCGTACGATTTTTTTGACATTTTCGAGCCATTATCGCACATGGGTAGTCTCTATTTGTACTTTTCTTGTATGGTGGCTCATGAATAGTTTTTATTAAGTTGGTTATGTTGATATGCTTTATGATTTTGTAAATCAGCTTTTAACTGTCTTATGGTTTGTAAATGACCTTATGTATAAATCTTTTGTACTGATGTTGAGATTGCTCTTGAGTGAACTTAAAAGTCCAGAAGTTGCGGTTGAGTTTTAATCTGAATATAGAAGTGCGTTTAAAACTGATTTACAGGTATTTTAATTAAGTTTTGGGAGTTTCAAATTACAGCCATTGTACAGTCCAAATGTTTTCAAAGGATATTCATTAGTCTTGCATAGTCAGATTAAGGGTACTGTGAGTATCCTTAGCCTGGATATGCGACAGTTGTCATGTGTCCGATGTGGTACCGGATCGTGACAATAATCACGTTGTATATCAATCTATTTATTTGAATAAAATTCAAGAGAATATCACAAGGCATTCAACCAAAATTTCTCTCTTTCTCTATCAAGTCTATCATGGTATCATAGCTACTCATTTAAAGGCGTTATTTTAGTATTTTGTGGAAGCATCTTGGTATTTTTGTTGCGATCTCTGCTTGGGTATTTGGTGTGGCCGTGTAACATACCACTTCCATAAAGCATATGCCCGAACATCCAAAGGATATTCGAGAACATACCCTATGAGAATGGCACGTTAGAACAATCATATAACTTATTATGAAATCAGACATAACACAAGTATTCAAAAGATTAACTTTTCCCATTTCATTCACAAACATAACTTACATTGTAGCATTACACTTAACAAAAACATCTGAGAGTTTACTACTCTTTTGCAAAATGTTGTACATGAAACAAGAAACTAGATAAACATAATCTACTAAACTCCTTAGATATCAGCTGACCAGACCTTTGAGTCATTCTTGTTCCCAAAAATTGACTGTACTAAACTTCTACTAGATTTACTTAGAAGCTAGGTGTTCCTTGTACCTGAAAATCAACGTTACAATTTTGATAAGTTTGCGAACTCAGTAAGTTAACCATCATCGATGTGCTCACTCAAGTCAGAACACAAACATCACGAGTATAACCAAATTCACAAGTATATCACAGTATCCAATTTTGTATACCACATCACCTTTCATCACATTTTAACAAGTATAATAGGTACGCAACATGCATATCACTATATTAAAATAATTAAGTAATTCATTACAATCATTCACACAATACATGTAAAATTATATATGCAAATACACATGTGACTCCACTTTCATTTTACTTTGTTGTGACCAAACTCCTATTTAATGTTCTGTATCTGTTGTAGATACCAAACTCATTTCATTTATTGTCCTATACCTTTTGTGGATACCTGGCTCATTAATAACTGAGCCTGTAGCTCTTTATGCACATCCTGAGCTTAAAGCTCTTTTATACGTTAGTCACTTCAGTCACTACTCCTTTATCTGATCATGCATATCAATGTAATGGAATGCATCAATTCACATAATATGTTATCATTACTTTTCATTTAATGTGCTCATGTCAATTATCACATTCATCATATCTGAGTCCGACATTCCACATTTAGTTGAGTACACATTCAGTATTAGACATACAATTTGAAAGTACTTCTAATACATTCCTAAATGTCAAACTTATCGGACCAACAATGTCCGGAATTATCACAATCACATAAGTAACAATTCAATAATTGAAATTTAAACAGAAACAAATCAATCAAAGTGAGAAAACATCTAGGTTAACTCACAGTACGCTCCAAATAAGTTATTGCCCTGATGACCCGATAATGTCTAGATGTTGACGATCAATTTGTGCTTCTTTATTCATGCAATACGCACATATTTCACACATTACTAAATTGATCAAACATATAAATATTCAATCATGCACATGTATATGTGTCCTGTTCAAGGCATGCTCATTTGACTTTCCAGGTATGGATCCTTATTCACAAATCTTAACCATCCATACATCATAGCTTGGATATAACTAGTTTTCAATTAGGTTTATACCTTAAGTAAACTTGATTATTCTAAATTCATCAACCATACATTCACCAACCCTTTTCTAGCATTATATATTCACACAATTTCCTAATTCTCATTTATTTATTCCAATACATCACTCATATCCTTTGGATCACATTTGTATTTATAAGAATACCTTTGTTCCTTTAACAACTCATAATTTCCAGATTTAGATACATTGATATCAAGCAACCTAAACTTAAGTTATAACATCAATTAACAACCTAAACTTAGCAAACCCTTAACTAATTAATCAAGCAACCATCTAAGTTCATTTCAAGCCTTAATCAAGTCCAATTGCACAAAAGTAAAATGACTTATCCTTAGTTAATTCAAAAATCACGCAAAATAGAATTTTGTTTCACTTCAAAGCATTGCGCACGATCGTGGGAAGGAGCATTCACCATCCATTTCCTTCATTTTTTTTCCAAATTCTAACACTATGATACCAGATTCAAAACATCTTTATAATAGTCCATTAATTATACCTCAATTATACCTTAATTATACTCAAATTTGTCATCAATTTCATCTCCAATTCTAACTCAAAATTATTCAATTGGTAGCTCATAAACTATTGTCTTTCATACATCAAAACAAAATAGAAAATATCATTCAGTATCATATATGTAGTCCTAGTTCTTTCCCATTTTAGGAACACTATACTAGCACCTTTCTTTAGCATAAATTCACCTTCATTATACTTCAAATCCCAAGCTAATTTATCCATATAACAACCTATAACCTACGATTTTTATACATCAAGAACAAAGCATAAAAGTATCCAAGTTCATCCATCATATTCCAGCACACTTCATCATCAACATCATATACAATCCATCTCAATTCAATCATCATAATCTTTCTATTATAACATACCATAAAGACCAATACTTTACTTATTTAGCTCAAGTTCCACCTCAATTCATCAAGTTAACCTAGCCCTCCATGAATGCAAGATCATCACAAAATCAAGGTGGAAATAGGTTGGTTTTTGACAAGGATAAAAGACCACAACAAGAATAACAATGTTCTGGTTCTTTACCTAACTTTATAAAGGGTAAAAGTATGGATTTGGTGTGGCAATTTGGCAAGACTTAAACCAAAATACAGAGGAATGAGATAGAAGCAAGTTTCGGTGGAGAGAAAAGAAGAAGATGGTGAATGTTCCAGCAGAAACAATTTCTGCATTAGCTTAATTCAACTAGGTGCAAGGTGTCACCATGTTTCAATGACATATGTCACTAGGCATGTATTCCATTCGTCCCATAGATAAGCTTCCAAATGTCACCAATATGCTAGGTCATTTGTCACTCAATCATTGTTGTCACTTTTCAATTAATTACCTATGCCAATTGTCACTAAATTTTCCATGCCAAATGTCACTCATTTTTATAGGCTTAGTCATCCTAATTTTTCATGTGTCAACTAATCTTACCACTTGATATTTTTCCTAAGCTAAATGTACATTTTAATTCATCAATGTTCCAATTATAACAATTAATTCCAAATTTACTAATTATAATCCACCAAACCGAAATTCAAGACATAAACAATACACAATTCACATCATGATCATTTAAAACCTTTCATACCCCTGAACATGTCAATTGAGTGCACATACAATCTTTGCAATGTTTCCTAAATCATGATTAATGTGTGTATGGAAATTTTATGCATATGAATGAAATGCATTTCATAAATTCTCAACGATATTACTCATGTGCAACAGTCTAAAGTTCTAACCCTTAGTATGGAAACAGGCTATTACAGGTTGCTTCAAAAATTTCTTGTTCATTTGTGACTTGCTTTCGTTGTTTTTTTTAATGGCTGGTGGCAAATCTGACTCTGAATTTTGTGTTAAGTTTTCTGGAAAGAATTATGCAACATGGGAATTTCAATTCCAACTGTATGTTATTAGAAAGGAGTTATGGGTACATATCAATGGGATTGTTCCAACTCCAACAGATGCTCTACTCAATTAACTCAATGGAAAATTAGGGATGGTCGAGTGATGTCCTAGATTACAGGTTCTTGTGATTCTTAAATTATTATTAATTTGCACCCATACAAAACTACTAAAGCTATTTGGGAATATCTAGAAAAGGTTTATTATCAAAGGAATTCAGTTAGAAGATTTCAATTGGAGTCCGAGATTGCAAATTATACTCAGGGAAGTCAGTCTATTCAAGAGTATTTTCTGGTTTTCAAAATTTATGGACTGAATTTTCTGATATTGTTTGTGCTATTGTGTCCCAAGATTCTCTCTCTGACATATTGGCTGTTCATGAAATTAGTAAACGTGATCAATTCCTAATTAAGTTGAGATCATATTTTGAGAATGCTCGTTCTAATCTAATGAATCTTCATCCTCCTCCTAGCTTGGATGAGTGCTTTGGTGAATTAATTCGTGAAGAACAACGTCTTCTTACGAAAGCTCATCTTCAACATGAGGAGTTTACTACAACACCAATGGCTTTTGTGGCTCACGCAAGAGGCAAAGGTAGAGACATAAGTAAGGTTCAATGCTTTAGGTGCAACAATTATGGTCATATAGTTGTAAATTGTACCTAGAAATTTTGCAATTACTGTAAAAAAATCATAATACATCATCAAAGACTGTGCGATTCATCCCCAAAATCACCAACACACTGCTTTTCAAGCTACTACAGCCGCTTCACCTACATCAGCAATCACTCATAATGTTGAACCAACAGTCTAAAATCGACGTCATACTGTTTTTCAAGCCACTATGGCTGCTTCAACTACATTAACAACCAATAAGAATGTTGAACCACCAATCCTTACTTCTGCAATGGTTCAACAAATGATTATTTCTGCTTTTTTTGCTTTATGGATTCAAGGCAAGGATAATCCATCCTCTACAACTTGGCTACTTGATTATGTAGCATCAAATTATATGACTAGTTCAGCTAATTTGCTGCAAAATGTTCGTCCGTATCTTGGTTCCGAATAGATTCAGGTTGCTAAAGGAAATGCTCTACCTATTACTGTTGTTGGAGATATTCCTCCAGTTTTCGACAATACCTTTATATCACCTAGACTTTCTAATAATCTCCTTTCTGTTGGAAAACTAGTGGAAACTAATTGTATTGTATGTTTTTCTCTTAATGGTTGTTCTGTGCAAGATCAGGTGTCGGGTTAAGTGATCGCAAAGGCGCCTAAAGTAGGACGTTTGTTTCCATTACATGTTTCGTTTTGTTAGTAATGCTATTTTAGCTTGCTCTACTATGTTCAGTAAGAGTGAGGTTTGGCAAAAATGTTTAGGCCATCCTAATTATGCTATTTTGTCTTATTTTTAAACTCTGGCTATTGGCTAATACTGATCAATTGTGTTCTTCTCATCTTTCCTTTGATTGTTCAACTTGTAAATTAGGAAAAATTAAAATACTTCCTTTTCCCATTACTAGTAGTCATACAGAAAAATGCTTTGATGTTGTTCATAGTGATGTATGGGGAATTTTACCTGTTATTTCTCAAGAACATTATAAGTATTTTGTGACATTTATTGATGATTATAGTCGATTCACTTGGATTTATTTTCTTTGTGAGTAAATATGAAGTTTTTTTTTCTGTTTTTAAGATTTTCCTCTAATACATCGAAACTCAATTTTCTGTTGTTATCAAAGTTCTTAGATCAGATTCTGGTGGAAAGTACATGTCTATTTCCTTTGGTATTCTCTCACAACGTTCTTGTTCGTATACACCTCAATAAAATGGTTTGACAGAACGAAAGAATCGTCATCTCTTAGAAGTAGCCTGAACTTTGTTACTTGAATCTTCAGTTCCACCTACTTTTTGGGTCAAAGCTTTATCTACAGCTGTTTATCTACAGATTGCCTTCTAAAACTCTGCATCTTGATTCTCCTTATTATCGTCTTAATCATCAATATCCTGACTATCGACATTTGTATACATTTGGTTGTGTGTGTTTTGTTCATTTGCCTCCTCATGAATGTCATAAACTTTCTGCCATAAAGGTTTTGTTTGCTATGATCCTAGTTCCACCGAGTTTCTCACAATGTTGTTTTCTTTGAAAATCATTTTTCTTCCCAACCTATGTTCCATCATCACCTGAAGTTACTTTTCTTCCTCGTTTTGATGACTTGTCTTATTCTATTGAACGGTTCAAGCCTAGATTTGTGTACAACCTACGTCCTTCGCTACCTCCCCAACCTGATCCAGAACCGCCATCTGATCCAGCTCCACTTGTTGTGAGATGATCCACTAGAATTTCTCAACCTCCGACTAAGTATGACTCATATCATACATCATTTACTACTGCTTTGTCCTCTAGTTTAGTTCCATCTTCTTACTCACAAGTAGCTAAGCATGAGTGTTGGAAAATTGCAATTAAAAGGGGAGTTTCAGGCTCTTAAAGACAATCAGACTTGGGAAATTATCCTCTATCCACTTAAAGTCAAGCCTATTGGGTGTAAATGGGTTTACTCAGTGAAACTTTGCTTTGATGGGACCCTAGAATGCTACAAGGCAAGATTGGTTGCTCTTGGTAATCGCCAAGAATATGAGATTAACTATGAGGAGACATTTGATTATGTTGCGAAAATGACTACAATGTGTACTGTTCTTGCTATTGCTACTTCTTAAGGCTAGAAACTTCAACAGATGGATGTCAAAAATGCTTTCCCCCATGGAGACCTCAAAGAGGACATATACATTAGCCTCCTCCCAGTTTGTTTTCCTCTTCTACTTTGGAAGTTTGTAAGTTGAACCATTCTTTTTGTGGCTTAAAATAAGCTCCCCAAGCTTAGTTTGAGAAGTTCAACTCTACCTTACTTCAATTTCATTTTGTGCAAAAGTCAGTATAACTCTTCCTTGTTTCTTCATAAAACTTCCACGGGAATTGTCCTTCTTTTAGTCTATGTTGATGATATTATTATAACTAGAACAAACACTTTATTGATCAGCCAACTTCAACATCTTCATGATTCTTTTCATATGAAGGATCTTGGACAACTTACCTATTTCTTGGGATTGGAAGTTCATATTGACTCTTCTGGAATATTTTTTTCACTAGTATAAATACACTCAAGATTTGGTTACTTTAGCTGGTCTTTATGATTCTTCTTTTGTTGATACTCCTCTAGAAGTGAATGTTAAGTATCATACTGAAGAGGGAGAGCTACTTTCTAATCCTGTATTGTATCAACGATTAATGGGAAGCTATAATTACCTAACTATTACTAAGCCTAACATCTCTTTTGTGGTACAACAAGTTAGTCAATTTCTCCACTCTCCAAGACATCTACACTTAGATGTTGTACGTCGCATTATTCGCCATCTGAAAGGTACTTCTTCTTGTGGTTTATTCTTTCCTGCTGGATATCTTATGAAACTGGTTGCCTTTAACGATGCCAATTGGCCTGTTTATCATAATACCCATCGCTCTATCACTAGTTAGTGCATATTTCTTGATATCATGAAAGAGTAAGAAACAAGATCGTGTCTTAAAATCTTCTACCGAGTCTGAATATCGTACTATGTCTGCTGCATGTTCTGAGATTACTTGGCTTCGAGGATTGTTGACTGAGCTTAGGCTTCCTCCCCATGATTGCACTCCTCTCCATACTGATAACACCAATGCCATTCAAATTACTACTAATCTAGTTTACCATAAGCATACCAAGCATATTGAAGTGGATTGTCATTATATTCGAGAAGCTGTAAATACTCATGTTGTTTCTCTTACTCATGTTTCCACTGCCTTACAGATAGCTGATGTGTTTACAAAAGCTCTGTCTCGACAACGTCACCAATTCCTTGTTAACAAATTGATGCTTCTTGACCGATCAACATCAATTTGAGAGGGGATGTTATCATATATAGATAACATTTACTTTGTTATAACTGTTGTATATTTGCTTATATTGTACGACTATAATTAGAGGTAAATCAGCTTGTAATAGTGTCAATAATCATTCTTTAGATTGTACATATTATTTTGCATATTTATCTATTTATTTGAATAAAAGTCGAGAGAATATCATAGGGTATTCAACAAAAATTTCTCTCTTTCTCTATCAAGTCTATCACAAGATAATACAATCTTATTTTTTGGAGTTTCCAAAAAAAGTAGAAGATACAAGAAACAAACAACTATGTATGATAAAGGATCAAATCAAGCTAAAATTCTTTCCCTTCAGAGCAAATTAAACCCTGAAGTTTTGACTGTATGTGTTTGCACGAAATGATTTACACGTATAGATTGGTCACTTATTCTACAATTAATTATTTTAAACATTGCAACTCTACCTGTAATTTTTTTATTTACAAGGATACTAATAATTATTGATTTAAATTATTTATTACAAATTAAATAAAATTCAAAATTTTATTATAATTTATCCTAAATAAAACAATAAAATAACAGACAAGTATGCCACATAAAGTCTAATGTCCTGCCGAGAAGAGAAGCAGTAAATGTTTGTTATTGTGCAGAGTTAATACGTGGCATAATCTATTACTAACCTATTTAACGATTGTGGCTCCATCCAATTTGTTCTTTGCTCTATTGTTTCTTGAAGTTGAACTTCTTTGTTTGATACAGACCAAATGTTCAAGATATCGCAGTCAAAATTGAGTAGACCAGAAACAAACAACTATATATGATTAGCTTGAAGTCTTGAGTTTTGGTACAAACAACAATTTGTCTTGGTTGGACCCAAAGTTTTCGAGACAGTTTCATCTAATTTCTATCAGGGTATAACTTTAAAAACTCCTTTCAAGAAAGCCCAGTTGATCACTATACTTATCAATCCGAAGGTGGGCAAACGGTGGGAGAAAGTTAGTTTAGAGTTTCGTATTCTTTAATTTTTGTTAATATTAGTTCATTAACATCTGATTTTGAGACTTTTTTTTAATAATTAACCATTTTTAATATATAACTATTAATAAAAGGTTGTAATGGGCCATTAAGAGTGAGTCAGGCTTAGGAAGACCTACTGGGCTTTTTAAACCTCATTTCCGCATGTATTAGGCCCATTTTACATTCTTATAATTCAGTCATACCCGTAACCTTATTAGATATTATTCTCAAAAGTAAAAATGGAAAAAACAAAACTCAAGATCCCGATCAATGTTATGAATACCGTACCGGGCTCGATACCGGATTAAGTTCTGGAACGAAACTGTACCGATACCGGTCAGTACCGGATACCGTTTCAAATTTTTTTTTAAATTTATGAAATAGTCACTAAAATTTTTAAAAATCACAAAATAGTCCATATTGGTATATTATACAGTTGTACTATATACTTTACCATGCTTTCATAAATCTTAATAATAAATAATAATGACAATTATTCATTTTATTT
>JANZLC010000004.1:4437276-4453801 GCA_026413385.1 Erythroxylum gracilipes
AGTATAAGAATTAGAGTGTGATTAAATTGCCGAATTATGAGATGTGATCGGTTTTGTGGGAATCTGTGTTGATTGAGGATAAATTTCCAAAAGGGAAATTATATGGATTGGTTATGTTTGGGAATGAGTTTGAATCAAGAGAAAGAGAACAGAAATAAAAAATATATATATATCGGGAATTTCGACTGAGTCCTAAGGTTTCCAATGCATCGCGATATGTTTTTCTAAGATATTTGTTAGCGGATGTCGGCATTTGTTTTTGTTCGTTTCGAAACGTTCGTTTGGATTTGCTTCCTTTTCGTTTCGCTTCGATTGCAATAAGACATTCGTTTTCCAATTCGATTCAGTTTGTATGCCGATTCGTGACTTTCCTCACTTTGTGAAAAGAATTCGTTCTTTCGATTTTCGTTTCTGTTTTCCGGTTGGGATCCGATTCCTGAGATTGGGTCCCAACATAGATGGTATCAGAGCAAGAGGAGTTTATAAGGAATCATATTTAAGTATGAGGGTTTCTGTTTAAGTAGTTGGATTCTGGAAACGGGATCCAGCAAATATTCTGAACGAATCCTCCCAACCAAGTGTTCGAACTGTCTCGTAACAAGCCACCTGTTGTGGCTGAAAAGTGTGAGCTTTTGCTAGAATTTTACCCACACCCTCCAGAGAAAGTTTACTCCAACCTATGATCAGCTGATCTCGTCGAGTGCCATTGCCCATTCAAGTTCGTTATTGCCAAGCTTCCACCATATGAATGTAGTGAACATATTCGATAACCTGATGATCTGGCGAAGGCGGCCAGGTTGTTCAGGTTTAGATGTAAAATTTTATGAAATAAATATCGTATAAGCTACTGATCCATCAATGGGTTGATGCAGACAATTAGTACGCAACCAGTACTTGGTACAGGCTCACTCTTGGTGACACTTGCCAACCTGCCAAAATTATTGAGTTGAGCTTTCATTTAAAACCATAAGTTTGCGATCAAGTTGAAGGACGAGCCAGGTTATTATTTTCCGGTGAAAATAAATTAGATAAACTATCGGAAAAAAACTTAAAATAAAACTTAACCGTCCGTCGTATAACTTATAGGCGGAGTTGAGGAGCTTCCAGTCCAAGAGACCGATAGCAAGGGTTAGGGAGTTCAGGTGTATTTAAAAAGTTGTTGAAAATAGGAAGGGCTCCAACTTTCCAACTTCCAAACAGATTAATTTCGTGCGCATGCGATTCTTAAGAAGTTAACGATCACTGATTCACTTCAGTCAAAGTTTACGGCAATAATCAAAGCTTTGGCCTTTCATACGATGATGAGTTCGCCGACCATGGCGTATGAACTCGATACTCGTTTCAATTGAATACTGCACCTAAGGACTTTGAGTAGTGTAAGAATATTATAGAGCATCATTTATCATAAAATCAATTTGAAAAAATAATAACGCTTACAATTATTTATTTAATAACTACAATTACCAATTTATTACAATTTCTAATAAAAATTCCTTTCTTATTTTTTTCAACCAAATAGGATCGTCTCATTCTTATAAAACCTATCCTCTTCTATCTGTTACGGGTTGAGGACTCCTTGACTTGTATCCAAACGTTACTTAGAAATCGGAAATGAAGCCTTGATTTGTTCAATTAACAATGTATGAAAACCTGAAATTATGAGAGGAACGATATATAGTGAACTGGGTTAAAGTTATTGTAATTGGTATTCGAAATAACGATGTGGAAACAATAATGCAATAGATTAGTTGACTCTTGTTGGTATTCATTTTCAGCCAAGTTGTAGGTTTCTTCTGTATCCATTTGTGAAGATGAGAATAGCACGTGAAACACATATCCTAGGAAACGTTGGCGGATTTTATAAAAAAAGTCAACACACTCATTGACATGATAAGGTGGCTTGTGACTCTTTTCCTCTAGAACCATAGGACGCAGGTGAAAAACGACGCAAACCTATATTTGTACACAGTCAGAGACAACAAACTACAAGGTACGAATTAGGGGACTCTTATTCTCTGTCTAAGTTACCCAATATCAACCCTGTCCAATGCCATCTTAACCATCTACTCATATGAGATTCATATGAGTAGATGGCTAATGAATAGATGATTAAGATGACATTGGACAGGATTGATACTAAATAATTTGGGCAAAGGACCACCTCTCCGAATTAGGCGCATGCAAGTTGTGGGTCGAACTAACTGTTTTTGAAGTATATATACTCTGGGAGCTTTTAAGGTTCTAGAGCCCTGCCACACACTATAAACATTGAGTGTTAAAAAAGTCAGGCCGAAATGCTTTATTGACTTTGGTGGCGCCCACATTAAAATCACGTGCTTAATTTGTCACATAATAAAGTACTATCATTCGTGGGCTTCTTGTCCTTATGCAGATGGCGGACGTGCGTAATGGCTTGTTTCGGCTAGGTTCATTGACAGTTTGACACACACTGCCCACGCCCTGTTACGGGTATTCTATTCCTTAGTCATCTGGGTCTTGAAACTAAAGATAAAATTTAATTTGCAGACACATAACTGTGCTTGCAGATTGGGCTTTAAGTAGCTTTTGTTGAGCCCAAAAGATAAAATATAATTTGCGGAAACATAACTGTGTGCCGATTGGGCTTTAGGTAGCTTTTGTTGAGCCCAAAAGATCTACATTGAGGCCTTTCTGGCTGTATCAATCAAAACAAAACAATTATAAATTATTTGCTAACAACTTGATCAGTCATTAAGTATTGGTGATAAGGACAGACAAATGGACACAAGCATATAGTTTTCAAGCAATTCCCCAGAATTCTTCCCTGCCGCAATCAAACAATTAAGAGAAGGCCCGAGATCAGACCAGTACACATCAAAGAAATAATAAACAAGTGAAGACAAGAAACTATTTATATAAATTTGGTCATTCTCTAAAAACCATACATATCCAAATTAATTACTTAAGGACATTATGTATGTGCAGATGAGTCAATCACCCAATGTTCACCGTCCGTTTGGATTTTGTGGGCATTCATTTGAGCAAACAAATTTACTGCCCTCCTCACGCCTCTATTATCAGCCGCAGTAAAATAATCATGCCCAAAAATTACCCCACCGGGTCTCAAGATCCGATAAGCCCGGTTTATATCCGCCCACGCCGAGTTAAAATCGTGACCCGCATCTATCTCAATCAAGTCGCCCATCACCCCCCACTCACAAAGCGTCTCAAGAGCCGACCCGCTCGAAAAAGGTACGGGTAAAATGGTATCCGTTGCGTTCGATGAGATTACGTTTTGCATGAACTGATACAACAACAAAGCGTCCCCGTTTACCATGTTTATGTACTTGAACCGGTCACGAAATCCGGGCCATCCGCGGAAGTCGTCGATGCAGATGATCAGCGAGTCGAGGTCCAGTTGGCGGGTCAACTCGGCCATGTGTAGAGCCGACGCGCCCAAGAAAGTTCCCACCTCGATTATCACTTTGGGCTTGACTTGCTTGATGAGTTTTTCGAACACAGCACCGTAAGACCCCCAGCCCTTGACCTTTTTGACGCGAAGCAAGGTGGCAACATGCACCGGCGGGAAGTTTTTGAACGGTGAAGTGCCGTTGTAAATTCTATCAAGAATCGTTTGCCGGACAAGTTGGGAAGGGACTTGGTTGGAACAGTGAGTCGTGACTAGGAAGTTGCGGAGTTGGGTTGGGGTTGGCATGCTGCGATAGATTTCGGTTGCGGTGACGATAGGTGGTGGTGGTGTTAACGGTGGTTGCAAAATGGGTCGGGTAGATGCTGACAAGTAGCCCAAAACGTACGCTGAAATCAAGAGAAAAATGCACACAAAATTAGACTTGAATAGTTTGAAAATGAATCTCGAGTTCTTGTGGCCATAGTGGCGTTGATGAGGCAGGGAATTATGATCCTCGTCTGTCATGTTTCTATTGACCGAGAATATACCTAACTTCAAGTTCGGAGATAATATGAATAATATCTTGGTCTTGTCTTTTCGGTCGACAATTAAAAGAAGTGTACGTAGTATCAGGAACAAGTATGGAGATGACGAGATTGTGGCAGGGCCGGCCAGGCAAGATACAAAGATAATGAAGCGAAAAGAAGACCAGTGTGTGGTTGAGTTGGTCGTTTTATGACTAACAGAGAGATGGTGCAAGGAATTAAACGAAGGGTATTATAGCATCCTGGAAAGTTCGAGGGTATAGTGCAGCTAAAGTCTTGGGTCCATTTATCTAGAAAGGAGATTAGTATCATAAGCAGTTGGAACTGAATTAAACCTTCAAATACTGCTTCATAAAAACTGAGAAAAATCATTACAAAACAATATTGACTTGCTGCGTGTTAAACAATCTTTCATTATTTCTTCTTTAGCTAATCAGAAACTAGGGAACGATGTCATTTTCTTTTAAATGATAATTAAATGGCTGTGGGGTAGTAAATCAACATCCAGTAACCGAATATAACACCAACCTGCGAATAATAAATCGTAACGTGTAGGCCTGCTTATGCTTATGATTAGTGCGGGATGACACTTGAAAGTATATTAATTTATTTTTTATTGGTAGAATTTTATTATTAATTGAATACTTATTAAATGTATAAACTACGTATTTTAGATAAATTATTTTACAAATAAAATTAAATTTGTAAAGTCTAATTATTGTATAAAATATCAATTTACCTTTTGAACTGTAAAGAAGATAATTAGCCTTCCCACTCGTAACAATTATTGCCAAGTTTTGTTCGGTGTCATGGAGCAAAAAACATCTACTTAGTTTCTCTAACACCGACTCCTTAGGGTAGCTCAAGCTGATCCGATATAGACTCTCACAATTTCTTGCAGATCTACCTATGATAGACCAAGTTTGATCCAGATTTCACAAGGAAGGTCACCTTTTCTCTTTGCTTGCCTTTGAAAAAGTAGTCTTATTCTGAATTTCTCTAGTTTTATTTGTTTTAGTTTTTCAAACGTCTATTAGCGTTGTTTGCCACGTTACATACGTCAGTAGCTAAACCTTTTCTTCCCAATTGACTAATGTAATGTTAACTATAAATTAGCAAGTTGTAGGATGGCACGATTAGGCAGGACAGGGTGATTGCTTTGGTATCAAATATCAATATTCAATTCTGTCTGTATTGCGGATAATTTGCAAATGGTACAGTATCCTTGGCTTCCTGTCATTCCTAGTTCCAAAGTTGTTTTAGATAGGATTGCCAATTTTAAACTCTTCCATCTCAAGTATTTTACATCTATGGAAAGGAGATGTAAATGAACATGAAACTTCTGAAAAAACCAATGATCAAGTTGAAACCAAAATTCTACTGATACGCGTACATTTTTGAAGTTTTACAAACAGACATGCACTCCTGGAGCATCACCTTCGACCTATTTCCTTCCCCAGACTGGAACACTAACAACTTGCCTATCTAATTTGTTGAAACTAATACAAACAAAATCGACCCACTCTTTGTTCAGTCTGTCAAATATAGCGGTTCCTAGTATCAACAGAAAAGGTATACACCTAAAATGACTCGAGAATCTGTCACTTTGCATCCTCAGAGCCCTCACCACCCTGCCCATCAGGGCCAGTTGCCCCAGCATCAGAAAGATCTTGCTTGCTCCCCCCTCTGGCTTCGTGTGATCCTGCTGCTGTAGAGGGGCCACTGCTTCCTAGAGTTGCCTCGGTATGCATGGGGTGCATGCCATTGTTGGGCCCCATAGGTCTCATTCCCATTTGCCCTTGCATAACTGCTTGATGTAGCTGTTGAGTGTCCTGCATTTGATGTGGATGATTGAACTGTAATGGCATCTTAGAGGGGAAAAGCCCTGATTGCTGAGCCATTGCCGCGGCGGCCACAGCCGCCGCCTGAGGATGTTGTGCATAATATGCTCCTTGTTGCATCGCAGCATGGGGGGCCATCTGAAAGAATCAATACAGCTACGGCACATACAGAATAAATGAATAATAAAATAGTCACAAACATTACCCACCTGCGGAGGCATTGTTGGTGCCTGAGGTTGAGCATCAGCGATTGCAGCCAGATACATCAGATTCCTCTGCAGCTGTGCTTGAAACCTAAATCATCCAAATGTATATGTGCAACATATAAATAACACAAGAAATATATTTAAGAAAACAATTCGAGTGCTTGTACTACCTTAATAATAAGCTTAACTGCAGCAAACGCAAAATTAAATTTGTCTGCAAGATTTATTGGTAAATCATCTTTTCTCTGGCCACTACCACTCAAATATACATCCTGAACTTGATGTCAAAGCTCTTATTTGATTGGCACATACCATCAACACAAATTAAGTTCATTGCATGATCAGTTAGTTGCCTAAATTATAGGTCATACAAAAGTATCACACAATTCAAGTTGCATTTTAACCTAAAACATGCGCAGACAATCCAAACTTGGCATTGAAAATGTGAGCATAAAATTGTAGCAAGGCAATGCTCAAACAGGATTCAGCTTAATGCTCATTTAGAAATTCCAAATGCATTAGTTATTATAATAAAATTAAAAGGAGATGAAAACGATAATGAATTGTTCTAGAACCCAAACTATCTATTCCTTAACTCTTGACAAGTACTATAAGACAGAAATGAAGTGTCTCCATTTTGCATGTGAGTTCGTTAATTGTTTATATTCATCTGTCACAAATTTGATTGAAGGAAAAGAGTAGAAGAGCAACACCAAAAGATAATAAGTTGGACTGATCAGTATATAAAAACTTCCAATGGAAAGTAATTAAGACAGATTCAAATATCTCAGTGTAGAAGCACATGCTTGCGCAATAAAGACAACACAAGGATAATGAGTTACTCACTGTGCACATTCAGCTAGTTTTCCAAGGTTTTGATTGTCCAATATTGCCAAAATTAGCCTTTTGTTTTCATCAAGGTACTGGAAGTATTAAGAGACATGAGTCAGACATAAGTATTCTTGAGGCAGTAAAATAAAAAAATTTATCCATGTAGGTCAACTTACAATGTAGTATCCATTCTAAAGTTCTAACACAATCTAATGCCAATTAAAATAGAGAATACATTCAACTAATTGCAGGAAGCCATGATAATTCATATTTGTAATTCTACATTAAATGTGGAAAACCTGTAAGAAGCAAACTTCCCACGTTCAAGTATCAGCCTGGCAAAAGCAAAAGCAATACTTCTATTGAAGGCACAAATGCATCATGAAAGATCAAAATTGAGTGAATTACTTGCGCATGTACCTAGAGCACATATAACCAGAATAGCTACACCAAGTGGCAAACCTGAGCTTTTTTACAGGAGATGAGGTGCATGGAAACATAATAGACAGACAATCACATCAAAAGAAAGTAAAGAAAACAATGTAGGGCCTAAATGAAACCTCATAACATGTCAGTGAGGCAGCAGGAAGAAAGCATCCTTCAAAAGTAATTTCACAAGCTTAAACTATGTGGCAATAATTTCCACGAAGTCGGTGGCCAAGGCCACATGCCATGATAAAATCTCCATTACTTTACCATCATACATGAATTAATTGAATGTAATCATGCCAACTATGAATCACATGAGAAGCATCTAACCAATAAGATTTATTGATGCCAATAGGTAGATGCAAAGAACTTAAATGCCTATCATTACGACTGCGGCAAGTAAATTGAGAGACAAGTGCAAGCAAAAATAATTGTAATAAAAACAAAAACCGTGAAGTATATTTAAGAGAAAACACAGGCATCGATCACCATATATAGCACTTGGCAGAAGATTGAAGAGAAATATGATCAAATAACTAAAAAGAACTGCCTTGGCCATAAAGTTCCAGATTGCACACATCACCTAATAAAATGTAGACTTGCCAAACTTTCATCATCTGAGATGAGCATACTCTTTAACTTCTCTTTTTGATAGAGACCAACAAATCTAAATCTAAATAGAGTCCTTAAAAGGAACTGCTATCTCTAAGCAATTTATCCCGTTGATCTGAAACTTGATAACCAAGCTGTTCCGCTAAGTCCATCAATAAAAGATGTTTCTATCTATTTAGTAACACTTGACCGTGTATCCCCATAGGTTAAATATTCTGACGATGTCCATGTCTCTTGTACTGAATAATTAAAACTTAGAAACATAATCCATTTACTATGTACATTATTTCTTCTAGACCCTTATGGGTTACTTCATTAATTCCAATCAATAGCTTATAAAAGTCGGAAACGGAAGAAATTAATTCCAACAAACTACACCAAAAGCAAGCCAAATTTGAAACAAGATCAGCAAATATACAAATACACCTTCACAAAATACTCCTTCCTTGCAGAATAATCATCAAGAAGCTCGAAACTCCCAAGTTTCCACTACATAATATACAACTTTACAGGTATACAAACAAATAAGCAAACAGTTAAAGATAAGTGATCAAATAAGCACCCAAAACTATACCTTTTGGATCTGTTCGGTGGTGATGTTGGTGGGCGGAAGAGAAGGCATCATGGGAATCATCGGCTGTGGCTGTGGCGGTGCCTGTGGCTGTGGATGTGGCTGCTGCATCTTGTTTTTCCCTCAGAAACTTAGTCCTAAATGCCTGAAATAATCCCCAAATTGATAAACCCCAAAACCCAAAACCCAAATCCAAGGTTTTGATCGGCAGCGAGCAAGCAAGTGGGTTAAAGGGAATATAATTTCCTGCCGACGAGGTTTCTGAAATTTAAGACAAAAAGGTAAAGTGCTGTGTTTTAGACATTAAAACGACAAAAATAACAAACCGAAGAATGTGAAGGTGAAAGAAATACAGTAACTGTGTCTGTCGTTTTATTTTGGGTCCAAAGCTGTGCACCGGTTCTTTCTTGCAGGCTTCTTAGTTTGGTTGGGCTTCGGCTTCAGTTTGTTTGTACTTTTTAGTTTTTACTCATTTTGTTTGATTTATTATGAGACTTTGTGGTATTTGTCTGTTGTCTTAAAAAATGATTATTTTTTAATAATAAAATTATAAAAAAACAAAAATATTATTAAACTATTGGGTTTTTTTTTAAACAATAAAATTGCCAGCAACCAGTTAACCGACCAAAAGCCCAAACTTTGCTTCAGTTTCTTTCCGGGGAAGGGAAGACAAATTACCTGCGTCTCCTTAATCTCTCCAAAATCCATCCCTCTTTACATCTGGTTTGTCCCTAAATTCCACGCAACGCCAAGCTCTAGCCAGACTCGCCAACCTGGCTCCCGATATCTGGAAACGACTATTTCCACGTGCCAGAAGACCCCCCTCAACTGCCCCATTTAGCTGGTTACAATATCGCACGTTTAATACTAGGATGGACATAAATGTGTTTAAATTCTGTTCCGGTCTCAAAGTTCTGGGTTACTTAATGATCCTTCTCGTCGCCGCCATAATCGCCGTTTCTTATCACGCGGTCGTCGTCGTTACCTGGGGCCCGCGGTTGCTTCACCACGGTTCTATCTCACTTCTAGCCTTCGCAATAGTCATTGTCTTTCATATTCTGGTAAAGTTCAAGTCTTTATGGCTCCTTACCTTGTAATTTCTTTTCTGTTTCAATTTTTTTTTTGGTGCTTTTGTATTAACCCAGATCTTATTTCGATGGAATGAGTGGAGATGTAACTTCAATCTCGCAGCTTGTCCTTTTACTATGGTGCTACTTTAGGGTTGTTTTTAAAGACCCCGGTTCGGTGCCGGAAAACTGGAGAGCGTCACCTTCGGAAGAGAATTCAGAGGCGGATGGGGGTGTTAATGCGTTGAATTATGTTACACCGGAGGGTCCATCTTCCACATGGTCTGCTTCTGATCGGCTGGGTGGAAGACCGCCTGTTCCCTTCTGCAATCATTGCCAGAATGGCAAGCCACCGCGTTGCCATCATTGCTCTGTTTGTAAGTCACTTTCAAGTTGTTTATTGCATTAATTTTTGTCATATCTCACTCTTGTCCAATGTTTGGTTGGTTATTTCAAGTGTTAGAGAGCTAAACAAGAGACACTGATCTCTTTTTTTTTTTTTTTTTGAGACTTTGGATAAAAACTAGACAAACTCAAAATACAAAGCCCCAGTCTTTTTATGGATAGCACCAACAACGTACGCTTTTAGAAGAGGAGCATTATCCCAAAAAATTATCCCTTTTGTGGACTCTTGTCCCAATTTAGCCAGCAATATCTCTGGAGGGTACAGTTTGTTAGCGTAATAGTGATTGTACGGCACTATGGTGTTTAACGTGACAGGAAGTCTTGTCCCTGGTGATATAACTTCAGATATGAGATTTACCTTGGCAGGAACTCTCACGGTTGACCGATTATCAGCATAGCACATACGTACTCCTGTTAATCCTGGGCAATCTCATATCTTGAACTTTTTTTATTGGTTCACCTCTTTAGATAGGCTGGTGGTTATAGTTGACCTAGTCAAAAGAGATAAACTCGATGTGGAAGTAGAAACGATGTGCTGCAATTACTCATAATCATCAGATTTTCTGCTTTAATATTAAATCTCTAAATATGTAACCAATTCTCCATGTTGTATAATCTGATCCTTGTACAGGGCAATCTGTTACGATTGAGTTGAAGTTATTTGGAACATGTTTTTTATGTTTTTGGTTGTAGGCAAAAGATGTGTTCTTAAGATGGATCACCATTGCATTTGGGTCGTCAATTGTGTAGGAGCATGCAACTACAAATACTTTGTTCTTTTCCTGGTATTGTCATGTCTTCTCTCTGTTATTTTATATATAATTTTTGTTGGAAGATTCTCAAGGAGTTATTCCGACTGTTAATACGTACGTTTATCCATTTATTTATTATACAATCACTTTTTCTTAAAGCAATGCTTTTGTTGTTGTTCTATAATCAACATTGCACTGTGTTGTGCTCTAAGGAGAGTCTTGAGTTTGATAATTTGAAGTTGGGCTTACCATTTTAATCATTTCCTGTAAAATAGCTAGTCCTAACTCTTGGCTCTAGAGAAGACAGAAGTAATTTTGGTAATAAATATTTTGAAAGTAAATCTGGCAAGAGTGGCCAACCTTTTGTAGCTTCACCGTCAAAAGGCCAATGGATCATGATATACAATATATGTGTAGTACTATCTTACTTTAGATTTCTTCTTCCGCTGGTGGGGCAATTTAAGGGTTGAGTGGATGATACGACACCTCCAACACATGAGGATCACATGGGCCAAGATTTAGTCAACTAGTAGTTTGATCCCATTACGCACATCTAGTAGTTATCCCATTATTTTAGCTATTCTGTTATTTTACCGATTAGGTATTATCTTTTATTACGAATAGGATTCTATCTTTTATTGCGATTAAGAGTCTAGCATTATATTAGGAGCCTATCTTTTATTGCAATTAGGAGTCTAGCATTATAAATATCTGATAGTTAGAGCAAGTGAGTAGCTTGAGAAAATTAATTCCTTTGTTTTGGAGTTTAGTCCTCTCCATACGGACTGACTTGAGAGTTTAACATTCTTGCTCTCAAATTTATCAATAAAATTTTATCATTCAGTTACTTCTATTTTCCTACTTTGCTGGTTCCTATCAGTGGTATCAGAGCCGGTTGATTCCAATGGTAAACACACGAACTTCCGCACCCATCACGCAACCCATCGATCCACAAAACACTCATCCCTCCTCACCCAATTCTTCCAATGACCAAATCGCCACTCAACTTACGGCCATTGCATCCAGATTAGGAACAATTGACACTCTGACAGCAAAAATAGCTATATCGGAAGCTAATCAAAAATCCACCAGTATCCCATCTTCCTCTATTCACAAACAAGGAAAGGAACATGTGAACTCCACTCGGGACCACGATCAATGCAATCCTCAGCCACGTTATCAACGCCGAACCAACGGGCAGGATAATGAAGCAGATAAAGACGAATCTTAGTCATGGCGTCGACAACGTCCTTATACCAAGATCGAGTTTCCAAAATATGACGAAGGAGACACAAGAGGCTGGGTTTTAAAAGCGGAAAAATATTGCCGCTATCATCAAACGCCGGATGAACACAAGGTCGACATAGCTGCGATGTATTTGGAGGGCGATGCTCTGGATTTGTTCTCCTGACTCAACAACGATCAAACCATGATCTATTAGGATGAACTCGTTCATGCCTTCCAAGAGAACTTCGGCCCCGCTGAATTTCAAAACCCTAATGAATACCTCTACAACATCAAGCAAACTAGCACAATCCAAGAGCATAGGCAGGAATTTGCACAGAGATCAGCCCGAGTTGTGGATTGGCCGAATCATTGTCTATTAGGAGTATTCCTAAATGGTCTTAAAGATGATTTGAACAAAAGATTGGCACTAGAGTTTGAACAAAAGACCAATCTTAAAAATGGGCCAAAAGCAAATCAATGGGTCAACTCTAATAGGCCCAATACCTCACAAGCCCAAACTTCCAATTTGTCACGTGCAGGTCCATTCACCAGCAACCCAACAGCACAACATTCCACACCTGCTCCTGCTTCTGCTTCTTCTCGACCAGCAACGCTGTGCACTTGGGACTAGGAGAGACAACTGCGTATTTCGAAGGGGTTGTGTTTTCGTTACAACGAGAAGTTCTCTCCCGGCCATCGCTGCAAGGCCGCGACCCTC
This sequence comes from Erythroxylum gracilipes, assembly GCA_026413385.1. Lineage (NCBI taxonomy): Eukaryota > Viridiplantae > Streptophyta > Magnoliopsida > Malpighiales > Erythroxylaceae > Erythroxylum > Erythroxylum gracilipes. The sequence continues at coordinate 4,449,869 of JANZLC010000004.1, forward strand.
ACTCTCATGGAGATGGCCGATGAAGACGGCGACAACGCACCAGCAAAGGCTTTGGCTGAAGGTGACGGAATAGGGGAATTTGCCGAGATTTCTCTCTTTCTGCCTTGAGGACAAGGCGAATTTCCAGGAGGGATGCATTGATACAACACCTCCAATACATGAGGATCACATGGGCCAAGATTTTTAGTCAGCCAGTAGTTTGATCCCATTATGCACATCTAGTAGTTATCCCATTATTTTAGCTATTCTGTTATGTTACCGATTAGGTATTTTCTTTTATTACGATTAGGAGTCTATCTTTTATTGCGATTAGGAGTCTATCTTTTATTGCAATTAGGAGTCTAGCATTATAAATATCTGATAGTTAGAGCAAGTGAGTAGCTTGAGAAAATTAATTCCTTTGTTTTGGAGTTTAGTCCTCTCTATACAGACTGACTTGAGAGTTTAACATTCTTGCTCTCAAATTTATCAATAAAATTTTATCATTCAATTACTTCTATTTTCCTACTTTTCTGGTTCTTATCACAGATACAGACAAGCAAGAACAATCCACCAATTTGCCAACAAACTCACTTAGCAAAACTCATATCTCTAACTATTGAGGTTAAGTTCAAAAGCTATTCAAACCAATAACTTGGAGACCGATCGGACAACATCGTACACATCAAAGTTTGATATCGCGCTTCACTGTCTGCTTCACTTCTTTCACCACTTCCCTCCTCACCTGGCTCCTTTTCCATACTAGCATGATGGATTAGTTTATCGACCCAATAATAGGTAAACACAAGTCTGTTGTTAGGATGAGTGAACATTGTCAATGTAATGGAAACACATCAATCATTCTAGGATCAACCAACTTGTGAAACGACAATAACCAATGGCTCAACCCAGTTAGATTAGTTACCTCAGCAAATGCAGAGGTCTGAAAGTATTTGTTGAGTGGATTCACATTGAACAAGAACTCTTCTTACTTTGTTGAGTGGATTCACATTGTTGGGAATTCACTCAACAAAGTAAAAAGAGTTCTTGTTCTGCACATTCACTATCTACTCATCCACATCCTTGGTCCTCATCTTCCTACGAAACATAGCCGATGCAGTGAGATAACGATCATGTCGCGGGTCAGTAGCACACATCATGTTCTTGGCATCCCACATTTGCTGAGTGAGCTCAAGAACAGTTAGAGATCTATACTGCTGTGAGCCACAAGATGTGAGAGGAGCAAATCCCACCATAAAAAAGTGAAGGAGAGCGAAGAGGATAAGATTAACCGCAAGTTTTCGATGATCAGAGTTCAACTGCCCAGGAAACCTTAAGCAACATGTAACTCCAGACATAGTTGCAGATATCAAATGATTCAAGTCACCAACTCTAACCAAAAAACCAACAAAAGCAAACATACAAAATAACCTTCAAGAACCCACCAACTAACACTAAAAAAAACTTTTCAAATGGAATAAAAACAAGTTTATTTCAATTGAATTTTAAAAAGAAGAAAACAACTTACAACTAGGAGTCGTAAGCTTAAGAGTGCAAAAACAAATGTCATATAAGGCCTCGTTGTCTAGAACCATGCACTCATCCGCGTTCTCCACGAGTTGGTGAACAGATAAGGTGGCGTTGTAAAGCTCCACAACTGTATCAGATACTTTGGGAGATGGAAACATGAAGAACGTAAGCATCATTGGGAGGTGGTACTGGGTCCGGAATGGGAACTCTTTTGATCTCCAAGATTAGAGAAGAATACCCAGATAGGAAGTGCGGAAACAAATGTCATACAAGGCCTTGTTGTCTAGAACCATGCACTCATCCGCGTTCTCCACGAGCTGGTGAACAGATAAGGTGGCCTTGTAAGGCTCCACAGCTGTATCAGATACTTTGGGAGATGGAAACACGAAGGACGTAAGCATCATCCTATCTGGGTATTCTTCTCTAATCTTAAAGATCAAAAAGTTCTCATTCCGGACCCAGTACCACCTCCCAATGAATGACAAACTTGAAACCCTACACAAACCCAAAACCAAAACCAAAACTAATTCAAACTTCAAAATCTCAACTTAATAACTAAAGTGAGGACTATTCTGAGCTTCTTGTCAACCCGTTAACTTGCAAACAGTCACAATTTTTAGCTTCTTAGAGAACAACATCGAGAACAGAATCGATAAGCTTAGCACCCTCAGTGTAATGCCTTTGGCCTAGTTGTTGTCGGCACCGAATTGTCCAAAGACGAAGTTGTCGGGGCGGAAAACCTGATCGTAGGGGCCAGATGTAATGCTGTCCAAAGACGAAGTTATCGATTTTGTTCTCGTTGTTCACAAAGAAGCTGAAAATTGTGACTGTTTGCAACCAGGCTCCAAGTCCCTGAGGACAGCGTGAGGAACAAAGCGGCCACAGCTAGCTTCATTATAGTAGACATTGATTCTCTTGAGCTGAAGATCGAAATCGCCCTGGTAACGCCCTGTGGAGTCAATCCCGTGCTCGGCACACATCACTTCCCAAAACTTGGCTCCAATTTAGTTGTCGCATTGGCCGCCTTGGATGTGAAGGATCTCACGCATTTTTCCTTTTTCTTTGGGTGAATGGAAGATAATTATGTAAGGTATGTTTGGATAGAGATTCTAATATAGAATAAAACGAAACGGAATAATTTATAATAGAATAGAATGTAATATAGTGAAAAGTTGTTTGTGATGGATGAAAAGATTCATAATATAATGTAATAAAATATTATTTAGAAGATAGATAGAATAGAATAAAATAGAATGTAATGTATAATAAATAACTATTATACTCTTATATAACATTCACACATAACCTAGAACTGAAAATACAAACACTTTAATGTTATGGTTTTAAAAAAGCAAAAATCTATAACTTACGAAAAACATGTCACGGATGTAACTTGTGATGACTTGAACAATTAAAGTCACGATTGTGATTTAAACAATAATTTTTATATTTTATTTTTATTAATAAAAATTCTATTATTTTATTATTAATTATTTAATAAATTTATTATATTAAATATTATTCTATTCTTTTCAATTTACTTTTAAAAATAATTTATTTATATTTTTATTTATATAAAAATATATTTATGATTTATCAAAAACATGTCACGACAGTTTGACAAATAATTAAAGAATAAGTTTTTATATATTTTTTCTATTTTTATTAATAAAAAATTTATTATTTAATTATTTGTTATATACAATTTGTTGTTAATTATATAAAAATATTATTGTGTTATCTTGGTTGTTATAAGGGTAAAGTGTAAGAAATAATTGGTATTATGAAAAATTATTAAGGGTATATTAGGTAGTATATATTTATCAAATTACGTTTCATTCTAAACCCTCAAATTAGAGATTTCTCATTTTCACTATTTAGGATAAAATAGAATATAATATAAAACTCTCTATTTTTATCTCATTCTATTTTATTTTATTATAAAACTTTCTTTTAAATTATAAATTTGTATTACGTTTCACCTCATTTCATTATAAAATGTTTTGAAATAAAGTAAGGGGAAAGAAAGAGGAGCGTAAATGGGAGATTTTTTTTAGGGAGGGAATTGAACGAAGACTCTTTTGATTAAATTTGAAATTGGAATATCGTGGTTACAGCTGCACCCATACCGACTGTGTTTACGAGTATTATAAAATACCACTGACCTTATATTATATAATAGGCATCTCATCTCACAATACAATATTATATAACCTTAAATAGTAAAAGCAGCTCACTAAGCTATATATATAACCTTTAACCTTAAATAATAAAGGCAGCTCGCTATGCTGTTAGAGGAATATTTGTTTGTAGTTTTATACAACTAATATTCTTTTTGAATAAAATCAACATTAGCGCAAAAAACAGACAAAGGCAGGGAAGGCAAAGAAAACTAACCCAAGCCAACAGGCTTACCCCGTACAC
>JANZLC010000004.1:4484172-4504386 GCA_026413385.1 Erythroxylum gracilipes
CCTTTAATTTCTCTCACATCTTAATTACACAGATTATATTTTCAAAACACTTTAACATGTAATTAATAAGGATATATAAAATATTTCATTAACTTTATTAATAAATGTGCATTTCTTTAAAACGATAATCGGATGGAGTATAAAATTTTATGAAGCAGAAAAGTAATCCTTATTCCAAACATATTCAAAAGAACGAAAAAGAGTCGTCCTAATCTTAAATCCTACGCGGAGCGCACGCGGACTTAATGGATTGAGTTAAATCAGATAATAGAAATGGGACCCACCAACTCATTAGATGACACTTGATATTCTATTTCCGTCATTCGAACGTCTCTCTTCTACATCACACGCACGTAACTTGCATTTACCCATTGCAGCAGTTCAGTGTTGGTATAGTTTTACAGGCGAACGGAGAAGCGTGAAGATGTCAGCGGCGAGGACGCGCGTGGGAAATTATGAGCTCGGAAAGACCATAGGCGAGGGAAGCTTCGCCAAGGTCAAGTTCGCTCGGAATGTCGAAACCGGTGGTAATTTCGCCATCAAAATCCTTGACCGTGAACAAGTTCTCCGCCACAAGATGGTCGAGCAGGTTCCTTTTTTTATACGTTACGAATATGAAGTTCAACTTATTTTGTCCTTCAATTTGTTTATCTAGTGGTTTCATCTTATTCTCAGTTGAAAAGAGAAATATCTACAATGAAGCTTATCAAGCATCCTAACGTCATCAAAATCTACGAGGTATTACAAATTTTTGTTATAAATTGATTTGTGTTGAAATTAAATACTTGTTCGTAAATTCACCAGTTCTTTTCTTAAAAGTTTAGGTTATGGCGAGCAAATCCAAAATTTATATTGTTCTCGAGTTTGTTGGTGGAGGGGAGCTCTTCGACAAGATTGTAAGAAACAATTTGGAATAATTTATTAGAATTATTTTTTAAAATTAAATTCATACGCATATTATCTGTTATCTTAGGCCAAATACGGTAGGCTCAAAGAAGACGATGCTAGGATATACTTTCACCAGCTAATTAATGCTGTGGATTACTGTCATAGCAGAGGAGTGTTCCATAGAGATTTGAAGGTTGGAGAAAGAAAGTTTGCCTTTTTTATTGATTGAGAAATGTTTACTTCTTGTATGTTGACTTCGATTAACGGTAATAGTGATTCAATTTTTTTGTAGCCCGAAAATCTTCTTCTTGATTCTTATGGTGCTCTTAAAGTTTCAGATTTTGGGTTGAGTGCATTATCCCAACAATTGCGGGTGAGTTTTTTGAATGCCTTGATTATAGTTTATGTGGACAGTCCTTAATTTCACTAATGGTTGTTCTGAGCTTTAAGCCTTTAACAGCTGTGTACAACATAGAATAATGCCCTTTTCTTTCAGTCAAAATAACTTTGTTTTAGAATAATGGAAAATATATTAGCTAGGTTAAGATCATGACATCTACATTCTTTGCATTACTCACAATATGGCCGTACCTTAGTGGTTATCTTTTTCAATTCAGGAGGATGGACTTCTTCACACCGCCTGCGGAACTCCAAATTATGTTGCTCCTGAGGTAGATACTACTGCTTCTTATATATTCTGTTTCATTTGAATTTAGAATGTGACATGGTAGAACTACTATGTTTGGTGCACGGTGTTTTTCTTATACAGGTACTTAGAGACAAAGGTTATGATGGTACATCATCTGATATATGGTCTTGTGGAGTCATTCTCTTTGTACTTATGGCAGGCTATTTACCTTTTGAAGAGCTTAATCTTATGGATTTGTACAAAAAAGTGAGTGTTTGCTAAGAGATTTTTCTATTCAGATTATGCGTTCTGATAACTCAACAATTTTTGTCAAAAAATCACTTCAGATTTGCAGGGCTGAATTTAGATGCCCATCATGGTTTTCATCAGGTGCAAAGAATCTGATAAAGCGCATTCTCGATCCAAACCCTCTCACAGTAAGCTTCAGAGCCCTATCTGTTGGAACTGCATTTGCATGTGCCTTCTTTTTTACTGGTCCTGTTGATACGTGTTGTTCAGGATTATGTGTGGACGAAAGCCATAAATATCTCATGAGATGCATTCTTCTTTAGTACATACTTTGTACTGATTATTGATATACTTTTACTGCAGCGTATAACCATTCCTGAGATATTAGAAGATGAGTGGTTCAAGAAAGGATATAGGCCTCCACAGTTCGAGCAGGAAGAGGATGTAAATTTAAACGATGTTGATGCTGTGTTCAACAACTCAAATGTAAGAATTTCTTTTCATAATTTGTACTTCTTTTACCGAAGGTCAGCTTGACTACCAATAAGTTGTGGGAATTTAGATTTCAATCAGAGAGAGACATTGTTCTCTGAATGAAGATATGCATATGAGGTCTAGTTCCCAATTATTGTGAAGCTTCTCCTTCAACTGCTATTGTATAGTAACTATTTGGTAACTCCCCAGTCTTCAATTCCGGCCTCTAGAATTTACTGGGTTTAACTTAAGCCTGCCTCCTTATGCAGTTGATTAATGCAGCTTGAAGTTAGAATATCTTATCAACAACTTTTTCCAACTGAAATTATTTATATTGCAGGAACATCTTGTAACAGAAAGGAAGGAGAAACCTGTATCAATGAATGCCTTTGAGCTGATCTCTAAAACACAAGGCTTCAGTCTTGAAAATTTGTTTGACAAAGAGGTTTTTGTGATTTCTTTTTCATGGTGCTTTAGTTATCATATTTGCAATGACCTATTTAAGCTGGTATACAACCGTGCAAAATGGTATTGAATTTTGGGCGCATGCCATATAAAATTTATCTGTTAATTGACTTAATGGTTTGCACCTGCAACTCATGATTTGTTGATTTCTTCAGATAATCTGGTTATTATTTGATTATTAACTTCAAGTTGACTCTTTTCTTCACCAAGCTTTGATCTCTATACTAACCGGGCATTTTTCTATTTATTTGATATCCACACTCTTAGGGTCTTGTGAAGCGAGAAAAACGTTTTGCTTCTCATAGCCCTGCAAACGACATTATGTCTAAAATTGAGGAAGCTGCAAAGCCTTTCGGTTTCAATGTTGACAAAAGAAACTACAAGGTAATAAGCTTTACTTTTTTTAAAATACTTTTTATCAACAATATCTCTATCTTCTTTTTCTTTGTTTTTGGTGGACAACAAATTATCTAATTGATACCATCAGTAGTGCCTAAAATCCCCATTCAAACATTGCAGATGCAGTTGAAGGGTTATAAAACTGGAAGAAAAGGCCAGCTTGCTGTGGCTACTGAGGTGATAATCTTAACTATGATGAGTATAAGCTCTTTGAAAAATTATTACCAAGGAAGAAGCTATGCTTTGGGCCGATCGCTGGTTTAGGTTGAATTTGATCTTTATTTGCAACTGGATCATTTACTGTTGAACTGTTCTAGAATATGCATTTAGAAAAATCGGGTTACTCTGCTACTGAATTTCAAAACCTGACAATATATGGCTTTCGACCTTTAGGTGTTCGAAGTGGCTCCGTCTCTGCACATGGTGGAGCTCCGGAAAGTTAGTGGTGATACGTTGGAGTTTCACAAGGCATGTCCAATAATTCTCATTCTGACTCCGTTTTCTTAAAGAAAGCTTATTAACGGAAATTAAATGTGTCTCAATCATATTCGAAAACTTTGCTTTTCATTCATGGGTTGACCAGCCTATGATTCACTTTTGACTCATCTGCTTATGCCCATTATTTATTTGGCAGTTCTACAAAACTTTCTCATCGGGGATGAATGATATAGTCTGGAAATCTGAAGCAACTTTTGAAGGTTTTAGGTGATTTCACTTTGCCCTTTCTTGCATTCTCTATCCTTTGTCGATAATTGGGGACTCTTTAACTGAATCAAAATTCTTTTGCAGGTCATAGCAAGAATGGACTCATTCCTACAGGAATCCATTGATAATCCTGCAAATGTTTATAAACTATAAGGAGAGTTGGTTAGCGTTGTGGCTGCAAGTGGAGTGGGGATGTAATAGAAAGATGTGAATCAAAAGCCCTTAAAGAATGGACTTGTTCTTCCCACAATGCTTCACCGAGCCACGTGTTTTCTCCAATTCATTGAACCAAACACATTAAATTTTTGACGTGGACGATGATTTATGTACTAAGGGGAAAGTTTTTTCTGTTTGAAGATTGAGACCCTTGGCCTAGACTTTGTGATTCATGAAGAGTATAATATTTATGTTCCGAAATGGCTTCACCCTTATTCAACAAAGTGGGTCTCACTTTAGCGTTTTTTTTTTTTAATTCACGTGACATTTAATTGATAAAGACTTAATTTTGTTAGATTTTTCGTTTAAGGTTGGTTTAATTTGAACATTTTGGAAACTTAATGCTATTTTGACCAATTCTAGAACGGATAGGCAGGAGGGCACGTACCTAAAATACATTTGGGGACAGATCTTCTGTATCTACTCAGTATCTTTTTGATTTCAATCATCCAATGCAATAAATTAGATGGTTAAGATCAAAAGGGATAGAGGGTACATATTAAAGGGCACAGAAGATCTGCTCCCAAATACATCTTAGTAGTGGTTGAACGCATTGGGATGAGGAGGGACACGCTTTACTTGCTTTCTAATAAGGCTGCAGTGCAGAGGAGACAATGCCTATCACATTGACATTCACCTGAAGTCAAGGGGCAATAATGCTGATACATGTTAATATAGTTAGAACTGTGACAGAAAGTAGGGCCAACATTAGCTCAACTTGATCCTTTATTAAGTTGGTTTCTGGTTAGTAGCTCCTGTAACAATCACCCACTCACCAAATTATCTTATTTTGGATGGTATAGGTGCACCAAAAACAAACCCCGTCTATTCTCAAACTCTACAAACTTTACTATCGATAAATAAATGACCAAATGGACGGTTGCCTATCTGCTTAACAGAATCTGCTGGGAGTTGAGACTTTTAATGCCAAAGACACAAATCTTTACTTATAGCCTTTAACCATTTGTCTAATCCCAGTTCTTAGATTATTGCTTTACCCAAAACTGCTAGTTTCATAACTTTATATAAACTTATCTTCTCTTGGCCAACCTAATTTTGACAAAGCTATAACATAAAACAAACTTTGAAATCCTAATCCTATCTGAGACCGGAATGATGACATACAACATTTGAAGCAACAAACCTTAAAACTCTATATGACATTCAACATACTTTAATTTATTTTAAGTTTTAAGGAAAAAGAAAAAAAATCCATGATTCTTGCCATCTTCAACTTTTACTGACCACCTTCTTTTTTAAAAAAATTTATAATAACTGTCATTTTAAAGATATATTAATGTTAGAACATACAATAGTGTCTTGTCCTCCAACTTTATAGTAGCACTTTCACAATGATTTATAAATGGCGGTCAGAATAGCGTAGGTGGTCCTCCTCTTGGGCTAACCCCTATCAAATGGAAAGTGAAAGAGAGCTAATTGCCTTTTGGAATCGTCTTCAATGTCCATGTTTACAATAGGAAATTAATTAATCTAGCAGATAGAGATAAAGAAAAGCTTTGATACTAATCGTAACTAACACAAACACCATATATATGTTGATCACCAAAAGCATGAAGAAATTTTGAGTTAGAAGGACTAACTACGCCAATCAAATGACAAAAAAAAAAAGTTTGAAAATTGCTAAAAGCACATATTTGTATGAATAATCAAATGATGAGAAGTCAAAATTAAGCAGTATTTTTCTCATTTTAACAAGCACGGGAATGATTGCATTATATTAATAATCTCTAAACGTTATGGATTTCATCCTTTTAGGGTTCTTCTCTACATTTTCAGAGTTTTAGTTTGAAATATGAAATACCCAATACAAGACGCAATGCAGCCGTGCTGTTTTGATTCTCTGAACTTGGTTGGTCTTATGCCGGCCTAATTAGGGGAATGTTTTGATACTCTGAGCTTCACTACAATGTCTTCACCTAAGAAGAGAGGACATACCTAACTTCGAAAGATTGGTAAATGTTTAATTATGGTTAACAGCAGATTCTTGTGCCTTAGTGGGCTAGTCTGGTGGCAAATATAACCATTTTGGGCATGAAAAGATCTTAAAATCTTCCTCAAATGCGTGCCTGCTTTGAAGTAACTTGTTTATCTTACATCTCTTTTTCTTCGATTCTTTTAAATAACGTATTGAGATGAGCAAGGGGGAGAATTGATCCCATGAAATCCACATTTGCATGGGAATGGGCTAGGGTTATGAGAGCTTATTATTTTTTCGGATGTAACTTGATTTCTTATTATAGCGTTCTATCTTGTGTACGTGGCAAGACTACAACCGTTAGATCTGCCAGCATAGAGGAATGGGGACTTGGACGGGTCATCACCGCCATCTTCGTTGACCACCACCACCTTCATTTACTGTTCCCGCACGGCCAGTCACCTAAATCCACCGGTCTTGTCAGCCTTTCACCTAATTACCGTAATGTTTCATGAGCCATGTTGAAAGAAGTCCTCAAACACTCTTTTTCATTTCTTCTTTTCTAGCTAAATGCAGCTTTACCGCATGTAATAAAATATTAGATTTAGGATCATTCAATTGATGTTCATCCAATGTATTTTTGTAATGGTCCACTGTTTAAAAAATATTCAATATAGAAATTGAATACAACTAAGAAATTCTAACAAATCAGTTAAATTAAAATAGGATTTTAATAAGAACTTATTAGACATTTAACACTAATATAAATTTTAATAACTAAATATTAATAGTAATAATAGGCATTATTAATATGAGCTTACTTCATCCCCCATTGTTCTCACCTTCAATTCCATAGTTATCTCCGTCTTCATTGAAAATTGAGTAACGATATTTTAAAAACCAAGTTTGGCGAATTTTGAGACCTTAAAATAAAGAAAAATAACAAAAGAAGCTAGGGTTATAGTCTAATAGATTATGCGTACCTTCTGTCTTCAAATAGAACTGTTCCAATCTCTTGTACTTTCATGGTGGTTGAGCTATCCATCCTTTCTTGGAACTACTCACCATAAATTCTAAGACTATATCGCTCCAGCTTTCTTGTAGATAATATACTAATGTTAGTGACCTAGTTTCCCATTCTCGGGGCTCAAATTTCTCTCACTCTCTCTCTCTCTCTCTTTATCTGTATCACACCAACCAACTGTTTCTAAACGTGTAGGGCATTCTTTCAATTCAGCATTTGTTATTCTTTGGATGGTGATTTAGTTCAGCTTCTCATAGACTATTGTTTATAAATAAACAACACCCTCTTTTCTTTCTTAAAAGAGCAAAACAAAGAAAGAAGGGAGAGACATACATACATACCCACTATACTCATCATGGGAAGTAATAGCATAGAGATGGATCAGGAGAGATTAACGGCGGAGATGGCGTTCAAAGACTCCTCCTCCGCCGTCATCAGAATCCGACGTCGTTTACCCGACTTCTTACAATCTGTGAAGCTCAAGTACGTCAAGTTAGGTTATGGGTATTCGTGTAACCCCGCCACACTATTCTTTTTCCTCGTAATCCTACCTCTGTTCATGGCCACTCTGGTACAATTCACCGGTCTAGAACTAAACCGTGCTTACGATGTATGGTCAACCCGGTCCCTTCAATTCCAAGACATTGACACCGCCATAAGACTTGCCGGTTCAGCTGTGTTACTATTCCTTCTTGGCCTCTACTATGCCAAGCGCTCCAGACCAGTTTACCTCGTCGACTTCGCATGTTACAAACCGGAAGATGAGCGTAAGATGGCGGTGGACTCGTTTTTGAAAATGACCGAAGAGACAGGAGCTTTTGAGGAGGAAACCATTCAGTTCCAGAAGCGTATTGCGACCCGGTCCGGTCTAGGAGACGAAACATATTTCCCGAGAGGAATAACATCTAGACCGCCCAATTTGTCGATGTATGAAGCTCGGACCGAGGCAGAGTTAGTTATGTTCGGTGCTCTGGACGCGCTTTTCTCAAAAACCGGGGTTAAGCCGAGCGACATTGACATACTTGTTGTGAATTGCAGTTTATTCAATCCCACCCCATCCCTCTCCTCCATGATAGTGAATCATTACAAGCTTAGAACTGATATAAAAAGTTATAATCTTGGTGGCATGGGTTGTAGTGCAGGCCTCATCTCCATAGACCTCGCTAAAAACCTACTCAAAGCAAATCCCAACTCGTATGCAGTTGTTGTGAGCACAGAAAACATAACTCTTAACTGGTATTTTGGAAATGATCGTTCCATGTTGCTATGCAACTGTATATTTCGCATGGGTGGTGCTGCAATTCTTTTATCCAACAAGACAAGAGACAGGGTTCGGTCCAAGTATGAGCTGGTCCACACAGTTCGCACCCATAAAGGTGCTGATGATAAGCACTATCAGTGTGTTTATCAGAGAGAGGATGACACTGGAGCCATAGGGGTCTCTTTAGCTCGAGAATTAATGGCTGTGGCTGGAGATGCTTTGAAAACGAACATAACTACACTGGGACCTCTGGTACTCCCTTTAAGTGAACAGTTCATGTTCTTTGTCACACTTGTGAGAAGAAAGGTACTGAAAGCTAAAGTAAAGCCCTACATACCCGACTTTAAGCGAGCATTCGAGCATTTCTGTATACATGCTGGTGGTAAAGCGGTTTTGGACGAGTTGCAGAAGAATTTGCGACTCAGTGATTGGGATATGGAGCCATCGAGGATGACTTTGCACAGGTTTGGAAATACGTCCAGTAGCTCGCTGTGGTATGAGCTGGCTTACACAGAGGCTAAAGGTCGAGTCTCAGGTGGGGACCGTGTCTGGCAGATTGCATTCGGGTCGGGTTTTAAATGCAACAGTGCGGTCTGGAAAGCTCTGAGGCCCATTCCAGTAGGTGAGTCGAAGGGTAACCCTTGGCTTGACTGCGTAGACAGATACCCAGTCAAAATCCCTACTTCTTAGGTAGCTTATGTGGCGATTTGTATTTGGTGACATGGAAAACACTTTGGCGTGTCAATGTCATCATTTTTTTTTATTTTGTCGTTCTATATTTGTATTTCCAAGTCACCGCCAAGTAAGCTAAATGTATAATTATTTTGGTAAATGGATATTTATGAATCAATTTTTAATTATGATTGATATTGTTTGGCTAAGGATAAAAGGGCATCCCAGAATCCAGATTAAGAGTTTATGGCAATAGTATTTTTCTTCTCATCTAGTGTCTTCTTTTCGTGTAGTGGCATCCCAGATTAAGACCGTAAATTGCGTAAAACATCATTCTGGTTGGTGTCGAGTCATTTTAGCTGCTTGACTTGAACAAAAAATCATTTGACGTTTGTCCGCTTACTTAAAAGTGCTAATTCCTTTCCCTGATCTACAAGTTTCCTTTTTTTTTTTGGTCTCATAGCATGAATTCTTGCTGGAGATCCGTGAACGAGGGAAGTGTTCGTGTCTGAAAGGAGCAGCCGACTTGAAACTGGTTGCCAGAAAATCACCAATTGCCCCACCTAATTGATTATATTGAAACTTTAGAATAACACTTCTATGTGGTTATATTGTAGGAGGGACTTCTGGCATGAAGAAGTTTTCTAGTTAGTGTTGATTGCGTTAAATATAATCTAAATTTTATGATATAATTCCAAACCAATTATTTCAGATTATTAAGAACAAATTTAATTGTGAAAGTTAAGTCTATGGGAATAAGTGGCATAGAGTTGTAACTCTTTTTGGCTTTTGGCCTTGCAAATACTATTTGAAGAACATAACTAATTCATATAAATAGTGCTTATTCCTAATTTGCCTATCATAAATTTAGGAATATAACACTAGGATTTCTAGCTCGTCCTTAATTAAATGATTTAGCTCCATTGATCCAAACCTTAATAGGTCACTTTTAATCTTAGGCTAATTATATATCACGGTAAACTTTATGAATTCAAAATAGCTATTATTTTGAAAAGTCATCTTTAAACAATCAAGTTCATCAATTATATTAATATAGAATCAAATAAATATTTATCATAATTATCGTGAATAGACCCATAATGGCTACATATATCAATATATGAGATAACATATTCTAAAATGTCAAACATTTTGAAAATTTTTAATTTAGCGATAACTTTTTAAAATTTTCACTTAAGTCTTTTTATAACCTTAACAGCTAAATTTAAAATATTAGTTCTGTTAGCATTTTGCTAATTTAGTTAATGAAAACATTTTTATCCATGACATGTAAGCCTCTACGTAAAAACTTAATAGACAAGTAAGTATTCCTATGAACTAATGTGGCTAACATATAACCCAAAACTTTTGGTCTTTCAAGAGATACGTATAAGTTGCTTGTGTTTTCTAATAATGGGTATTTAAAAATGCTCTTTTTAGAATTGTAACAACTTATTTATATGTGTAGTGCATATTCCTAATTTGTTCATTGTAAGTTAGGAATATAACATTAGTGTTATTACACATATATTAGCTTCTAATAACGAAATTCTATCTTGAGCATTATTCTATTTCTATTAAGACCTCAATTAAGTTATTGATTTAGTAACTGCATTCATAGTAGTTGACCATATCTTTGGGCTTAATTTACTACCTTATTGTTGTACTTTACACTTGTAAATATTCATAAACTTGATCAATGGAAATCAATAATATAGAACATTTTCATGGTATTAGAGCTGTAAGTCTCTTAACTGAGCAAGCCATTTTTTCTTCATCATGACTATTGAAACCACCAACACCCCCTTCATTGTTCCAGCCATCACGACCACACCTTTCTCCTCTATTTCTTTAAGCCTTCCAAATGTTTCCCACCAATTCCCATTGAAACTAAATTTCACTAATTATCTCTTATGAAAAATGCAACTTTCTCCATTGTTGCGTGTCTACAATTTAATGGGACATGCTGATAGCTCTCTTCCTGCTCCATCATCACAAATGGATAACAAACCAAACCCGGAGTATCTCTTTTGGCTTTGTAATGACCAAATCATTTTTAGTTGGATTGTTAGTTCAATCTCTAAATCTTTAATCCAACAAATTATTGGTATTGATATTCAGGAAGAGAGCCATCAGCATGTCCCATTAAATTGTAGACACACAACAATGCAGTATGAAAAAAGCTTGCCACTGCATATGCTTCTAGTTCTAAAGAACAAATCAGGCAACTCAAACAGGAGTTAGCCAATCTTCGACGTGGAAATGATTCAATGACAACCTATGTTTAGCGGGCTAAACTCATGCATGACCAATTAGTTGCATTTGGCAGCCCTCTTGTAGATGACGATCTCGTGAATCACATCATGGATGGTCTTGGACTAGCATATTGGCCCTTTATACTTGTCATATAAGCATACTTGGATTATATCTCTTTTGACGATCTTTATGGTCTTCTTCTTAGTGAAGAAATGCAACTCCAAAGTGATGCTAATCCCTTTGATTCCCTCAATGCATCTGCCAATTTTGGAGCACGACATACCAATCAAGGCCACGATGGACATTCTTGTGGCAGAGGTGGCAGAAATGGTAGTGGTTGTGGTTCTCAAGCTAACTTAAGATACTCTCATAATTTAGGTTATTCTCATACTGGCAATGCTCATCACAACTCATCATACACTCGTAGTACCTCACAAGATGGACAATCTCCCGATATGAAAAATGTTGTTTGTCATACTTGTAATGGTGTTGGCCACTTCTTTTGTCAATGCCCAACTGATAAAAATCTTTTTCATCCAACGAAACCAATGTCTCACATTGCTACCATCTCATATCCAAATTCAAACAATAATTGGATAGTAGATAGTAGACTCATCACCTTACTTCAGATCTGGACAACTTGACAACTCACTCTGAATATGATGGTCCTGAAGAAGTCACCATTGGTGATAATCATACCCTTCCTATTTCTTATATTGGTCACTCTATTGCTTATCTTAATAATTCTTGTCTCTTTCTATGATTTTTTGCATGTAATTGATGTTTATTAAAATTTATTATTTGTTTATGCTTTAACTAATCATAATCTTGTTTCTATTGAATTCTTTTCTGATCATTTTTTTTATTAAACAAGTACCTGAATGAACATGACATTCTTCATCGCAGCTCCTTCCTAAAAACCCGTGAACAAAATGGTTGCGTTAAGCGTAAACATCGCCATCTAGTTGAAACTGCTTTAACAATGATCCATGCCTCATTTGTACCATTCCAATATTAAGCCTATGCCTTTGATGTTGCTAATTACATCATTAATAGACTCCCTACCACTCTTGAATCCCAAGTCTCCCTTTGAAGTACTCTTTCATGAAAAACCAAATTACTCATTTTTCAAAACTTTGGGGAGTCTTTGTTATATATGGGTCAAACCTTGCACTAGCAATAAATTTGAATCTCGCTCTACAAAATGCACTTTTTTGGGATATAACAGGATTCATGAAGGTTATTGATGCTTAGAATTACCACAGGTAAAATTTATATATCCCGTCATCTTCTCTTTGATGAGTCTATTTTTCCCTTTTCAGATTTGAAGTCAACTAATGAGCTATCTCCCAACCCACAACAACTTCTCCAACAAATCTCTTATTACCTTCTTAAACAAACAACAATCGGTCTCTCCCAAATCGGCTACAATGTGTTCTTTATCAACACCAACAACCCAAATTCAGCACCAATAACAACCTATAAACAACAATTCTCCTGCTCCACACTCACCAACACCAACTTATATACCACAACCTATTCCTTCATCTACTTATGCACTTGTTAATTTAGAGGTCAATTTTACCTCCTACACTCTCCATGATACACCAAAGTCTCATTACCCAATGGTCACTTGCCCTAAAACTAACTCCTTACCACCACCCAAACAATTCCAAGACCAAACACAAGAACTCGAGCCCACCTGTTTTACTCAAGCTTCCAAAGATCCAAAATGGGGCACTGCCATGAATGATGAATTCAATGCATTGATTTCCAATGGAACGTGGGAATTAGTTCTACCTTCTCTAGCCACGAATCTAGTTGGATACAAATAGGTTTTTTGTATCAAACGAAACCCCGACGGTACTATCTCTCATTACAAGGGTTGCCTTGTTGCAAAGGGCTTTCAGCAATGCCTTAGGATTGATTACACAGACACATTCAATCATGTTTTTTGGCCTGCCACCATTCGTTTAATTCTTAGCATTGCCATCTCTCAATCTTGGTCTATTCACCAATTGGACATCTCCGATGCCTTCCTTCATGGAACTCTCAACGAGAAAATATTTATGTCTCAACTTTTTGGATTTGTTGACCAACATTATCCTCATCATGTTTGTCTTCTTTGTAAGTCACTTTGTGACCTCAAATAAGCGTTAAGGATCTGGTTTCATTGTTTTAAAGAGGCCTTGCTTTCTTTCGGGTTCAATGCTTCTTAAACAGAGAATGCTTCTTAAACAGACTCCTCGTTATTTATTTACAGCACTAGTGGTCATCATTTATTTTCTCTAGTTTATGTTGATGACATAATCTTAACAGGCAGCAATAATGATTTAATTATGCAAGTAATTCAGGTCCTTCAAGCTCGATTTTCCTTGAAGGATATGTGATCTCTTCACTACTTCCTTGGAGTTGAGACAACACAAACAAAGGATGGTTTATTGTTAACTCAACAAAAATACATTTGTGATCTTCTCACAAAAACTCATATGCTTAAAGCCAAGTGTGTCTCAACTCCAGTTGATCCCTCTAGTGCCAAATTGGTCCAGTCAATTGAAAATTTTAAAGATGACAAACAATATAGGCAGGTTGTCGGCAGCTTCCAATATCTTAGTATTACTCGGCCTGATATTGCCTTCGTCATCAACTGAGTTTCTTAATATAGTCATAAGCTAACATATGAAAATTGGAGGCAAGTTAAATGCATTCTTCACTACTTGATTGACACAATTCAGCATGGTCTTTTAATTCATCGGTCTTCAAATTTTTAACTTTATGCCTTAGTTATATGATTCGGACTCATTAACATAAAACTTTAATAGATCATTTTTAATCTTAAGCATGGATATGAGTATTGTTTCATACCGGCTGAAGAATAGTACTCAAATCTTTGGTACGGTAACGATTACATATATCAGTTAGGATTGATCAATACTAGGTGGTACTAGTTATTGCCTGAAATACCAAAAAATTTTAAATACTAAATTGAAATTATTAAAATTTAGGAATCAATTTTTTTTAACTAAATTAAAACATAACCTAATTCATTTTCTCCTTTAATATACTCTTCACTCTTCAATAGTCACTGCCTCTTTCCCGCCAGTTGCTGCCCTTCCTTGCCAGTTGCCATTAATCCCTCCACCACTTGCTGCTTCCTCCACCGTTGCTTCTTTATCAGTTTGCTCTCCACTGCTTGTTGCTCTCCATGCACCAATGACTAGTCATCACACCATCATCATTGGTCATTGCTCTCTATGTATTGTTGTTTCTGCTGCTCTCTATACACCAATGACTAGTCATCACACCATCATCATTGGTCATTGCTCTCTATGCATCGTTGTTTCTTCTACTCTCCATACACCAACTGTGCATCTAGTTACCTAATCCTAGGACCCTAGTCCCCAACGCAGAAAGAGGTCTGGAGTAAAGTACTCCATAAGTCCAATTTGCTTCTAGTTAATTAACCCGTAACCCGACTTGCAACTTGCCCGGACCTATGACCTATCTATCATGCCACCTAACCTGACTTTAGGTTATTTGTTTATACTCTGAATTACAATTGCATTGTGTTTTTTTTGTCTCTTGTGTGTATTATGAATGCTTTATAAAATATGCATTGGGTTTGGGAGTTGGAATCGGTTGTGTGAATTATGTATAGTTCAATAATATTTAGGCATTGTGAATTCATGAAGAAATGAAATCAAAATAATATTGTGTATGGACTATGGAAGAACATTTAGGCATTGTGAATTATGTATGGTTCAAGAACATATAATATTATTTGTTATTTTAATAATCATAAAAATGAGATCAAAATTAATTAATTAAATGTTAATTTGTGAATTAATTTATAAGAAACATATAATTTACTAATTATTATGTGTATATAAAAGGTATTTAACATATGATTAATCATTTAAATATAAGATTTAGCATATAATTAAATCATTTAATATAATGGTTACATTTTTATATTGTTCACTATTGTCATTAGGAAATAATATTACAAATATTAATCATATCTTATGGGTCATAAATATATATTCATCATCTTATGGATAGTTAAATATATAGTAGAAAATATTATGTGAATTTATGAGAGAATACTCATTACTCAACATAATGTGAGATTGTAAGTGTTTAAATCAATTTTGCGATATGTGTTATCATAAAGAAAAATCATTTTTTCAATGTGCGTTATCATAAAGAAAGACGTAAGATAGTGTCTAATAGAATCTGGATATGCTTATAGTTAAATATTAAATTTTTATAGTTATGTAATGATATTATATACAAAAATTGTATTTTGTATATGAATTAATTAATTTAATTTTGACACATGTCTTCGTTTATTTTTTAGATGAATAAAAGGGAGTTCAAGTATTCCTGATTCAGCCATTTAAGGAAGATTTGATGTTCTAACTTGGGCTCATGCTAGATTGATTCTTGGAATGAAAAAATACACAATTTGTTTGTATTGCAATAAGCATTTGAAAGGTGAGAGAATCACTAGATTAAGGAACCATTTAGAAGGGATCAAAGGTGATGTACAGTCTTATAAAAAAGTCAGCCTTGACATGAAATGACAAATGAAGACTTTAAAGAGTATCAACATGAAAAAGATAAAAGACAAAAGCTAAACTATGAAATTGGTTGTGGAAGGTCTTTTTCAGTGGTTAGGGTAATAGTAGGGATGTTGAAGGTGGCGGTATTCTTGCACCTGATGTAAAGAAAAAAAAAAGAAGACGTGTCTATTTTTTTAACCACGAACAACTCTTTAAACTCAACCTTCAATGCATATTGCCTTACAATCTAAAGAAGTGGCTCAAAATGTGGACATGACTATGTCAAGATGGTGATATGATTTATGTGTATCATCCAATGTTGCCCTATCTTATTATCACCAACATATGGTGGATACTATTGCCTTTTATAGTCCAGGATATATAGCTCCTTTGATTAATAACTATAGAGATAAATTTTTTAGCAGCAAGTTTATGAAATAAACAGTTATTTGGATGAAAGAAGAATAACTTGGGCAACTTATGAATGTTCAATTATGTGTGACAGATAGACAAATATAAGACATAAACCATTATTAAATTTTTAGTATATTCTGCAATGTGGATAATGTTTTTGAAGTCTATTGATGCATCTAACCTTATTAGAAATGTTGATATTCTATTTCAGATATTGTTGAACTTGTGAATGACGTTAGGCCAAAAAATTGTTTAGTTCATTACTAGTAATGATTATGCTTACAAAGCAGCTAAAAATATTGCAAAACAAGTATAATTCTTTTTATTGGATTCCTTGTGCTTCACATTACAGTGACCTGATGTTGGAAAATATAAAAGATGCTAGATATTTTCCTATCATTGATGAGACTGTGCATAAAGTAAAGAAAGTGATCAAGTTTATCTATAATTGTGCATGGGTCCTAAATCTGATGATGAAGGATTTCGCCATTGATAGAAATTTGTGTCGTCCTATTATAACAAAGTTTGCGACTAATTTCTTATCTGTTTTGTTCAGATGAAGAAGAAATCGAGACAAATATTTACAAGTGATAAGTAGGTCACATCATAGTATATTAAGTCTAATACTGGAGTTAAGGTTTTCATAATTATACTTGAAGATTATGAATTTTGGTCCTAGTGTTAATTTGTAATATGAGTTTGTGAGTCTTTGGTAAGAGTACTTCGGTTGTGTTTGGATGATAGCTGATCAGCCAAAAATTGGATGATTGATCAAAATTAGCTGTTTGATTTAGTCAAACAGTTGTTAAACTTGTTTGGTAATTGGCTGGTTGAGTTGGTTAATTCAACCCAACCAGACAAAGATCAATAAGCTGTTGGTACCCAACGTTTGGGGTAATTAACTGATTACCCCAAACCCAAAATACCAAAATACCCCAGCCTATTAACCTCTACATCTCTCTCATCTTTCTCATTTTCTCTGGAACACTCGCTATCATTTTCTCTCTATTCTTCCAATCAATCGTCCAGATCAGGTTTCCTTCTCACACGATGGGATCTGCTCATCGTCGGAGCAGCACCGTAACCAACAACCTAACAATGATTTCTCCTCTTGGAGTTTTGTAATTTGTTTCCTTTAATGGCTACCGAGATTGTGAGTCTAGAGGGATTGAATGGATTAGCACCACTGCCGAAGCAATTTGGCGTTACGAAGTCGATATTGGTGGCAGTGCCCACAGAGGTTGATGCTCAGAGGAGTCGTGAATTGGAAAAGGTATTTAGGGCTTGTTTTATTTTTGAAAAAAATTGGGTCTTTTGGTAGTGATTGGTGTTAGATTCTTAAAGTTTCAATCTTTTTGATCTTTGATTCTTAAACTTGGATTATGATTTCTAGGTTTTCTTTGGTATATATGGATTCAAAGGTTTTCGTTGGTTTTGAAGAGAAAAAGAGATAAAAAAAGAATTCTTTTTTTAGTACACGACCATCGTCTCATTTCTTGTTTGCTGTATATCTCCATTTTTGTTTGTTAAGTTCAATCAGCCTCATAACTGATGGTGGGGTAGACCTATTGTCCATTTCTTCTTTGCTGATCAATTTGGGGATAAAAGTAATGAGCATGGAAGTTAAATTTTAATAATCCAAGTGCTTCAAATCTGATTTTTAAGGTCTTATATTACATTTATTTTACTAACCACGTGAATGTTATAAAGATTAGCTGTAAAATACCAAAAAAAAATTATCTTTAGTTTTGTTTTTATTTCAGTCTTTCCAATCCAGGAATGGAGAGGCTTATCCCTTTGACAATGTGTAAGTTTTATTGGATTTTGGTATTCTTTACTAATTCGATATTGGATTTATTATCCTTGAAAGGTTCATCATATTCTGATTGTTTTTTCAGATCTATGCAATTGTTATGAGTCTGACTTCAAGTTTTAAGCAGGTATTCTTGTTGCTTTTTAATTACTTTACATCAACAAAGATGGTTAGGTATTCTTGTTGCTTTTTTTAGGATTAGGTTTTCTGGGTTCCAGGTAGTTTTGAAATAGTTGTTGTTGCAGAAAGGCTTGGAATGTCAAGAAATTACAATGTATTTCTGTCTATTAGAAATGTGGTATGATACCTCTTTGTGAGCACCTAAGCAGTAATGGATTTAGTATAAAGAAGCAACGTCTGTTTAGGACTTAGGAAGGGTAGCTCCTCGTGTCTTTTGGTTAACCGTGTAGTATCTACTGGCTCTGCTGTTCAGTTTCTTTTTTGTTGTCGTTAGATAAGAGGTGATATATCACATTAGGATGTTGTTGCCAATTCAGCAGCATCTGGAGTGCTTTCAGCTGGTCTAAATTGAGGTTGGTCCTTGAGCTTTGCAGCAATCATTTATTCTATTGTCATTGTCTTTGGCCTTCTTTGGACAAATAAGATACAATTATGCCTTTCCTTTGTCTACGTTTCTGAGATTGTTTGTAATTACATATCTTTTACTAACGTTACTTTGACATGTGAAAAACATTTAGTGAAATCAGTCTTGACATTGATTCACATGATAGTATATTAGTATTCTCTTTATTATAAGCCATTGCAACAATTGTAGAATTGTAATCTTACTAATGATCATATAGTCCATAGGAGAATATGTGTCTAATGTCAATCAAGAACGTGTTTTCCCACAACTTAATTCTAAGGTGTTGTATGCTTTTCCAAGGAACATTTGATAGTTGACTGGCAAATCTTGCTATGCTCGTACTTCCAAATACCTGAGGAATGCATAGAGAAACTTAACTGTAGGAATTGCTAATCTCATGTACAACAATGGCCCTAATAACTCCTTATAATTGTTGAAACCAACTCTTAATCATGCCAAGATACTTACTTGCAAGCTAAAGTTACAATTCATTTTGTTCTTTCCCACTTAAAGCTATTGGGATCTTGTTAGTTTAAATATATATGATATCAACACTAATATTCAGACGTAAGTCATGGATGAATTTGAGGGGCTATAATAGCAATTTTCTACGGTTCCCTTTATGTCTTGTTTTCTCTTTTTGATAGTAAATTTGCCTGAGCTGTCAAATATTTTGAATAGGCATTTTTATGCATTTCTTATGCAAAAACATGGGCCAACATAGTTAATCAATCTATCTTTTCACTTACTTGACTGAATCCTACCTTCTGGTCATTTGACTTGTCTTGCATATTGAGATAGCATCGTTATTTTAACATCAACTCAAGTAGTGGACCGTGATATGCAGTGATTTCCAGCAATACCTTTTTTACTCCCATGTGAACTTATGTTCTGTTGTAATGGTTCTTCTATACTAACAATTAAATTTCACTAGTTAAATGCTAAGTACCATCAACCTTTGTTGCCTTTGACTTGGATGTACTGTTTTTGTTTTTCCTGTGTTTATGTTTAAACTTCCTTGGCTAGAATGGTTTAAAATATTCCAACAGAATGCGTGTTTTCTCAGCTTTGTTAGATTGGACAAATTTTGTACCTCAGACAAACTATGTTTTTTGAAATCATATACTGGAAGGAGGAACCAATGGGTTGGTGGCCGCTTACTTGTTTAGGGTCACATGTTCCGAATAAATACATTTATAGCGCTAAACTTGCAATTGTGCATACAAGTACAGAATTAAGATAAAAAATATATTTCGTAAAACAAACATTTCAACACAAAATGTAGAAGATTTATTTAAATCTACAAATAAAATGCAATTAGTAATGTAACATAAACATGTTTACATAAAAAAAACTTAAATAATATATGTATAGATGTGATTTCACTACAATGTATAAATATACCATACTTGATATAAGGATTTTTTGTATATTATAGTTAGTATATATTAAATTTGTGGTAGAAAGAAGATTATGACTCCCTTTCTTAGATGATATATGTATAGATACAATCACACTACAATGTATAAATATACTATAATTGATTTAAGGACTTTTGTTGTTGTTGTTGTTGTTGTTGTTATGATTATGATGATGATTATGATTATGATGATGATGATGATGATGATGATGATGATGATGATGAGGATGATGATGATGATGA
>JANZLC010000004.1:4505517-4518905 GCA_026413385.1 Erythroxylum gracilipes
ATATGTGTGTGGGTTTTGAGTTACTAAATAAAATCAATATCAGTGTGATGTTTGGTTTTGTTTGTTCTGTCTTGGGTAGCATCCATGTATCCTCCCAGGGGGTATTTGGGTGTTACAACTCCTCTCAATGTTAAAGATTTTATATCAAATAAGAATTTAGGTCAATATGATTTGAGTGAATATTCAATTAAAAGAAGTTCCAGGTTTTTATTTCTCCTCTTCTTTTAATTTAACTTATATTTGAAGTATATATTAAACTCTATATATGCAATATAAATTTATCTGTAAATATTTTTGTTTCAGATTTCACTTCTAGTCAGTTGTTTCCTCGGTATGAACTCTTGTTGTAAATATAATGCTTAGAGAGTAATGAATATGTATTATTCTTTTTATTTGATGTTTTTGGCATAATATTATTTATTTTATGATAAAATTATAGCAATTTAAATAATTTATTGTCCTTAATTTTATATTTGTATGATAATTAAATAATTTTTTTCATATTAATTGTAGTTATTATTTATATGTCTAATATGTGAAAAGTAATATTAATAACATAAATGAAAATTTGTTATTTCAATTTTCTATTATTATAATTTTTGAAAACATGGTTGATATAAAATTATAATTTATACATTACTATATATTAAGGATATATTAGGGACTATTTTGATATTTAAAAAAAAAGCTATTTTATAAATTTAAAAGATCATCATAATAGTACCTGATATTGACTGATGCTGTTACAATATCGTTCCAAAACTAAATTCGATAATGATACAAGTAGAGTATTCTTAACATTGACCTTAAGCCAAACCTTATAATAGTTCATTAAAAAATTTTAGAGGTTCATTTAAACAAGCTTACCAATAAATATAAATTAAAAGTTGCATTCTAAGTTCTAAATTTTAATTTAAACTTTGAATAATATTAAGTAGTGATTGAAAATAATTTTTAAACTTGTAAAAATATCCAATTTATATTTCACATTTGATGAAATCCTAAACACAATAATAAATTCACTTTTTTTTAGAAAATTAAGAGAAACAAAAATGTTACCTTTGTTGGCACGTGTTTGACGGTAAAAGAAATCCAAATCATCCGTCAATTTCGATATCTTCTTTCAAGGAAGTGCTAACAGCGACCGTGACGACGACACCTTTACCCACAGCACAACTAATGGTGCGGTCAGCCACGACAATTTGTGACAATAGCAACAATCACTGACCGCGTTCTGTAGATATTGGTATAGAAAAATGCATGCAACTAAGAATGGATGATTGGTAGAGCGTGTCTCCTTATCAAGAACAAGTCTAACATTGAGCCTCTAACTACAGGCGATATTGAAGATCCATCAATGAAATTTGAAAGAAGTGAACATTAAGATATTGAGTTTAACTTTGATTTTGAGGTTCTAGATCAAAATTTTTCCTTTGAAAACATGAGTAATACCAACTTGGTCGATAACGTTCATGATCCTTCTGCGTTTCATAGACCATCTTTGAGTTCCCTCTTCTTAGCATCGATGTAAGAATCAGTTCAACCATGAACCAACAAAATCCTAATCTAGGAATTTCTTGTTTCTAGCAATTTGTTACCAGTTGTGTTCCAACAGCCATAACAAAAAATTGAAACCATTGAGGAAAAGTCTAATCAACCAAAGCCAAATCAGTTAGGTTAAAATCTGACAATATTCATATGCACGAGATGCAATAACACCATCAGTTATTCCCTCAACGAAAAAGATATAATCGGGGATCCAACTCTCGGGGAGTCCTAAAGGTGCCATCTTTTAATTTGAAACTCTTTAAGTTACATATTTTTACAACGCTATTAATCCCGAAGTATAAATTAAATTTAGTGCAAATTTTGTATCTGGATCGTATCTTTAAACCATAAATAAAATGATCTAAGCATCATTGAAATGTTCATCAAGAGCCAGTGCACAACATTCACAACTTACTTTCACAGACCTATTAATAACATTCCTTTTCAACTATTTTCAGTTGTTTTTCCTTTTCCAAAATCCTTGGGGTTGCAGGTGGGAGACAAGAAAGGGAGGGGTGATGACTTTGTTCTTCTGCCTCAATATAACAATTAACAAATATCACAGAACTACAATATCATCTCTATGCCTCTGAACTAATAGGGCCGATAGGGTCGGTACCTTTTGCTGTGATTACCACTGTCATCACTGCTGCTTCCAGCTCTACCCGCCCCACTTGAACCATTGCTCCGGTCAACTCTTCTAGGACGAGGCTCTGGCATCTGTACACCAGGCTGCTGGCTGCAAAATTTACAAACCGTACAATGGTAGAAGATGAGAGTCATTTACCGGTTATAACTCCAATAAGGTATAATTAATAGGTGAGACTTACAGGACGTAACCTATCTGGCCATCTGGAAGTACCATTGGCACCATGGCCATAGCTCCTGGCATTGGACCCCTCCCATATATTACTGGCTGCTCATGATGATGGCCGCAAGTTAATTGTGCCAATAAAGGGAACTCTGATTAGATTATCAAAAGTTCTATGGTAGTTCATTTAAATACCTGCTGAAAACTGGCAGGAACACCAAATCCACTACCTAAAGAACCATACGGGTTCCTAGAAAAACCACCATATGATGGGAAAGGAACATTGCTTGGATGAAGCCCGTGTTTACAAGAATAAGCACCATCTGGTTTTTTATCAGCCTGGGGCTTAGCAAGGACGACTTCCAAAGCTTGGCCTATGATTGCAGTTCATTTATAGAGACAAAAAGAAATTCAGATCCAGGTGAAGCAGAAGTACCCGTGCAAAAAGAAAAAGGCAGAAAAATGGGTTTTCAGTCTTTCATCACAAAGATTATGTTTTCCACAGCATCAAAAACAAGAAAACTATTACTATATACATGGCCGATGGCACAATATGTTGACAAATTACCTATTACAGATTTCCACCATGCTAATAAGCAAATCTACATTTCTTCATAGGATTGAAATTTAATAGTTCAAGAACATTTTTCTAATGTGATTTTCTGTTGACAAAATTAACATTTTTTGCTGAAGACCAATAGACATACGCTCCATTAATGTGATGCAAACGAAGTGTCAATGGAATAAATTCTAGATCCTTATGCACTCACACTATGGATGTGACAAATTACCATCAATTTCATATTTCTCTGTATCTTTAACTGCTTTCAATGCACTTGACCTCTCAGCAAAATGAATGTAACCGAAATCTCGTTTTCCTGTTTTTCCAGGTGGCATAACAACTTTTCTCACTTCTCCATGGCACTGGAATAGTTCTTTCAATTTCTCCGATGAAGTGTTCTCCGGTATGTTTTTCACATACAAAGCCTTGACCTAATAAAAAAAATGTGTACAGTAAGACAACTAAATCGAGTCAAGTTATTGTTTTCAAAAAACTTATTTCTCCTTTATTAAGTGAGCATTGTTTATGAGCCTAATGACATAAAGGTTGAAGAAGAACATGAAATTGGGACACATTATTGAACCTGAAATGTGACTCTAAGGCAGATATATTTCTGAATGAAGCCATGACTTTTTGGCACAAACTTGCCAGCAACCAAAGAACTGGCTTAAACCATCACATGCTATCATGCAAGATTAATGCAAACAATCACGTATGGTGTTAAAATGTTAAATGCCATAGCCCCAGTTTCTTAGGATATCTTTCAATACATACATGGGCAGCAGCAGAAGAATGGTCAGAAGTGCCCTTGGGATCAGCCCAGCTGACAGTTGGGGTATTTCCATCCAGCTTAAAATCTTCCGTTAACATCTTCCGTCGGGAATAATCAGCACAGGCATTATTGTAATAATAGATAAAACCAAAACCACGATTACGGCTTGGGATCTGAGGATCCTGTAGTAGACAGAATAATCAGCATTAGAAATTTGATTATTAGAAATTTACAAAATTTACATAAAGTAAAACAAAATCTACATTCAATTCAAGGCTCCACCTTTATGAGCTCAATAATATCCACTCCAGGACCAATCCCCTCAATTACTTTTCTGAACTCATCTTCTATCCAGCTCTTCGGCACATTACCAACAAACAATCTGTTTTTAGTTTCTGATAGAGAGCACCTTAAGGTTTTTCCCTACAACAAGCAAAATTTTCTCAAACTAAGATAAAGATGATTAGACTGAACTAATTACAACACAATGGCCTTCTTACCTTGAATTCTTTGCTATGGATCTCTTCAATAGCTGTTTGCGCAGCTTCCTTAGACCTGAATGATGCAAAAGCAAACCCTTTGCTTTCACCAGTTTCCTTATCCTTCACAATCCTTATCTGCAGGAGAAAAGTTGAAATTCAATAAATGCTAGAAAAGAACAGATCCTGCATGCCAAAATCAAGACATATATCACCTCAAAAATTTTGCCTATGGGCTCACAGAGGTCCCTCAGATCATCTTCTGATGTATTCTTAGGAAGTCCACCAATGAAGACCTCTGAGCCATGGGGAGGAAGAGAAAGAAGTTGAGCATGCTTCTCCTTTTCTTCTTCACTGATAGAAGCAAAGGGCTTTTCTTCATTTTGCTGATGATCACGTTCAACATTGCTTTTATCCATCTCCAGAAATTCATCTTTCTGATCATCTCCAGTCTTTGAATCATCATAATCCCCTTCATCATTTTCTTCACCAGTTGTATCTCCCGTATCATCATCTCCATCTTCATCTAGTTGATCTTCAACATCTTCATCAATCTCTTCCATATAACTGTGATCCTCAAGATCCACCTGTTCCTCAAGTTCTATGCCTTCTCTCATGATTTTTTGGGGCACAAAATCCTCTAATCCAATAGCTGCAGTTAAATGGCCCCTAAAGTAACTGTAAGCTTAATGAATTAATCAAGGAAAGTTTATGAACCTCAAGGAATGTGCACAATGCACGAAGTTGGCCAAGGTGGGTAGAACTAAGAAATTTAGGCTTGAGATGATCCGAACACTTGAGGAAAAACTCTCCATATTCCCAAACAAGGTAAACAAGCAAAGCACCAGATATGCAAGCACTATTGCGTACTTATCATGGCACTTGAAAGAAGATAAAGAGACGTAGCTTGTGAGATCTATGCATCTCAATTTTAAGGGGTCCAGAGGAGTACAAAGATGGCAAAATCGAAACTTTTGCATTGTACTGGTAGTGAGCATCGCTGAATTATGATACTACTAACTGAACTTTCTTCTGAAAACAAAAAATGGAAGAAGCGCTATGTTGAGAATGCATCGACCTTTTGTATCCCTAACTCAAATGAACCATCTTGGTGCCACGTACAAGGGAAATTGGGTACTATCTTTACATGCCAATATCTCATGTCTACCAGAAATAACAACTGGAAAACAAAAAGCTCATAGTCGGTGACCCCAGAAAACCCACCACCGTTCAATTTTTAACGATTTACTTCCAGAATTCTGCAATCCTGCAACCACGAGTTTAAAGGTGGAAACGACGGCAGCAATTGGGGGTGGCAATCAATTATAAATCCTACAAGAGGGAATGAGGCTGACGAATCTATCCACTAAGAACCAGGTCAACGACTCAGCAACAACAACCATAAACCCAAATTTTAAAAAGTCAGATCCAGAAGATCACAAACTAATGAGCTCGAAAGTCAACTGGAAGTGAAGGAAGAGAGTAAAAGGTACAAATTTTATGTCACAGAAAGTAGTAGTAGTAAGACTAATGGGAGAAATTAGCAGATAAGTATAAAGATTGAGCGAAATTTAGCGTACCGGTGAAGGGAGTGTTTTAAATGGAATTTGTGGGCTGAGATTTGCTTTCTCTGTGGTTTTTCTGTTCTCTGGTTCTGTTATCCGACGACCCCCAACAGTCAACACATCGAGTTCCATCGCGGAACTAGTCTAAATATGCGACGCTAGTGTTACGTTACGGCGGAGTCTATACTTTGTAAAATGAATCCGGGTCTCGGGGATTGGTTGTTGGTAACGCTTTCACTCCGATCGGTCAAGGTGATCAGTCAATGTGCGGTTCAGAAACTCTGCTCTAATTATCCTATTCAAACATTGATGTTGTCTCAAAATGACTTGGTTTTATGCTTGTTTACACATAAAATAAATCATCCTACTCTAATCTTGTTTTCACTCTAAATTAATATTGTTTTATGTTAGAATAATATTATTTTGGAGCGAAAACAACCAAGATTGTTCCTTGGCAAGTGTAATATTTGTTTGTTAATATTTACCAAAAAAAAATATTTGTTTGTTAAAAACTACGGTGATTTGAGGCAAAAATAGGATTAAAACAGTCAAGGTTGAAATTTATAATTAAAAGTAAAAAAATATGTATAGTTGAAATTTATAATAAAAGCTATTTGGTTTCTTCATCTTTTTTATGTTTTTATTACTATCAAATGTTAATATAAATTTTAGTTTGATTCATTTCTTAATATATCAAATCATATTCTTAAACTAATTAATTCTCATTATTATTTGACACAACAGGTATGAATATTTAATATAATTAAATAACTTTATACATTAATTTTATATAATAAAAGTCTAATATAAAATATAAAATTAAATTAACCTATACCAATAAAATAATTAAAAATGTTCATCATACTACAATTCTTTATAACATAACAGTAGTATAACTTACCAAAAGGAACATCAATAATTATAACTTTCATTAATATAATCATTTCACTCAAATCTAGCAATTTTGTCTTGTTTTCAAGACTCTAAAGTTGTGATGCAACGATATTCTACTTCATTTGAGAATTTGTACCTTTATTTACTGTTTTTTTTTTAAGCTTACTCTTCAATTTTAGTACAACCATCAAATAAGTCATTGCTTTTAATATATATTCTAATAAAATTATGTATAATGCAATAAGAGATAATGATAAATTTTTGTTTCTTTATATCATAATTGGACATGCTCAAAAGTACAGGGAATAAAATGTTAAATCATCTTTTAATAACATTTTTCAATAAAAATGCGTATAGTTAAACAATTCTTATAGACTTTCAAGTCTTCGTCTTCCTGTATAATCTTGCAAATTATATATTTCACCTTGATAGAGTGAAAAAATTGAGGCATATTAATACGATCTAAGTTAACAATATAGAAATTACCTAAACATATAAAGAACATAATATTAATGAAACCCTTAAAAAAATGGCTATTACCGTATTTATTTAAAATAATATAACATCTTAGGCAGACATAAGAAATTAGTTCTCTAGATTTATTATTGTGTATAAAAGAATTATAAAGTCAATTACAATACCTTCTCATCCGGATGTTATATACATGAAACATGTGTTAAATGATTAACAATACATAACATTTTAGATTGATCAATTATTTTACTTGTATATATATATTTTTATCGGTTGAAATATGCAGATCAATATGTGTACCACTTATTGCTCCTATACAAACCTACAAAATAAAATTATATTATTAACATTTTTATTTAGAGTGCAATTTTATTTACATAATTGTTTAGAGTACCAGTTTTACTTATTTATTCTTTAACCGGCATCATTCTTTTATTGTCACATCTGCATGTGGGTCTACTGGAAACAACCTCTCTACTATATAGGGGTAAGACTACGTACTATCAGACCTCCCCAGACTCTGCGTTATTGCAGGACTTCGAACTGGGTGTGATGATGATGATGATAATGATGATGATGATTAATGTATATGAATATACATGAAAATATGAAAAGGATTTTGAATTATGATAAATCTTAGGAGGTATAATGATATCAGATGGTAGAATAATAACTTTTTTTAAGACAATTAATTGCATATAAGACTTTGTGAAGGTGCTTTGAAATTATTGAATTCAAATATTTAAAGGGTTTTGTATTAGCACTAGTTCTCTCACTATGCCTTATTGTCTATTGCAATTTGTTCCTCCGTAGTTAATTGACTAGTTGGGTTTAAGCCTCCTGAACCTTTTAACTTATCACATAAGATCAAGAATATTGTCTTGCTCATTTTTAAGTTCTCATAAATCCTTATAAGATTCTCATTCAAAAGTTCAAATATTAAATATTGATGTGATAGAGCAAAAATTTCTACATAGTTGCTTTTGTAAATGAAAAATTTGTATTCTTCTCCATGTAAAAAAAAAATTGTCTTGATCTAACTATTGAGAAAAAAAAACATGTTTAATTGAGATAATAAAAATTCAAAAACAAAATGGTTGAAAGTTGTAATAAAATCTAAAAATAAAAATTATTTGCTTTCCTTTTTGTTTTGTTCTTATAGTATTATTAAATGTTACTATTAAATTTTAAATTAGTTCATTTTTTAACACAACAAATTGTATTCTTAAATTAATTTATTCTCATTATTATTTGAAATGAAAGGTATAAATATTTAATAAAACTGAAGAAATTTATATATCAATTTAATATAATAAGAGTCTAATATAAAAATTAAATTAACTCATTCTAATTAAACAGTTAAAGATGTTCACATGCTATAATGTTTTAAAATATAATCATGGTATCACTTACAAAAAGAAACATCAATAAAAGCTTTAATTAATATAATCATTCGACTATGTTTATCAATTTTAGTTTGTTTTTGAAATATACTTTGAAGTTGTGTTAGATTAATGTTATACCCCACTTGAGTGTTTACATCTTCATTTACATTCACTACAAGAAATTGTATTTTTAGTGAAAGTAAAAGTTGTCACTAAAAGCAGTAATATTTGTCACTATTATTAATAGTGTCCAATATTTGAAGTCGTCATCTTCCGTCACAAATACCTCCGTCACTAATGAAATAGTGACTAATTTAAAAAATGATCACAATTATACAATACTTTTGTAACACAAATACTGACACTAAAACTTGTGAAATGTGTGACAAAACTATATATTCATAATAACTTTACATATTTATGACAAGTTTATCGTCACAAATAATATAAAGTAGTGACGAATTAAGTCATAACAATACTTCATTTTATTGTGACAAAATTGTCGACACTAAATCCTATCAAATGTGTGACAACACTATATAGTCACAACAACTGTACTTATTTATGACAAATTTGTCGACACAAATAATACAAAGTAGTGATGAATAAAGTTGTAACAATACTTCATTATATTGTGACAAAAATGCTGACACTAAAACCTATGAAATGTGTGAACACTATATGATTACAGCAACTTGTATATTTATGACAAATTTTTTGACACAAATAATATAAAGTAGTAACGAATAAAATTGTAACAGTACTTTTTTTAATTATTACAACACTATCACCACTAAATTAATTATAAATAGTGACAAAATATTTATCACCAATAATTTTTTATCATTGTCCATTACTTCCTGGTCACTAATATTTTAATAAAAAAATGTCAACATCATTTTGTTACAAAAATAAAAATTGGTTCTTACAAAAAGTATTGTCACTAATGTGTTTATTATTATTATAAATAAAACTATCAATTCATCAACGGAATTACATTAGCTGTAAAAGAAACTTGCATTAGTGGCTATATTGTGTAACAGATTTCGTCACAAATATGAAAGTTATATGTTACTAAATAAAGAATATATTTTACAATAAATTTATCGCTAATGTGTTTGTGTTTATCGCAAATAATATTATTAAATTAAAAATTTTAATTAATTAATCGATAAATTTTTTTACATTGGTGGCCATAAAATAGAAGTTGTCATATGATACGGATTGTTAGTGCCAAGATATTATCAGACAAGCAAATAAAAATTATTATTATATATAAAATATATCACCAAAATATACAAAATTCTAATTTCTAATATATAAAATTGAAAATTTTAATATCCAAGAAAATTATTTATTACAATTATCTTAATCTGCTATATACTAATTAAAGGTAAAAACTATCTAAGGTAAAATTTTCTAGCAATTCTTTAGGATGAAGTTCATTGTTGATTTATAAATAAAAATAAAATCAGTTAATTAGTTTATAAAATATTAAGCTATAAATTTAGTACTAACATTTTATAATAATATAATGATAATGATAAGAAGTGATACTAACTATTCTAAATTTTATAAATTTATAAACTTACATGAGTAACTGAGATATTTGACGATGTTTTGCCCACAGTAAGGTGAAGGTGGTGGAGGTTTCTGGTAGGTGAAGGTGATGTGATAAATGATTTATAATCCAGAGGCAACCCATTAAAAGTGAACAGGACGAAGAGAAGTAGTCACGGATAATAGAAGCATCATAGCATCTGGGAAGATAAAATGACAACAACGTAGAGTCCATTAGCAGAAAATGATATAGCAAGGACCAGAGAAAATATGCAAAACCACAGCAGCACTCTAGTATACTAAAACGAAAGCACACAGGAGATAAGAGCACAAGCAAGACGCAGGCGGAATAAAGGAGATAAAACACAGAGAGCGAGAAAAAAATGCTAGAGATGAGCAGCAGACCAAAACACTAACAGCACAGAAGAAAACGATAGCTGGGAGTTAAAATGTACAGTAGCTGTTGGGAGGAACAAAAACGCAGCAGTCCACAGCAAAGAACGTCAACAGCTACAAGACAAAAAAATTGACACAGTAGTAAGGTGTGGAGAGAAGATTGCAAAGCTACAAAGAGGAGAATTGCTTGAATAAGTGAATGTTCGTTGTTTCTTGAATAAGTGACTCCTCAACATATCATCTGACTCCTCACCATATCAGTGGCATCAACCAAAGCCTATTGCATCAAGAGAGGGAAACTCACAGAGTTTAACGGACTTCAAACTACAAACATAAAATGCAAAAATCATCATCAATAGTCTATGGAAGCCCATAAATGTTATGCCCTAAGAAATGCAGACACAGAAGAACATCAATAACATTGATTCGCCATAAACTAAAAGAACGGGGGAAAAAATAACTTCTCAAGCCTATCATGATTTTAATAGAAAATATAATCATCTTAAACAACTACTCTCTCTCTCTCTCTCTCTTTTAATCGATCAAAAACAATAATTTCAGCTGTACATTTTAGCATAAAAATAAGAAAATTAAATAAATTAAATAATTGAAGTAAGAGAGGATAAAGAAGAGTACTCTGTTCTGGTCAAGGACATCGACGATTACAATGAGTTTACTTTAGTCCTTGCCATAGTTGACGAGTGCTACCCTTCCAATCTCCATGTATCTCTTGAAAGGTCTTGAAACGAGCATCGACGATCTCACAAGTCTTCTCATCGACTTTGATTTCCATCTTCATAACATCGCTATAGGTAGGTGCTCCGACGAGCCCTGCGCCAACATTAGGGTCATTCTTATTGAAGGAGCCGATGTTATGGGGGTTATTAAAATGGTCTACAACCTTCTTATGTACAAACTTGAGCGGAAGGGGAGAAGCGTCGGTGGTGCCAACTCTCTCCCTGCCGGCATCTATCTTAAGATTCTCTTCGAAGCGAAGTGGAGCATTAAACCGACTGTAGGGGTTTTCTAGGAGATCTATTTTTTTAAATAAAGTTTACTTTTTGAGGAAATCAAATCTTCTATGAGAATGTTATTGTACAGGTACCTATAACCTTTGTTTAGATACTTAAATCTTGTATTTCCCTCTTTTTTCCACCAAATTGGTGAAAAAGAGAGGAAAATTGCAAAATAAGAAACAAAATGACCCAAATTTCCCTTCCATTCCTTTTCATTCTCTTCCTTATTCTTGTCCAAACAATAAAAAGAAAGAAAAATACAATTTCTTTTCCTTTCTCTTCTCTTG
Organism: Erythroxylum gracilipes; assembly: GCA_026413385.1. Taxonomy (NCBI): domain Eukaryota; kingdom Viridiplantae; phylum Streptophyta; class Magnoliopsida; order Malpighiales; family Erythroxylaceae; genus Erythroxylum; species Erythroxylum gracilipes. The sequence continues at coordinate 4,517,267 of JANZLC010000004.1, forward strand.
CTTTCCCTCCATCCAAACAAAGGCTAAAAATAGAGTAACTTTTGACAATATAAAGAAACAGAACTTGAAGAAGAAACAGTGACGAATGACTTGATTAGTTGCAAGTCAAAATCCCCCAAAAAGGTATATTTCAATTCGCAAAATACCCGTGAAACAATCCCAGATAAGCAAAGCTAGGCTATTTCCATTTCCATCCTCTTGTGAACTTACTTCAAACACTTTGCGAGCAGAGCATGACAGGCCTTACATTTGCCTACCAGTAGCATCAGCAACAAAGGGCAAGTAAGGAGTTTTACCCAGAACACAACTCACCAACCCGTACACAAAGCAGAAGCAACTAAACACGAACATCACATTATGACCCCAAACCATCAACTTGAACCTAAACCCACTTCGACTCGGGTTAAAGATTCGAGCCAAAAGCAAAAGCACAACGAAGAGAAGATCCAAGGTCACAACTTGCATCGAATTGAATTGAACCTCATGTACTGGCTCAAACTAGGGTTTCTAACAACCCCTAAATAAAGACCAAACAAGGCGACGAAACTAGCATAGGGAACGAAACTGTAGTAGATTAATATAGGCATAAGGGGTTTTAACTTTTAAAAGGAGACCCAGAGATGGGTATTGGGTGACAAGGAAACAACCGTATTGTAGAGAGTTGAAGTAGGGGAATGTGTAAGCGACAACCGATATTAGACGATCGGTGACCCGCTTGCGATTTCTAGGAATCTATTAAGTTGACTTAAGCAACTCCAATAATTTGGGTTTTTGGTGTATGTAGCGACTAAACGGTGATTCAAAAGGGACATATGGACGATCCAGATGATTTAGATTCTAATCTCACAACTATTCATTGCTATTTTTTGTTGGGTAAGCATAATACTTCGTTGGATGGGGATTGAAGATTGAAGATGAACCGACTTAACATTATAGTTTAATTCCCCAATGTCACACCGTTTTGACTTTGTGTAAAGGCCCAACATACAAGAAAAGATATTATAAAATTAATTATGTTATATTCTCTTTATGATTTAACTTCGGTGAAATTACTTAAAGCAATTTTTATGTTTTATTTTTAAATGCCATCGTAATATAATTTTAAATATTACAAAATAAAAAATAATATTAAAATTAAATAAAATTTAAATATCTTAATATATTTGCGTTGGCCCACCGTCTTCACCTCGGGGTAGCCTGGTTTAAAAAAAAATGAATATGTCATTTCTAAGAATGGATTTGTTTTGTTTTTTATTTAAGCTTAGCTGTTGATTCCTTAGTAGCCCTAGTTGCCTCTTCTTCTTATTGATCTTATGTTAGTTGTTTATATATATTTAATTTATTACATATTTAAAATAAATAACTTAAAAATAAATTCAACATATAAATTCTTTAAATTTTAATGTATTTTTTACCCTTTCAAAAGGATAACATCTCCAAAGCTTGCAATTTTACTTTTTATAAAAACTATTCCTATATTAAAAGAAAAATAATTTAGTCTATGATAATGAAAGACTTTTAAATTATGAAATGTAAATTATATTCCAATCGCAAATAATAGTAATTATTATTATGAACAATACAATTATAATTATGATTATATTTATAATAAAGAAACTACATTCACAATATAATGTAA
>JANZLC010000004.1:4519005-4532780 GCA_026413385.1 Erythroxylum gracilipes
TTAGTTTCTATTTTTTAAAGAAAAATTTAATGTAATTATATTTTTATGATTGATAATAATTACATATTAGATATAACTGAAAGATAAATTATTTTTAACTAGATAAATTGATTTTAATATCTTATATAATATTTATTAATAAAAATTATTTTATTTTATTAAAATAGATAATTTTAAATTAATTTTTATTTTAAATTAATATTTTAATTATTAAATAAAATTTATTTGAATTTATATATTTGGAAGACATTTTAAATTTAATTATATTTATTAATAATTATTAAATTAAATTTATTTTAGTTAGTTACAAAAATTAAATTAAATTATTCTTAATTTAAATCAATAATTAGTTTTAGTTAATTAAATATATAATATTTAATTAAATTATTCATAATTCTTAGAAATAATTAATATATTAAATAATATATTTAGTTGATAATTAAAAAAAAACTAGTTGTGATGATTTTCATAATTTTAAAACTAAGGCGTTGTTTGTTTTCATTTTTTTTTTCTCGTTTCTTGTTGTGGTTTTTATAAAAAATGAAACTTACTCTTAAAACACGTTTGATTCATTATTGTTGTATTATGTTGTTTTCAAAAATAAAAAAACTACAACCGTTTCACAAAAACAAAAAATTATGTTTCCCTAATATTTCACAATAGGTTTTCGTGTATTCTAAATATTTTTTTCACAAAAACAAGTTTTTTCTCTACGCCGACATTAGCATCTTTAGGGCCTTGCTGTGATTTTTCTGGCAATTGCTCCAGGTTTGTGTTTGTTTCTGCTGCTTATCACTGTACTATATCTTTATTATTCTGTTTCACATATTTATTGTCTGTGTGTGCTTTCGTATCTGCTTCTGCTTGATATTTGTTTTATTTGTTTCTGCGATTTCTTCACGTATCTGCAACATTACTTAAGTTTTTGGCCTTTAGAAGATCGTCGTCTTTATAGAATATAGCACAAAGGAATGAAAATGACTCTTTTTAAATATGTTACAGTACCCATGCATGTTACTGTAGCATTACTTGTTATTCATTGTTTCTACGATTTCTCTGGTTGCTTTACTTGTATGTGTTTCGTAACAGTAGGTCGGAGCCGCTGCTGTTTCTAACGATGGTCGAATAAGAGGAGGTGGAGGAGGGTCGTTAGTGTTGTTGTTGGCTGAGCCTCAACGACGGTGAAGATCTAGTTTTTTTTTTTACACCTCTACCTCTCTATGCTCTTCCTACCTTCCCCCTTGCATTCATGACTTTTGGTTTTGTGGGTTTTGTTACTGGCTATCAGCTTGTTGGGAGTTTAGCAAGTTGTGATTTGATGAACATGAGGAATCAAAAGATATTGGTGTTTTGTCCGGACAATATGAGGAATCAAAAGATACCTTGGTTCTCTTGTTTTCATTCATTTATAGAGAGAAAAAAAAGCAAAGAAGATAACTTTGGTGGCGATGATGGGTGGCGAGAGAGAAAAAACGCAGAAGGTGAAGAGAATGGCTTCGGCAGTGTACGATTACGAGAACGACGCACGCTAGGCAGAGTACTGGTCCAACATCCTCATCCCTCCTCACATTGCCTCTCACTCCGAAGTCGTCGACCACTTCACCTCTACGTCGTTCGTATTCATCCCCATTCCATACTCACACCTTCAATTTGCATGGACTTTCGGACTAGGAACTGTTACTCCCCATTTGTGTTTTTTCTAAATTAAACAGTATCTGTTGCATGGCGTGTTGAGTTCTTCAAGATGAGTGTTACATGTAGCCTTCTATTTACAGAATGTGCCTTTTATGCAATAGATATTGTTGAAATCCTTGTGGCGCTTTATTTTATGTTTTTAACTTTTTATCTTATCTCAAGCAGTCCTTATGTTCTACTTGTATACTTTATACATCGGCCTAAAATCTGTATCTTTCCTACTATAATCTTACTATTACAATCGTGTCCACACTCATTTATGACACATTGACACTATTGATATGATAGCGAAAAGGTGTTGTCTGTGTACCTGTTGCACTTGATGACATTCAGACGTGTTTCATTTGTCTTCACGTAATAGCTATTGTTCCTTATAACTGTGGAGAACAGAAACATTAAATGCTTTGAATGTGAGTTCTTCACGTCATTTATTGTGAATCTTATTCTTGTCTTCATGTAATAAAGTCATTTATTATGAAGCCTATTCTTATCTTCACATAGCTTATTGTTTGCTTATAACCGTTGAGAATTGAAACATTAAATGCATTTGTACATTAGTTGAATTTGCTTGTGAATCCTGATGAAGTGGCTTATTACCTTAAGCTGAAGCTGAAATAAAGGAAAGTGTAAATGATTTATTGTAGTAGTTTTGCTACTAGGTTTTCATATATAGTGAAAATTTAATTTGCGTACAAGTTTAGACACCAAATATTTTTTAGAAATTATTATGATTATCATATGTTTATTTTAAACTATATTTAGCATTTAATGCTTTGTAAAAATTATTGTGATTGATGTCATGTCTTATTACATTTAGAGATGGAAGGTTTGAACAATATGAATGATTACAATGATTGTATGGAAGTAAATGAAAAAGATGGTGTATGGAATGATACTATAGAGATGTATTTAATCTCCTTGATGGTTGAAGAAGTGGAGAAGGAAAATTGAACAACTGCTATGTTTTCTAAATCTGGTTGGAAGAATATTAAAGCAGGGCTTTAAACAAAATTCAATAAGGAGTATATTAATATTCAATTGAAGAATAAGTAGAATGGATTAAGTGTCAGATTGAAGAATTTCAAGAACTTACTCAAAGAAACAAGAATTGGTTACAACTCTTTTATTGTTGAAGTTAATGCTACAAATAAATGTTGGGAAAATCTATTTAAGGTCAAATATGTCTTTTGTTTTATTAATATATCATATAATATAATATTTATTCTCATTTATCTTTTTCATCATTATAGGGGAATAAAATGGCTCACAGTTTTAAAAAAAATGATGTAAGGAATCTTTAGACTTTTGTCATATTTTTGGAGATACTATTGCAGCTGGTGTGCATGCACGTCCATTAACTAAATCTCCATCGAATAGTACAGAAGAGGAACATGGATATGATATTGATGAAGATTACTCGTATAATGGAAAAGAAGATCAAGATAAAAGTTCTTCGTTAAGAGAAAGAAGTCTCCTAAGAACAAGAAGGCAAAGAAGACACATTCTAATATTGTAGAAGAAGCCATACTTATACTTAGTGAACAATCTAAAAGGAAGAATGATTTACTTGAGAAAAAATTGAGTGAAACATTATCCACTACAGAGAATAGATCTCAAGAGTCTAACATAATGATGGAATGTCTAAATTCTTTAGATGAATTGGGTGGTCACAGTGTGCAATATGGAAATAATGTGAAGGTCTTACATGATTCTCTACTTTATAGGGATATTTTTTTGCTTTAGTTATATTTTTATGTTATTGCATATCAAATTCTTATTGATTTGACACTTTTATATTAAGCACTATTCTATATTTTGAACATTTTAGGTTTGTGCTTTGTATGAATATTTGACTTAATTTTAAGTTTATATTTTGTATGAATATTTTTCCTATATTTGATTAAATATACTTGATTGAATATTTTATTAATTATTTAATGTTGACATTGTAGATACATAGATTTCTTATCAGATTTCGAATCAGATTATGATGATGAACTGAAAAAGGTAATCATTATTGCTATAGCTGCAGGAGAGAACACATATTTTCATTTACAAAAGCAACCATGTAGAACTTCTGCTCTACCAGATCATGATTAGATATTAGAACTTTTGAATGGAAATCCTACAAGGATTTATAAAAACTTAAGAATGAGAAAGACAATCTTCTTGAGCTTATGTGATGAGTTAAAGAGTTTAGGAGGCTTAAAGGCAATAAATCATTTGACTGTGGAGGAACAAGTAGCAATTTTCTTGATGACTATAGGGCATGGTGAGACAACTAGAGTCATTGCAGAACGCTTTCAACATTCAACAAGGACAATTTAGAAGTACTTTCGAAAAGTCTTATATGCAATTAATCGTCTTTCAAAAAGAGTCATTACTCCACCATCTTTTACTAATACACCTCTTGAAATTCAACATAATTCAAAATTCTTTCCATATTTTCAGGTACATTTGTATATTTAATTACTATATCAATTATGTCCTTATGATTAAATTTCATTTTAATATTTTTTTTATTTTTTGGATTGTATAGGAGCAATAGATGGTACACATATTGATGCACATGTTCCGACCAATGAACAAATACCATACAGGGCCAAAAGAATTAATCTAACCCAAAATATTATATGTTGCTGCTCATTTGACATGCGTTTTACATATGTAATAGCGGGATGAGAAGGTACTGCAAATGACTCTCGAGTTCTTTCGGAAATAGTGACAAATCTAGCAAATCAATTTCCTATGCCTCCACAGCATATTATATTATTTTAAATAAACATAGTAATTATGAGTGTTTTTAATATCTTTTTGTTAATATTATGTTCTTTCTATGTTAGGTAAGTATTATTTGGTTGACTCGGGCTACACTAATATGCATGGATTTCTTTCACCATATCGAGATGAAAGATATCATTTGCGAGATTATAGAGGCAGAGGAAGGCCTCAAGGTCCACAGAAATTGTTTAACTACAGGCATTCTTCATTAAGAAATGTTATTGAAAGATGTTTTGGCATTTTAAAAGCAAGATTCCCTATACTTAAAAACATGCTGAGTTATGATATGAAGAAACAAAAATACATCGTTATTGCTTGTTGTGTTATACACAATTATATTAGAATGTGTGAATAAAGCGATGAATTATTTAAAAGTTGTATTGAAAATAAAGAACAAATTAGCAGAAGTGAAAATGAAGATGCAAGTTCTCAAGTGAAGTATAATATCACTCCAACACAACTTTGAGGTATGTCTTGGAAGCGAGATGAAATTACTAGCCAACTGTGGAGTGATTATACTATTTCTAATTAATTTATATTTCTTGTTGTAAATGATAGTGCTATTATGTTTTCAAGAATTATAGTACGATGGATATATTTTATTTTTTTGGTAATTATGATGGACATATTTTATTGATTGGAGCGACTTAATATAATTTCTAATTTATGTAATTTTATTATATACAATTAATGTGTAATTTTTTAATAATATTTGATTGGCATATATTTAATTTTAGCTATAATGATAATTAATTAATTTAAAAATATAACATATTATATTATAATTATTACACATAATAGTATAATTACAAAAGAATAGAAACATGATAATAAAAACAAACATGTTTTTGTTTTCAGTTTGTTTTAGAAATCTCAACCAAAAAGATTTTTATTTTCAGTTTTTATATTACAAATCTCAATCAAATAGGATTTTGTTTTTTTTAAGAAAAAACAGAAACAAAAAATAGGAAATAGAAACTAAAAGCAATAACAGAAAAACAGTAGTGGAACCAAACGACCTCTTAGATTTCTAAAACTTGGACGTTATTAATAGTATGTTATACGTTAGTCATTCCATTTGAAGATGGCCAAAATAAAGAAATGAAAAGATTTAACTAGGGAATAATGGTAAAGTTTATTGAGAGTATCAAAGTTGGTTTTAGAGTGATTTTGATACAATTATATTTAGCACTACTAAGCTTTGTTATGTATATTATCAAAAGCAATTGCAAAAGTACTTAGTCAAAGCACTTAAATTTGACACGTGAATATGCCTACTCCTTTTGTATTCTTTAGTCTCTTTCATAAAATAAAATCACCACTAATTCAATTTATCAACTTTTCTTATTAATAAGCAAAATAGCATATTTTCCTTCTTTTCAAATTAATTTTTAAATCTCTCTACTTTATAGTTGTAAAATTTTGAAAAGTTTAGCTAAAAATTAAAACTTTCTTGATCTCTTGAATAACTTTTGCATACCTTAGAATAGGAAAGTTGGTATTATTTTGTTTACTCTTATTTTTATTATTGAGAACTGAGAGGTCCTGTTGGATTTTTAATACTACTAATTATGGAATGAAACTGCCTTTAGATAGGCCTAAGTTACCTAAAGAATTTGGGCTACAGAACACGGCTATAGAACAGCGAAAACTTTTATGTACGAGCCCAGACAGGTTCAGACCAATGAAGCTTTGTGCCGTACGTTGGCACCTCCACAACTGTTTCATCATGCTTTTGGCATTAGGTTGAACTGACTAAAACTAAAATTAGCTATTCTTATGTTGTCGGTAATGCCTAGCTTTACCTCATCTATGTTCACAAATTTTATAAATCCAACTTACCTGAAACGCTAATCGCTCCTAATTACTTTCGAGAAGTTTTCATCAGATTGGCTCCAGTTGTGCAACAATGGTTTCGATTGTACTTGTTCTGCTGTTGGAAGCCAAACCACTATTGATAACTAGTTGAGGAGAGTTTTTTTTTTTAAATTGTCAAATTTGCAATGGACATGCTGACTCACACAAAAAAAAAAAAAGTTAGATCACGTACACTAAAATGAATTAATAATAAGCGGAGTAGCTTGGTAGACTAATATGTTAGCTTCTACTCGACAAAAAATTGTGGATAATTGAAAAAAAGAAGCCGAAGACTGACCATTACTTGTCTGAATAAATGACAAAGTGGAAATGGAGGATATTAGTCCATGAATATTACTCTTTGATAAGTTTAAGAACTGGCAGAACTACCATTTTGATCGGCCTATCCAAATCCAAAAGCAAAACCTCATCAAAATGTCAGAACACACCATAATCAATATCCATTGATTCGTGAAGGGTTCTAGTTATGCTATAAAATCAAATTCTTTATTGATTACTGTCTATTGCATAAATCACTGTGTAACTATTTATTACTTCTTACATGTTTTGTATCATGAGCCATAGAATATTCACTGTATTGTTATTATCAATTGCAATTTTTAACAGGGTACCGGCATTTGCTTCCTAGTTCCCACAATTCCTCTGGTGATCCTCTGCTACACAACTGTAAAATGAATGGAACTTCTTAAGTATGATAAAAGGCAGCGTCCTATTTGTTCTCCCTTTTCAAGTGACGAGTGAACAAACCCTTGCGTCATCGTAAACTTTGCCTGGTCTACAGTAGTAACCCTTGCTTGGGGCACAATGAGAGTCCTGTGAGCATATACACAACCCTTCCAGTGCACAACCATCCTTTAATATGGTCACATTACTACTCAACCCCAGTATCTGGTCGGTCCACTCATTAGAAAATAGTGCCAAGGGATCATATTTCTTCATAACACTTAAGAAATTTGCAGCTTTCTTGTATTTTTTGATTGCCCCATCAAATGCTACGTTACGGTTCTTTCCCCAGTGAGGCAATCCTCCGTACTTGAACACTGCGAGTTGCTCTATTTCTTCGAGTATATCTTCATAAAGCCTAGGAGTTGAAGGGTCTTTGCTGCGGTAGTATGTTATGTCAAAGTCTACGGCGTCTTCTTGCTTCCCCAGGTAAGCACTTGATGCTGTTACGTAGCGCATGAGAAAACCATTGTATAGGTCCACACCGCATAGTGATTTAGGCGCCAATTTTACCAGCTTTTGGACGTCTTGAATGAAGTTTTTAGCAACTGACAAGCTGACACTGATTGTACTTTGGAAGAAGAATTCTCCTTTCACTCTGTGGTCCCATGCACAAGCTGTTATTAGCGCGTTCGCAAGACTATCAAGGCAAGTACCTGATGATTGAACGCGGTTTTGGTATCCGATAACAGGATAACCCGTGAATATGATACCTGCAAGTCCCAAGTCAACCAGTTGTTTTACAACTGAAAACGTTGAGATAGTTTTCAGAATAACGTTCTTATTAATTAGCTTACTTAGAAAACCTTACCATTGTTTGTCAGTCCATTGGCTGAGCTCAGGAGTGTGGATGTTATCAGCTTTCCGCTTATGCACTTTCCAGTCGCATCTCTCAACGATTCTTGTGTCTCCTCTGATCAGACAATCATGACACTAGACATCATCAACAGTTCACGAATAAACATGATATGCTTATGGAAACGCTTGTACAAGCAAACCTGTAGATCGAACGAGTGCCAGTTCCACTGAAGCAGTAGCGCGGAATGGTATGTAATCATATAGACCATTCCCAGAAGTACTGGTGGAAACGCGATCGTCGACTCGATAGACCACCTTCCCTTGACTTGGATACCATGAAAAGTCTGCAAACTCATGTTGTTTGCCAAAGGTGGCCACTTGGTCTCCGAAATCCGTGTCATTCTTCTCTATGTAGGTAATGGACCGCTTGAACATGGGTTGCAATTGGAAAGTAACCTGCACGGTTAGCAGATTACAATAACACCTTTGTCAGATTTTCTTACTGTAACGATAACAATGTAATCTGCATTTTAAAACATCTTCGTAAACATTTAATATTGTACGTCGCCTCTTCTCTAGGCATTATGTGAAATAGGCCAGGGAACAGCATAGGTATAATTAGAAATAAATGTAACTGAACTATTTATTTATAGTTTAAGACTCACTTTCTCAAACTTTAACTTCATCTTTTTCTTTCCTCCTCTCTTTTTGTCCTTTTCCTCATTTTCTTTCACCCTTTCTCTTTCTCTCATTGATACGCTTTTAAGTGAATCGAGTAATCGACTCACTTTATTCAGAATAGCCACCTCACTTCACTGCTTCCCTTAAAAGGTACAATTGCTTCGTCATCTCAATTTTAGTTTTCTCATTTTTTAGAAGTTTTCTGACCTATCTAAATTAACTGCATCTGTCTTATGTATTTTATGCTGTGTCTTTCTTCATTCCACAGCAGGTTGGAATTGGTAATGATTTTTGATATTTCAGTACAAAGATTAAAAAGAATTCAATATTCTCAGTGCGGGGCTTCCGGCTCTTTCTGTGTTCCAAGAAATTACTGAGTGACTGTTCTACCAAAAAATCTGAAAACTACTTGAGTATGTGAATCCTAGCTTTCATTAGTTGGTTGCAACTGACAAAGCGCATTAAATTGACTTCTGAAGCAATTGAGAAATTTTCCTGACTAGACATGTCTCAAATCAACATTTTCCTCAGGACAAGTACACACTTTTTCTAACTATGGTGTTGTCTATTAGTTGGATGAAGAGGGCGATTCGAATGGGAATTCCTATAAAACCGACAACTTGGTCCTATTTAACAGAACAATATTGCAAACATCCAAGAAAATAAAATCAGGCCATGAAACTCGTAGGAGTAGGTTTAAGTTCCACCAAATACCAAAGAAAGTATGTTTATTACTCAAATAAATATTGTCCTACAAGACAGGATTAATTAGGTAGGAGAATAATATTGACATAAAAATTTCAGAAGATGATGAACACACATATATATCTCATGTCTTATTAAATAAAGGAATCCACAAATTAATTATTTAGAAAATTGAATTAGAAAACTGGAAAATTGAGGAGCTACTCCGACCTGATCGTTAGTTTTAACTTGGATGCGACCTCAGTATTAATTTTGCGCCATGCCTATGTACAATTCATTAGACGGACAGATCGTCCCTTAATGGACATCTATATTGTAGTACCACCCACACATGGAGAAGAAAAAACAAGGCGAACGCACCAAGTCTAAAACCATAATCATTACAAAACCAAAGAGTTTGTACCTGAGAGATAACTCCAAGCACTCCGAGTGAGACCTTGACAGCGTTAAATTCGTCACTGTTATTGTCATCGAGCCTCCGTACCTTAACATAACCCTCTTCAGCACTTCCTGGACTTATAATACTCAGCCCGACAACATAATCATGTACAGCACTTCCTTTGCCCCACAAAGTGCTACCATGTGCACCCGTGCTCAGTAGGCCACCGACCGTTATGCCCCACCAATACGGTGCATAGGGCAATGCGAGACCGAACTCCGCAGCCTGGTTAATGAGCTGCCTCAACGTTACACCGCTCTCTATGGTCATCGTCATGGACTGTAGGTCAATGGATAGTGTTTTGTTGAGGTATTTTGTGCTTATGAGCAGACCATTTTGGCCATCAGGGCACACAAGCTTGGGGATGCTATGAGAGAAGCGAGTAGCAACTTTCATCTTCGTTTTGGTCTTGGTAGCATTGGCTACTATAGATATTAGGTCTTGTTCTGTGTTTGGATAAACCACGCTCGCTGCCTTGCAAGTGCTTCGATCAGGGAAAATGCCATAAGAGTTTGTGATTGTGCAAAATGTATTCTTTGACGAGCACTTGATAGGGTCCTCAGGAGGTGTGCAGTTCGCCGCAAAAAGTAACAAGAAAAAGCAAGTTGATCGGAGGAATGTAGCCATTTTGGGACGTGAAAAGGACATGACAAGGAGGGTTTGTGATGTTTTCACTAGGTATATATGGATTTTAAAGTTTTATAAGATATGTATATATAGATGTTGTAGGTAGATGTAAAATAAACTGTAGCATAGAAGGGTTTGTCACACCTAAGAAATAACGATAGTCAATATTCCGACGCTTTCAAGCAATTCAAGGATTTTGTAGTTGCGTACTATTCCCTTTTACTCACTATTTTATGGCTGAAGTTTATACTTTTAAACGGTTTTATAGTATATTGGGGAAGTGTCACAAGAGCATAAGGAAAATTCAACTGGAGAATAAGCAGCCCATCATTTCCATATAAAGAATGAATTTTGCCACAAGTGCCTCATCACAAAACCATAAACGCGTCTGGTATACCAACTTTATAATTCCACGTGTAGCACCTTAAAGAACAGGTGTTGCCATTCACAATCTCAGACTTTGAGGTGAAGATATTACTATGTTATTATTATTCAATTACATCGTCCAATATCCTTACTCTTATCTTCTATTGGATTGCCTCCACTGAGTTCGATGACTGGTGGTGTAGGTGAAGCCATTTGATGTGTAAGGGATAAAGGGTGAGGATAAGAGTTCACGTTGCTTTTGCTTTGATCACTATTCACTGCACTATAAGCTTAGTGCTTCTTCCCCATGAAATCCCATTTGTGTGGGAGTTGACACGTTTTTCACACAGATAACACACATCTCTCCAGAAAGAAAATGGTTCTTTTAGTCGGTGGGCGCATTATGGCCTCGGCAGTCGGCAGCTATAAACTACTTTGTCTCCATGGAGGTCATAAACTGTTAATCTCTCCATTCCCTCGCGGGTTGTGCCTGCATTTGCCTATAGGTGATCCCTGTCCAAATTATTTGGTGCCAACTCTGTTCAAGTGAATCTAAGTCATCACACAAGTGAATGATGACTTAGATCTATTTGAACAGAGTTGATACTAAATAAACACAAGTAAATACTTGAACAGGATTGGCGTCAGTATTTTAGACAGAAAATTTTGGGTGGCATTTGCCCCCCTCTCTATTCCCTTGTAGGTTGTGCCTACATTTGTCCCCTCTCTATTCGCTTGTGGGTTGAGCCTACATTTGTCCCAATCTACGCAAACCATTTTCTTAAAGTTAATACTTAACTTTGTAATTAATCGAAGTCAATTTGGGAGCCGGAACCAGTAGAAATTGGACAATCGTTATATTCTCAATCTAGATTGACGCAACTGTTAAACAAATTATTTTAGAATTTTTTCTATATGCTAAGCTTGTCTCACATTTTTTTTCATTGTTCTTAGGAAATAAAGTACTTTCTATAAATTTGCTATATATTGATGTATCAAATTTCTTAATATTATCTACAACCAGATCATAAATCATGTAAATTTTCTTTAACAGTTTTAATTTTTATAAAAAATATATTAATTTTTTAATTTTAATATTGGTTACCAAAAAATGAAACTTTTTATTAAATTATTTTACTATTGAAATTTGGTAAGAATAATCATTTAAACTTTTTACACTCTTAACAACATAATAAAAACACCTAATTTAAAATTTTTTAATATTACCAAACACTTTTAAAATAATAAAAATAATTTTAAGGTGAATAAAATTATAAAGAATGTTTAATTGCTTTAGAACTTTTTTCATTTGATTGCATTTATTGAACATATTCCGATACCTAGAAAGCTTTTGTTGAATGTAATTATAAAAGATAGACACAACTGATTATGGTGCTGTCGTTGGATAGGATTGAGAACCATAATACCACATCGATCTTATTCTTTTTTCTTTTCTTCCAATTTAGTGTTTTCCAAAAAGTATACGTAATAATAACAGATACCACGTTTAGCTGATAGATCCACGTAACTTTCACTTAATTATCTAATTCAAGGTCTAATCCATTCAAAAAAGTTGTAACACTCAGTTGCTTTCAATTGGCAAACACTAATTACACATATTTAACAATATGGCATTAGTATATTACAATTGGCCAGTTTCGTGGCTGCGAATATTATTTCGAAAATGACTAACTGGGAAAATTTTATTCCATTTTATGTTGGATAGCATTGCATTAGACATTTCCGTCTCCCTTCAGCTTCTTTCTGGCCTTGATGTAGATTGAGACTCGTTCATACACAAGTAATTAGCTTATTTTAGTCGTAAACTTTGTTTGTAAGCTACATATGATGACAATTCAATGACTTAAACAAACCAAGTCAAACAGCTAGAAGATATATATGGTGCAGTGGATACACAAAAAAAATGGTAACGGTCACCTGTCCCGTTCAACCCTTAAAATAGACTACAAGTGGCCAATAGTAATAATTAAAAGGATTAGCGAAGTGAGATCAATGCCTTAAGTTTTATCTTAACGCCGTAAGTACAGTCCAAACGTGTAACATTTGTCTTCTATAGGCAAAGGTTTTAATTATATGAAAGATTTCCGACCAAGTAATTGGTAACTTCCACCACTTTTCAAATGTTAGTTACTTTCTTCTACGACTGAAATGCTACCGTTCTTAACACAAACAAGAGGATGGGACATAATACCTGCTAAGCCCTTGGAGTTACGTATTAGATATATATATTATAATCAACGCACTTAAACTTTTCTAACAACAACTAGTTACACGATAATTTTCTTATCTTCGTACCTTTCCTTATATGTCATATTTATCTTGCATACTACGTTTTCTAATATACTTTATTAAAATATTAGTATACAATTTTCCTATAGTTTTTAATACATTACATGTTTCACTACAATTACTGGACTACACTCGTGAACTAATTATAATTTAGTCAATCTAGTTAGATTTGATATGTAGTTTTGCTCAATTATATTATGAAAATAGGATATCAGTTTAACTAAATATGATCTCAATTACGCGATTACAATCATTCTTATGTATTGATAAACTGCACATTTTTAGATATTGATCAATTGGACATTTACTGCAGATTTTTTTTTTATCTATTTAACATAGTAGAATGCTTATTTATCGTTATCATAAATCATTTAAAAAGTTTTTTTCGAACTTTATTTCTTGTATTTAATCTAAATATCTAATATGTAGTATTTTCTTTTAAGTTAGTATTTTATATTTTATATTTTATTTTTATTTATACAAATTTATTTATTAAATACTTCCCTATTTAGCAGAAATATTTTATTGTAATGACTTGTTGGATTTGGATTTATTTATTAACCAGGCTTCTTTTCTGCATGTGTATTTATTTACTTGTTTTATCTTTTATTTTGAGTCTTTACCTTGTTTTATATTTATTGTATTATTACTTATTTTTATATTTTTATTTATACAAAAATTTTATTTGTATTTTGTTATTATTATTATTATATATTATATATATAGGCCTAACATATAATAATAATAACAAAATACAAATAAAATTTTTGTA
>JANZLC010000004.1:4575494-4586444 GCA_026413385.1 Erythroxylum gracilipes
ATGAATTACATCAACTCTTCTTATTATACTACAAGGGCATTTTTGTCATTAACACTGTTTTTTGTTCTGTCCTCTGCTACCAAACACATTTCTGTCCTCAGGATAAGGACAATATTTTCTGTCCTGTCTACTGCAACCAAACATCTCACTGTCTTCAGTTCTTGTCCTGTCCTGTCCAATTCTGTCCCTTCTCGTCCTGTCCCTACCTGCTGCAGACGTTATCCATACACAAGGTAAGGGTCCTTGATAGGAAAACATAAGACGATGCATAAATCATGAAAGATATTTGCCTAGCCTTCTAATATTTATGTTAATTTGAAAATACAACAGCTGTCCAAAATAGATAAGCTTAACCTCACAAGATGTTACCTTTTCAGTTGGAGATGTAACAGGAGAAGCCGTCGAGTTCAATGAGTTACTGCTTCATAGAAATAATTGCAGAGTCTCATCCTTTAACGAAGGACCAAACTAAAAGGAAAGTAAGACGAATTTGGAACCAATCCCAAATTCTAAAACGAATAGCCAGCATAGTGACCAAAAAAAAAAAAAAAAAGGAACAGCACATGGAGAAAGGGAGGGGATCAGACTACCAAAATAGAGGAAAAACGAAAAAGAAAAATCACTTGCTTTGCTGAATAGTTTCAGTACTATAAATAGCAAAAAACAAGGAGGAAAAACAAACTGGGAACTCGTGAATAGAAAGAACCAACTAGTAAAGGAGCAATCGCAATCTTTACCTTGAGAAGCAAAACTCAAAGGCAGCCGATACATGCCTCCAAAATCCTGCCCTTGCACCTGATTGGGAAACCAGTTTCAACTTCAGCATCCTTAAGCAACTTACTCTCCGCCAAACGTTTTTATCATTTGTTAAGAAAGGGAAGGAAGATTTGCATTACACAGTGACAGTGTTTATCTGTTTCTGTCACTTGGAAGTTGTAATGAGCAGAGCTGCAGAGTTCATAGCCTCGCTTCAAAAACATTAAACAGTTTCTGAAGCGTAGGTGATTGAATGTGGGCTTGTTAGCCCATAATAGGCTCAATTGATCTAGGCCTCTAATTCGGGCTCAGCTCAAGCCTAATTAAACCCAACCACTTTCTAATCCCACTTTTTTAATGCAAAGGTAACACATTAAATGGACCTTTGAAATAAAAGGCCGAAGTGTGACACAACATTCTAATAGCACTTTGGAAGTGATGATGGTGTTTAGCGGCACAAATAAGTCATACATCATAAGGAACATACAATAGGTGGCATAAAAATTTCAAACGTCATTACTTGCATAAATTCATATGTTTTGATGTTTTTTTTTGGGTCTTAGACCAGAATATTTACCAGTGGATCCAGTGATTAAACCCCTCGCTGAGCAATATTGTTCAACTTCTTCTTTCTTTAACGGAATTAAAGTTGAAAGGTTTTTAGGGTATTTATTAAGAAATTGGATCATTATTAAATGAGTTCATAAGGACACCATATTTAACTAAAAAATTTAAGACAATTTTTTATATATTTCTTTTTTATTTGAGATAGTTTTATTTGTGAATTTTTAATATTCTTCGTATATAAGTGAATCACTATTTATCAAACCTAAATTCGTAAATTTCTATTTATACTGACAACTACTACAAAACCACTTTTTAAGTAATAGTTCCCAATTTCATGATCAAGATGCTACTGGCGCTTGCAAGATCCAAATATATGGGACCAACAAAATTTCTAGTCGACAATAAGAGGTTAGTTAGGTTGGGGGACTAAATCGAAGACTGGCGTTCACACACTACAATAAATTAAAGTTGTTTTTTTGACTGTCGCCTATATATTACGTTACTAAATCTCCGTAACTAAAAGTTATATGCGACAATTTTAGAAATCGTAATCAATAATTTTTTGTTACATTTTCTTTTTTTAGCTAAAATTCTTTTATTACGTTTTTAGAAATATAGTTAAATGTTTTTAGCTATGAATTTAAAAATGTAACCAAAAGTTTTTTACTACATTATGTATTTATAAGCACTTGAGCAACCACAAAATAAATCCTATATTTTCTTAATGAGTATTCTTCAATAATCTAAGTTTGCACGGTAAGTTGGCCAAGTTTTCATGGTCATTTTTCTTAAAAGTTCCATGTCAGAAACTCAATAGTAATAATCAATTAATATCCCAAGTAAAATGACTGCATTAAATAACACAATCTATCTAGACTAAACATAAAATAACAAACTCCACACTAATTCCATCAAAAGAATTTGGCTACACTATATTTTTATAGCCAAATGTTTTTAACTATTAAATCTATTTTCGTAGTTGAAATTATAGAATATGTCTTTTACTTACTAAATTATTTCGTAGTAAAAACATTTAACTACGAAAATATATTCTTAGCCAAAACAAGAAGAACAAAAAACAATAAAAAATTTGGATACGAATATACCTTCATAGCAAAATATTTGTAACTTTGAAATTTATTTTTGTAGCTGATATTAAGGAATCTGTGTGTTTTAGCTATGAAAATTGTTTTGTAGCTAAAAACATTTTACTACAAAATTAAGTTTAAGGTTAAAAAAAGTTGTCAATTACTTTTATTTTGTAGCTAAAAACCTTCAGCTATGAAACTGAGTATACAGTTTAAAAATGTCACCAAAACTTGTTAGCTATGAATATAAAACGTAGTTTATATTAAAAGTTGCCAATAGTTTTTAAAATCTTACGCATTAGCCTTTTTATTACAATTGACTGCGATTTTGAAAAATCGTAGCCAAAGAGTGACTTTTAGCTGTGATTTTCTTTTAGCTATAATTTTCAAATTGCAGCAAAAAAAATGTACCAAAAGGTTACTTTGTTGTAGTAATAGTATAATTGGGAGCAATAGACAATTTATGTGATAAGTCAAATTATTCTTAGATGATTTTGGGTTGAATTGGAATTAATTTGACTCAATTTTATATGGATTTGAAGCTTTATTTGGTTAATTCTCAACATTTCAACTTTGTTGCTTGATAGGTACAAATGGATAGATTGTGGGGGGTAAAAGGCATAACTTTGCTTGTAGATGTCGGATTAAGGTCACTCAAGGACGCTTTCAAAGAAGACTCCGAGAAGAGATTTTGTCAACTGAAGGGTTAAAGGTGTGAAATTTGTGGATTGGTGCATGTCCGTTTAACGGACATCGCCTGGCAAAATGCACTCCCAGACTCGAGAAGGTCCGTTTAACGGACATCACCTGGCAAAATGCACTTCCAAACTCGAGAAGGTCTATTTAACGGACATCATGTCCATTTAACGGACATGGGCGACCAAAACACGATCTGCTCTCTCCTGTTTAGTAAAAACTAGGTTTCTTTGGATCCAGGACAATATATATACTTATTTTGAAGACCTAAAGGGGGGCCTGGATGCTGAAAACAAGGTTACCACTTAAGGAGGCACAAAATAAGAGGAAGATAGGGATTTTTGGGGATTGCATCAAGGATTGGAAGCAACCTTGTCTTGTGTTCTTACTACTTTCTCTCTCTACTCTTCCTTGAATGTTGAGCTTCTTTGTGTATATGGCTTTTGTTATTATGTTTTGGAACTAAATCTCATTTAGGGTGAGGGATGTAGCCTATTTAGGGGATTGATTTGTATGTTATGGATTGATGAGTGTTGAATGAAAGTTCTTGGTTTATGTTTATCTATCTTGAACTTCACTGTAATTTCTATGCTTGATCTCCATAGATATAATCTTAGGAATCATATAATGTACTGAGAGGTGAAATATGGTTTATGCTTTAGGAAGATAAACACCTTAGACTTAGAGATAGAGATATTCTAAGCTAGTGTGATAACTTGTGGTTGCTTGTTCTTCATAGATTTAACTAGTTAGTTTGCACATTGAGAGATGGTAATCAACTAGTTAGATACTCTTGTATGCTTTGAGAAAAGATATGGGTAAAGTTGTGTAACTGTTTTCATGACCTAACATTCAATCAATTTCATAATGTATGAATCAATCTTTTGAGTTGGTGAACCCCAAGCCCTAATTTCAAATCATCAATTTATCCCTATTTGCTATTTTTCAATATTTACAATTTACTGCCTAATAAACTCCAATCATCTTTTAAAGTTTATTGTCAATTTCATTCAAGTAATTAGAATTAATTTGGCGGTGAATGATTTAGTCCTTATGGGAGACGACCTTGGAATACTTAATGAGTAGGTACTAGGAATGATTCTGTGCACTTGCAAATTTTCTCGACCAAGTTTTTGGCGCCATTGCCGGGGACTAGTTTATATTTGCTACCATTAATTCTAATTATTATTTTTATTTATTTGTTTATTACCTTAAGTTTTCTTCCATCGTTTAACTTTGAACCCTAAATCTTTGTTTGATTTCAGAAGCTGTATGTACTTAAGGCATTCAAGAAGTTTGAATAACGATCAGCTTGTTAGGTTGAACCCTAAAATTGAATGGACTTGTCGAAGGAACAACGCCCCAAGAAGAAGAGAGATGGCAATCAATAACCAAATTCTGGATCTGCATGAAGAACAAGATATGGGGAATGAGCAATTCCATAAGGGAAATCAAGCTGAGCCGATTGTTGTTAATCCTGCTGTAAGAAGAATTCAAGATTATCAGATGCCATTCCTTGCAAGGAACCCCTCTTGCGTCTGATTAACTGCAGCAGCGTGGAATTATGAGCTGAAGCAGATTCATTTGTCTATGCTGCCATAATTTAATGGGATGCCTAGTGAAGATGCTCTGACCTTCATGGAGATTTTTATGCCACAGTTCAAACTCTCCCGTTGTATGGATTGTCTGAGGATGAGTTAAGGCTAAGATGTTTTCCTTATTGCATGAAGGGTTTAGCAAGAAATTGGTTGTTGAGTTTGGAGGTAGATTTTATAGATACTTGGGAGAAGGTAATGGAGACATTCATGATGAAATGGCACCCAACTCACAAAACTTTTGAACTCCGGAAGATGATACATTGGTTCTCGCAGAAGGACGGAGAAAATTTTCATAAAGCATGGGAACGGTTCAATGATCTCTTTAACCAATGTCCTCACCATAGATTTGACATGTACTTGTTAACTCAGTTCTTTTACTATGGTTTTACTGATCACAACCAAACTCTGGTGGATTTGAATGTGGGGGGGAATATTAGTGACCTAAGTTCCCAAAAGTTATGGAATATTTTCAAGAAAGTTGCAGAGAATTCACATTGTAAAGTGACTAGGAGCAAAGTTGTTGCCCTGAATGAAGTGGGTTCCAAATCCAACATGGCCTACCAAGTTGTTGAGATTAATAAGAAGTTGAATTTGTTAGTAAATGACAACAAATCTAGTAGGGATCCTTGTACTTTTTGCAGTAGATTTGGGCATACAACAGCTGGTTGTATGAACATTGAGGCAATATTGACAGAGGAAGAGGTGAACTATGTGAACAATGGTAGACAAGGTTAGAGATTTGATCATTTCTCAAACACTCACAATGAAGGATGGAAGTTTCATTCGAACTTCTCATGGAAAAAACAAGGGGTTGTAAAACCAATGGGACCATCGGGGTTCCAAGCACCATTAAAACAATAGTATTCATCCCCTTCATCTTCTACACCACAACAATTTCCTCCCCTATGGGAGAAAAAGGTAGATCCACTTTATGATACAACTGATGAGCAAGATGGATCAAATTTCCCAAGATAGTTCTCAAGCGATGAATAGAATGGAGCAGAATATTCAATCAAACCAAGCTGCCATTAGAAATTTAGAAGTACAAATCAGTCAAGTGGCAAAAGAGGTAAGCGAAAGAGGTAAAGGGAAGCTGCCTAGCAATACCTAAATGAACTCGAAACAAGATTGTATGACAGTTGTTTTAAGAAGTGGTAAGGTGATAGAAGGTGTAGTTCCTAAAGAGAAGGAAGATAAGGAGGTAGAAGGTGAGAATTTGGGTGAAGGAGAAGAACAAAAGGAGAAAACAAAAAAGAAAGAGTTTTCACCAAGTTCAGACTTCACTTTTGTACCACCCATACCATATCCTCAAAGGGTCAAGAAGAAGCATGATGATTCCAAATTTCAGAAATTCCTTGACCTTTTTAAGAAGATTCAAATCAATATCCTGTTTACTGAAGCCCTTGCTGAGATGCCTGCATATACCAAGTTCTTGAAGGAAATCTTCTCCAACAAGAAGAAGCTTGATAATTTTGCTATGGTAGCCTTAACTGAGGAGTGTAGTTCTATTTTACGAAACAAACTACCCCCTAAGTTAAAAGATCCAAGGAGTTTCACTATACCTTGTCACTTTAGTGAATCTAATGTTTTTCAATGTTTATATGACCTAGGTGCAAGCATTAATCTTATTCCCTTGTCTCTTTATAACAGGCTGAGAATTGGTGAACTCAAACCAACCACAATTTCACTGCAACTAGCTGATAGATCAATTCGATACCCCATTGGTATAGTTGAGGATTTTTTGGTGAAAGTTGGTAAGCTTATAATGTTAGCTGATTTTTTTGTGCTTGAGATGGAGTTTGACATGCAGGTTCCTATAATTTTAGGAAGACCATTCTTAGCCACTAGTAGCGCATTGATTGATGTTCCATATGGTAAGCTAACTTTGAGAGTGGGTGAGGAAGAGGTGTTTAACATTTTCAAGGTTTTAAGGGGTCCCTCTTTCGATGAAGTCACTTATAGGATAGATGTAATTGATTCTCTTACATTTGAATCCATTCCTGAATTGATGTGTGACGATGCTTTAGAAACACGCTTAACTTTAGGAATAGATGAGAATGAATTGAACAATGAGTTAGTAGACTATGCATACATATTGCAAGGTAATGATTTTAGGTATAGACCCCAAATTAAAGAATTGAGCCCTTCTAAACCTAAATTATTACCATCTATATTGAGCCCACCAAACCCTGAACTAAAACAACTTTCAATTCATTTGAGATATGCATTTTTACGAGAATCAAATACATATCCGATTATCATTTCCTCTTCTTTGAATTCCTCTTAAGAGGAATCTCAAGAGGAAAAGTTATTAAGGGTGTTACGTGAACATAAATTGGCTATTGCTTGGAACATTGCTGACATAAAGGGAATTAACCCTTCTATTTGTTTTCACAGGATTCTAATGGAAGAAAACCACAAACCTAGTGTGAAAAGTCAAAGGAGACTCAATCCTAACATGAAGGAAGTTGTACGATCTGAGGTATTTAAATTACTTGATGCAGGAATTATCTATCCTATTTCGGATAGCTCTTGGATAAGTCATATGCAGGTAGTGCCCAATAAGGGTGGCATAACTGTTGTTTCTAATGATAGGAATGAATTAATTTCCACTAGGGTTGTGACAGGGTGGAGGGTCTGTATAGATTACAGAAAATTGAACGCAACAACTAGGAAAGATCTTTTCCCTCTTCCCTTTATTGATCAAATGTTGGAAAGATTAGCGGGGCATGAGTATTATTATTTTTTAGATAGTTATTCAGGTTATAACCAAATCCCGATAGCCCCGGAGGATCAGGAGAAAACCACCTTCACTTGTCCCTATGGTACATTTGCATATTGTAGGATGCCCTTCGGCTTGTGCAACGCTCTTGTCACTTTTCAACACTGCATGATGTCTGTATTCTCTGACATGGTGGAGAATATAATTGAGGTATTTATGGACGATTTTTCTATTTTTGGTTCTTCTTTTGATGCATGTCTGTTCAACTTAGAACAGGTTCTACAAAGGTGTGAAGAAACCAATCTCGTGCTGAATTGAAAAAAGTGCCACTTTATGGTACAAGAGGGAATCATCCTAGGCCATAAAATCTCCAATAATGGAATAAAGGTGGATCCGGCGAAAATATAAGTCATCAACAAGCTGCCACCTCCCAATTCGGTTAGAGCGATGAGGAGTTTTCTTGAACATGCCAGGTTTTACCGCAGATTTATTAAGGATTTTTTCAATATTTCTCAACCATTGTGTGCTTTATTGCAAAAGGAAGTTCCTTATGAATTTACTGATAAATGTCTTTGTGCTTTTAACATGTTGAAGAAGGATCTTACCTCAGCTCCTATAATGGCAGCACCAAATTGGAATCTCCCTTTTGAACTGATGTGTGATGCTAGTGACTATGCACTTAGGGCCGTCTTAGGGTAAAAACAGGATAAGAGATTACATGTCATTTATTATGCTAGCAAAATTCTTAATGATGCTCAAATTAATTATGCTACTATAGAGAAAGAATTACTAGTAGTAGTTTTTGCGTTTGATAAATTTAGATCTTATCTTATTGGCTCCAAAGTCATTGTTTACATTGACCATTCTGCTCTAAAATATCTACTCATAAAGAAGGATGCAAAATCAAGATTGATCAAATGGATTTTACTCTTGCAGGAATTTGACTTGGAAATTTGGGGCAAAAAAGGGTCGAAAAACTCAGTAGCTAATCATCTTTCGTGACTAAAACAAGTAGACAAACTGGGAGAGGAACCAATCAATGATACCTTCCTTGATGAGGATCTGTGGTCTGTTAAGGACAACGTTCGTTGGTTTGCTGATTATGTAAATTTTCTGGTGTCAGACATTATTCCTGCTGATTAAACATATCATAGTAGAAAGAAATTCCTATCTAAGGTAAGGAACTACTTTGGTGAAGATCCGTTACTCTTTAGGAGATGTGCCAACGGGGTGATCAGAAGATGTGTACCCGATGAAGAAATGCGATCAGTTTTAAATCATTGTCATGCTTCTCTCTATGGAGGGCACCATGGGGCCAACAAAACAGCGGCAAAGGTTTTACAATCCGGACTTTATTGGCCAACTCTCTTTAAGGATGCTAGAACTTTCGTCATAACTTGCGATAAGTTCTAGAAGTAAAACTTTTTGATGTTTGGGGTCTGGACTTCATGGGACCGTTTCTAGTATCCTTCAGCAATGAATACATTCTTGTAGCAATAGATTATGTATCCAAGTGGGTGGAAGCCTCAACTTTGTCAAACAACACGGGAGCCAATGTGGTTAAATTTTTCAAGAAGCACATATTCTCAAGGTTTGGTGTTCCAAGAGCAATCCTCAGTGACAACAGGGTGCATTTTCAGAACCATTAATTCAAATCTCTCCTGACGAAATATGAGTGTCATTTCAAGTTTGGAACCACCTACCACCCTCAAACTAGTGGGCAAGCTGAGCAATCTCATAGGAAAATCAAGCAAATTTTGGAGAAAACTGTTAATACCTCAAGAAAGAATTAGGCATTGAAACTTGATGACGCTCTATGGCCATACAGGACAGCATACAAGACCCCATTAGGGATGTCTCCTTATAGGTTAGTTTTTGGAAAATCTTGCCATCTTCCGATTGAAATTGAGTACAAGGCACTATGAGCAATCCAGAAGTTGAACTATGATTTCAAGGAACCAGTACAAAGGAGACTAATGGAATTAAATGAGCTAGATTAATTTCACCTCGATGCTTTTGAGAATGCTCGCATATACAAGGAGAGAACTAAGGCCTTCCATGACAAGCATATCCTTTGGCGAGAATTTAAACCTGGTCAGAAAGTTTTATTATTTAACTCCCGTTTAAAATTGTTTCTAGGGAAATTATGATCAAGGTGGTCGGGACCCTCTGTGTTGACGAAAGCATACCCACATGGACCTATGGAAATTAGAAGGGATGATAAAGAGCCCTTTGTGGTCAATGGGCAAAGACTTAAGCATTATTTCGAGGGAGAAATGGTTAGATGTATTTCCACCCTCAGATCCCAGAATTGACATCTGGATTGGCCAAGTCCAGCTAAGGACATTAAATTTAGCACTTGTTGGGAGGCAACCCAATGTTTCTAACTATTTGTTATTTTCTTTTTGAATTTTCACTTTTTATCACATCTTCTTATTCTAGTTGTTGTGTGTGCTTAAGGATAGCGTTTGCGAGACATTCCAATGGCCTCTACCAATAACATGAGGAATGACGTGAACTCGACCCTTCAAACCTAGAGGTGAGACTCATGTAAAATGTGGAGGAGGTAAGTGGCAATGTCTCCTTATTTTATTTTGGTGTTCTTGCATTTTTAGCACTCATACACAATGCATGTGAACCTAGGATATCATTGAATGGTTAGAAGGAACAAAAGAAGAGTGGACAATATGGGAAAAATTTTGAAAAAACTGAGAATGTCCGTTTAAACGAACATCAGACGCAACATAGCACAATCTGACCCATAAAGGTCTGTTAAACAGTCATTGATGTCCGCTTAACGGACATGCGTCTCCTAGACACCCAATCTGACCCGTAAAGGTCTGTTAAACGGATATTAATGTCCGTTTAACGGACATTATTAAAGGCCATAATTAAAAAACCCTTTCTTCCTCTCTTTTCCCACACTTTTCTCTCGCACCCACGCTGCCGTTTGTCGCCCTGCCTCTACCCACGCCAACCCTTCTGGCATAAGATTTCGTTCCTCTTCTTTTCCTCTACCTTCTCCAAAACCTACACCAAACTTCCATTGAAGCTAAACCCCCGTTCCTCAAGCTCTCTCTCTTCTGCCATAATTGAAGACCTCGAGGGAGTTCCTTGAGATTAGGGGGAGAAATACACGCCAAATCCACTTCAATACTGTTGGGTAAGTGTTCTATACATTATCTTATGGGTTGATGATTGAAGGTGAACATTAGTAGATTTTTTAAAATTTGGGCAAGATTGTGTTGAGAATCTTGGGTTAAGATTTAAGCTTAATTTCAGATTTTATTATGAATGGTGGGTTGAGATTTGAATTGAAGTGTTATTCAATTTGAAAGAGATTGAGATTGAATTGAATCTTAGGGTTGTGATTTGAATTGAAGTGTCTGTTAGATTTGTGTTCTAAAAGTTATCTAAGATGATTACTTTTATATATTATACTTATCAATTGAATGTTATTAACATTTTGTTCCATGAGTTTTATATTCATTTAGAAGTGTTCAAGAAGATGCACTTGGTCTTG
>JANZLC010000004.1:4587977-4611558 GCA_026413385.1 Erythroxylum gracilipes
TAGTTGTTACTTATAATAGCAATGTTCAAGATTAACGTTTAATAACATAGAATTAAAGTAGTTTTTTTCCTTTTCTTTTTTTTACTCAAGAATTAATGTAATAAATATTAGTGAATTTAGTAGTATTAATACCCTCTTAAATTATATGTAAATATATGATATGTTTTTTTGATGTTTCAGGATCAGGTTTAAACCTAAACCTATAAGTTAGAAACTTGAACTTGAACCATAAACTTAATTTTTCAGGTTCGGCTCGAACCAGACCTGAACTCAGGTTTGGTTAACTTTATTTACAAGTTCAGGTCCGATTCTCAAATTCGCGGATTTTCTTAAACACCCGTAGTTATCTTTTCAAGGAATAGAAAATTGATTGATAGCTTAATCGCTTAATATGGCCCATAATTTTATAAGGGAATCGATGATCTCACATATCACTTGGAGAAGGTAGGGTAAAGGTGTCTCCTCGTTCAAGTAAACCTAATGTTTTCTAGCTGGCTGGACTCTAGCGGAAAGAGTATAAATGTATCGGGCACAAAAATCATGACCACTGTATATAGGTCCTGTAAAGAATTTCGGGAAAACGATGTTTTAATGTTCCGAGTCACGTCAAATATTCTTTTGATAAATGATCCTTTCGCCTTGTTTTTCAAAAAGACATGGGAGTTTCCATAGCGAGTAGCATGTAGGTGCTACAATTTCAACCTTACGTAACACGTTGCCCAAATATACCCTACCCAACCTAACTTGATTAACCCACTTAGAGATATTACTGTATGTTTAGTTGGTCGAATTATCGTAATCAACATCTTCAGGAAAGGAAAAGCAAGGATTGATTGATCGATTCAGAAGCTCTCTCCAAAGTCCTCACTAACAACCATTAGAAACATGGAGATCATAATGACATGAGCTTGTTGACCAGCTCGGCCAGTTGATGAATGCATAACTTGTCGATGAACGCAATCGGTGGTTCCACACAACATTGGCTGGTGGGTCTTGACGTAACTGTTGATCATGATTCATGCTTTCCCTGGCTTGGAATTTTGGGTCATGAATGATTGCCTCTCTTAACCAAACTGTTCGATCCATTCTTAGTAGAAACATTGCTAATTACTTTTAATCACTCTAACCTTACATTGGAATAAATTTCGAACAAGGGATTGACTTTCTTGAAAGTAGGCATATCCCAACTGAACGAAAACGAGAGAAGAAACGTTTTGCTGCGTTTTCAAATTAGTTCTTTTCAAAAGGTGTGTACATGTATCGCTGATTATATTATATATAAATAGGCTTACTGAAACAATAGCAACGTATATCGATACTGCTGTTACCCTCATAAGTCTTTTTCACTTTTTTGGTAAAAAAATGAATTGCAATTCTGATAGAATATTTAAATATTATCAATCTGTGCCTAAACGGCCCCATTCAACTTGTCATATATAGAAATTCCACTATTGTTAGGCCGAAGGTCAATTATTCTGCTGACAATGAACTGCTTTTCTTCCTACATGACAGTTCGTAGGGTGTTAAATCTTTATTTCATTAAGAATATGCTTTTGAGGAAACTACATTTAAATCTGCTTGCACTTGCATAGTTGGAGAGTTGGAATACATGAAGAACGTATCCATACCAGTTAGGTCCTTGTCCAGAAATACCATTTTTTCCTAATTAAGATGTCAAAAATGATTTGACTATAACCACAAGTTATAGTCATTGATAATTATCGCTATAGTTAGCAATTGCAATATAAAATCTTAGTTCAGATAAAAAATTGCTGAGTGCCTTTGCATTTGGCTTGACAATATGGTATTTTTCATGCTTTATCCAATAACTTATATGTTAATTTGAATAATTTCTTTTCCAAAATAGAAAGGTTTCCTATTGATTGATTAGATTTTTGTTACCTTTTAACAGTGTGGACTGTGATTGGTAAGTTGGTAACCAGAAAGAGTTTTGCATATGCCACATTGAAAGCTTGAAGGAAGGACCAATCTTGAGAAAGAAATCCCGAATACCTACGTACATATAAATTGGTATACACAGAACATGGCCACCGTAAGCTCCTGTGATTAATATCAAAATCGACAAATGATTTAATGCAGGACGGCCCATGAATTTCCATATAATTAATAGTGAAGGTCATAATAATTTAATCATTATAACTGCAATATTATAATTACTGTTAATTACCAAAAAAATATTATAATTACTGTTGAAATGTTACCGTAATTTAAAAATGTACAGGAACTATGCCAATTAGATATGTTATTATACTTGTAATTGCAACCTTATTATCTATAATTATACAATAAATCATAATTATTTTTAGGGTAATTCATAATTTTCACGTCCTGAAATGATGAGAAATAGTACTTAAACAATGAATTATATCTTATTCATTTGCATCTTAAGTCAAGCGGTGATTTGTTCAATAACCAAAACTTTGTCTTTCTTAGCTTTGTGGCTTTGAAATTGCTCCTGCTGGGTCCAAGAATTTCTACCGAGACAAGTCTTTCTATCACCCATAAACTTGAAACATTGTCATCTTCTTCCTATCATATGGTATTTCTCATTTTCCTCACTTGGCTTGCAGGTTGTCTTTTTATTTGTTTATAATAGTACAACAAAAAGCGCAAGCAGACATAGACCCCAACTTGCTTTTGAACCCGAAGAAGTGCTAATTAAACTTTAGTTATAATTTTACTAATCATGCAATATAATCTAATGATCCTCAATTCAATCATAAATTTTACATGCCCCAAACTTATGTACAGTGTTAGTACCCCAAGTCAATTATTCTGATTCAATTGATAAAATAATTATGGTGATAATTTTTTTGACAAGGGAAAAACTACACGAAAAACGCTAATTAAACGCAATGTCCGCAATACAAAAAGCCGTGTTGATCACGGAGCAGGGGAACTCTGACTAGTGTCGGAGGCTCCTGGAGAAAATGGAGGTCGGGACTGGCCGACGCTGCAAGAGCGGCCAGACAATCTGCGCTCTAGTTGCCTTCTCGATACACATGCTGAATCTGCACCTCCCAAAATTGACTTAGAAGACCCTGAATACCTGCCAGCGAAG
Source organism: Erythroxylum gracilipes (assembly GCA_026413385.1). NCBI lineage: Eukaryota > Viridiplantae > Streptophyta > Magnoliopsida > Malpighiales > Erythroxylaceae > Erythroxylum > Erythroxylum gracilipes. Next base: position 4,591,060 of record JANZLC010000004.1, read on the forward strand.
GAGTGTAGTCAGTTCCAGGAAGGCGAGAAGGGAAGAGAATATTTATCACCTCAAGGGAGTCGACTTCAAAGATGAGCCGTTGAAAACCAAGAACCCAATCCAGTTGCAGACCCGAGTAAATTTCCCATAGCTCGGCTTCTAAAGCCGAACCCCGCCCTAGATTATGGAGAAATCCACCACACCACTGCCTATGACAATCCCGAACCAAACCCCCGACATTGGCAAGATGGTGACCCAGATTGGTCGCACCATCGGTATTAATTTTAACCCACCCTGACAGCGGTTTAGTCCATCCAATGAGTTGTCTGGCGAAACATCCTAAGGTACCAAACACCCGCCATTCCATAGAATGGGTTCGGATAATCTAGAGAGCATAATCGAGGACTATGTAGTAACCATTAGTGGGGTCAAGTAAAGCCTTCTTCAAAGATCAGACGATTCCTCCATTGCCGCACGAACCAGCAGGCAACCCCGTGAAACGTTGGCCATGGTGATATTTTTAGTATGTTCAAGAATGCGTACGACATTGATTAAATTTCAAAATATGTTATCAGATAAAGTTAGAGGGATATAATTGTATAACTCGAAGCACTTCAAACTAATATAAATAAGAAGTCTGTTTAGAATGCTTAGAGTTAGACAAGGGCTAGTTCCAATCAATTCACCCAATAGTAAATATTCTTTCATAGTTTATGGGGATATACAAGACGAATTGAATTGACGGGGAATAAATTTTCTGTTCTCGTAAACCAATTGAAGGAAAGTAAGAGCGGAGGAACATGATAAGACCCTAAAAAAATAAAAAGACAAAGAATGGCCGTACATATAAACTCCCAAAGCGGTCGCTGTCGGATTTTAACATCTAGGAAACTACGTAGTTGTCAAAAGGGGGTCGCCACTAGGTGGGGTGGTCGCGTGCGGGAGGAAGTACTGTGCAAAACCCGCCTTGTCCTGCAACGTCTTCTGATGATATTGCGGGGACCAAGTAACACAGACCGACAAACCATGTGCTGATGACTTGATTCAAAAATAATTATGCACATGACTTATCGTGAAACGTCTAATTGTAAGAAACATAAAAAAGAAGCGATACTATTATTGCGGTTAGAAAGATCCTATCATGCCACCCGTCGCTGGGTTTCTAAATAACAAACTAAAAATAGAGATAATGGACAGTATGGATTGATGGTTGACAACGCCACTCCATCTAAGAACTCATTCAAATTTATTTATGCTATAACACTTGTATTTTCACATTACTGCTGTCATTGTACTCATTCTGACTTTAGTCCTAAACGATATGATTACATGTAGGGTTGTTTCTGTTATACACTAGGGTTGGACACGTGGAAAATGGGGTCCGACGGTGCTCTGGCTGTAAAATTCCACAGGTCAACCTCGCTGTTGAAATCTTGATTTCCATGGTAAGACCTGCTTGATGGTAATGACAATGATGATCGTAGGGCTGGTAATTGGAGATCGTGATGGTTGGTTGGGGTGTAATAGGACAGGGCGGGATCACCCAAGCACGCTAATTGCCTCGAAGTTTCGTTTTGGCCATTTAGATGTGAAGCTACAAGGCGATCAAGTGCTGCCCAGCTGGGGAGTCTCGAGTCGATGGAATAAACCGGGTTTGGGTTGGTGCAACTCATCTGATTGGTTATCGAATCTTCAGTGTCTTTTAGCATCACGGGATGGTAATAGTTTTGGCTTTGGCCACTGGTGGAATTTGGACTCTCTAGGCTCGGAAACTTCATGAACCTCTCATTGTAGCCATTGCTGTCTACCGTGTATCTTCCGTTGTTAATAATGTTAGCTTCGTTCTCTTCCTTGCATGTCATTCCCACGTGTTGAAGTATTTCATCTAGAGCTCCATCGCTGGAAGAGCAGAACATCTGGGTTGTCCTCGTCTCTGCAGTGATAAATGATGATGGATTTAGAGGGCTGTCTAGGGTTTTGTGCAGATTCTTCTTCTTAAAGATACGGCAAACAGCCCATCCCTCTGGTTGGGCCTCTCCCATTTCACTGGAAACCTGGATTTATAAACCAAACAGGCATCAACTTCTTAGCTAACGTAAGAGGTCTGCGAGGAAATTTTCTTGTTATATGCAAATCTGAAGTCAGTAGCTTGAACGATTACAGGAAGCAGACAAGGGGCTTACATTGATTTCGGTTGTGTTATCGTCCAATCTATATTCATGCATAATCCAGTCGGACTTTTGTCCATGTGGGGCTCGGCCCTTGTAGAACACAAGCGTCTTCCTCATTCCGATCTGCTTACCATTGCTGTATATCAACTTATCGCGTCCTGTAGCCTTCCAAAACCCAGCAGTTGTAGCTCGATTCGTGCGAGTTCCTGTGGGATACTTCTTATCTTTATGACTAAAAAAGTACCAATCGTTTTGAGGGGTGGTTCCTATTCTGCACGTCTCTACAAAACCCAAAACTATTTTTAGCATCCCCAGCTTACACAGAATCTAAGATCTATCAACAGTATACAGAGTCACACAAACCTTGAATATCCCATGGTTCGAGCTTGTTAAGATCAACAACACGAATCACGTCTAAATCGATCTTCTCACAACAAACCTTCTTCTTCAAGTAGTAATGCAAGAGCTCCTCTTCTGTGGGATGGAATCGAAACCCTGGAGGGACCTGTGATTGTCCATTTACGGATATGCTCATATTTTCCGACATTACAAAACGAGCAAGCCGAGAGAGAATTAGAAAGGACAGAATTTAGAAATGGAAGGTAGGAACTCAACTGGTTTTGGTTGTAGTTTGAAGAGTATGTATAGAGTGGAGCATTTATATGCGGTACCAGGGACATAAAAAGGCCAAAGACACATGTGGACATTAACCTTTGTTTTCATGCTGATTATTGTAGCTTTCGGGTGGGGTTAGTTTTACTATGCGCATGAGAAGTGCAACCTACCTGCATGGATAGAGAAAGGATTTTGTTTAGGAATTTTGAGGTGAGCCCAAATGAAGGGTATCATATCAGAAATGGGTCCCAGATTGACATTGTTAGCAACGAGGCTGCGGGGCAAAGCGTCCGTCTGAACTGTGACCCTCGACCTTAAAATCTCCATAGAAAAGCACCTCTTAAACAACCGTAGACCTCTCAGAGTCTACCTTGTGCAACCACCACCAACTAAAAAGAGATATGATGGGATGGGTCACTCTTTCTCAATTTTCTCGCACAACCACCGCAAACTTGATAGGAATGCCCCCTGTCCCTTCTTATAGAAAATGGTCAATAGCTGGACTTGTACAATCATCTCCATTTAATTACGGCTATCGGCGACCAACTTAATGAGATGCCCAACAAGGCCATTATTCATATTTACTTATTGTAAAAGGATGGTAAATGCTAGCACTTACCAATCCTTTTGAATTTTAATGACTCATCAATGCAATTTCACATAATTATCTTAATTATTACGAAATTAAAGATTAAAAATTAAAAATTATGGAGCTATATTTATTTAATACAGAAAGAACGATCACACGTGTACACTGAATTAAAAATTTGTTCATTTTTTCATTAAGTTTTATTTTATGTTTTTAGTTTTTATTTTCTTTCATATAAATTTGGTTGTTAATGTTAATGTGCACTGCTATTTTATTAATAAAAATTAGTTTATTGTATTAAAATAAATAATTTATAAATTGAATTTTATTTAAATATATTTTAATATTAGTAAAATTTTATTTGAAATTTATATATTTGAGATATTTTTTAATAATTATAAAATTTATTTTATGTAATTTAATTAAAAATAAATAAAATATTATATAAAATTAAATTATTCTTAAATTTTATTTGTAATTAATTTAGTGAATTAAATCTAATATTAATTAAATTATGCATAATTTTTATTAATAATTGATATATTAAATAATATATATTTAGTTGAAAGTACTTCAGATTATGAATATATAGGAGGGAAAACTAGTTTTGTGATTTTATAAATTTTGAAAACTATAAGAAGTTTTTTTAAAAAATTTATTAAATTTGAAAACAAAAACAAAAATAGAAACAAACAAGTCTTAAATTTATTGTATCTTTTGCTGGTGAATTGATAATTTTTAATAAAAATAACAAAATTTTAAACTCTTGGCTCGTGGAAAATAAGAAATGACAGGGTGATTATATATTTCCTAATGGACAACAAAATCCAATAATACTATCCTTAATATGAAGTCACAAACTTTGATAAGCAGCCAAGTTCATGCACTTATAAATTATTGAAAAATACAAGTAATGCAATTAGTTACTTATGCTTTGAAGATATAAACATTATCATTTTGTTTATCCTCCCAAATCCCTGCCGCCAATCATTGTTCTTGGCTTATTAAATGATGCACCAACCACTTTAGTATTTAGTCAGTAACAGGTAATGGGTTCGCTATCTCCACCTTTTTCCCCGTTTCTTTTCGACCCACTGGCCTTTGAAATCAATATTCAACTCGCATGGGAATATGGGACTTGAAGTGGATTCAGCAGCAGTGATTAATATCCTTTCTTCTTTGGTTATCCGAGCTAAGGCCCTCAATCTCATAATTACGGGCATTGACGAACTTTTTTATTATAATTGGATTGTTGATCATTGACAGAGTAACAAATGTGCTGATTGAATTGTTAATTACACAGAACATGTTAATGTTGGGGTCATCTAGACTCGTTATTTACTTTCCTTTTTTTATATATATTTATAAATATTCAACTCCGTAAGCTTTTGTCACGGTGTAGTCATCTTATTTTGTATATTAAAATTAGTTAGTCATTATTGTAGATCATAAACAAACGGATGGCCGTGTCAGGTGGCTCGCAATTCGCATGGTAATTAAAGAATTAAGAGAAATCCCAAAAAATAGTAAAATTTAAAATTAAGGATAGATAATATAACAAAAATTATACTGGCTTATTGAATATGTTTGACTGTTAATAACTATTACTAATAATAATTACATATTAGATAACATTTAATGATAAATTATGTTTAATTAAATAAATTTATTTTAATTTCTTATATAATATTTATTGAAAACTATTAATAAATTATTTTTAATTATTAAATCAAAATTTATTTGAAATATATATATATTTTAAAGATATTTTAAATTTAATTATATTTATTAATAATTATTAAATTTCATTTATTTAATTTAATATACAAAAATTAAATAAATGTGTTAAGTAAAATTAGATTATTTATAATTCTTATTAAAAAATAATATATTAAAGGGTTAAATAATATATATTAGTATAAAAACATAAACATAAAACACAATTCAATTTTTATGGTTTTATAATTTTTGAAAATAATAAGAAACTATGAAAATTTAAATAAGCAAGGTTTTTTTTCTAAATTCGAAAATTAAAATAAAAATAGAAACAAAATAATAATTATTTTTTAAAAAACAATAAGATGGATAAAAGTTAACTAGTTACTCTTGGTGAGAAGTATTATTTGCGAAGTACAAAAGGTATTTGGAGGAAAAAGAATTTTTAATCCCTTGCTCTTCACCAATGATTGACAAAGTGTTCCTGGAAATATAATTCAAAGAGTAATCTACAAGAACAGGTGAGTGAGACAAATTCTTTAGCTGTCTAATCAGCAATCTCTTCACGCAAAATGTTGAGAGATTTAAGAGGAAGTCGGTTCCTCTTATACTTTTGGGGAACATCTCGTTATATCCATGGCAGGATAGGAATTCACATGGTTCAAGAAAATATTTATTTTTAAGAAAAAATTCAATAAATAACCGGTGAATTCAATTAAATTTAAGTAGGAATCTAAGATCTCGGAGGAAGACATATTTACTCAAAAGCCACTTTATGAGCATTAGATTACTAACAACTGTGGTAAGTACTATAACATAATTAATTGCGAAACATTAGCTGTTCAGCAAAGTTGGTTTTGGTCCAATTTCAGAAAAGTTGGTTGTTGGGTTTGTGGGCATTCAGCAAGAGATTACTGGGTAGGACTAAGAATGTGCTCTTTATGCTCTCGCGTGAACGGGAATACATGTGCTGTTTTTAAAATACTGTATCTCTTGTACTTGAATGGTTAAGAATTAAGATGTTAAAGGCACAACAGTATAGCTATTTGGAAGTAGCAGATCTGCCACTCACGAGAACACAGTCAATGATTGGAAGCCTGAGGATCATTTTTCACGCTATGAGTACGATCACAAGTAAAGGCTAGCCATAGCCAAGAAGAACAGGACAAATTAAGACCAAGGCCGAGATAATATTTATTAAAGATTGAACTTCCAAATGCAACGTCATGCACTGGTAGGAAAAGCTTAGGTGATATGTGAATCATGAATCCCGTGTTAGGAAAGCTTATTCACCAAATTCTAATCGATAAACAACATATATTGTCTATTAATTAGTAATTAATTAAATGCTCAAATAGTAGCTATTAGTTAGATTAGTGGTCAAAAAGTTAAGCGTTTGTTTATTATTTAATTGTTTAATATATTCATTATTAACAAGAACTATGAATAATTTAATATTATATATTTAATTAGTTGTTAATATGAATTATGAATAATATAATTTTAATTAATAATATAATTTTATAAATAAATTAAATAATAATTAATAAATATAATTAAATTTTAAATATCTTATTTTAAAAAAATTAAAATATCTTCAAAACATATAAATTTCAAATAAATTTTGATTTAATAGTTAAAATATATTTAAAATAAATATTAATTTTTTAAATTAAAACTTATTATTTAAAATCATTTATTTAATAAAATAAAATATAGAAGATGTTAAAATAAATTTACTTAATTAAAAATAATTTATCTTTAAGTTTAACCTAATATGTAATTGTTATCAATGATAAAAATATAACTACATTAACATTAACAACCGAACATATTTTTGTTTTTATTTTAAAAAGATAAAAATAAAAATTACAACAGAAAAATAGAATTAGAACGTTTTTAAGACTACCACCACCATGTATGGTAGTTCAAATCTTAAAAAATCATGAAGTTGTAAACGTGCATTAAAAAAAATTGAGCGTGAAATTCATTGTTAGATCTTGGCTGACTAATATTGAAAATGTCAACTAAAAATTGTAATTTACAGGGCTATTTGTTGGGGAGAGTTTTGATAAATTATATAGTTGCAATAAGAAAAGGATTACTTAATTAAAATGTTTTATTAAGGAGATTTTAGTAAGACACTTTATCACCTAGATATCATTAAATGATTAAAAATGTTATTCAATTCTAAGGATATTTTTAGCAAATTTGCTTTTAATTTTTTCAAAAAAGAAATATGTTAGATCTCAAAGAAATATATAAATTTAAATAAATTCATAAATTTCAATCATTCCACTACCAACCATCCATAAATTTCAACGATGTCCCCCGTATATTCTTTCACTTGTAATAGAGACTTAGACTAGCTAACATATTTGTTTGCTGTAGAAGATTCATTTCTTTTCTCACAATTTACTACTAGGATAGTCTAACCTCGCCTCACAATGACATGACAACAGAGTACTACGTTTATGCTCAATTTGACGCCATCCCAACAGACAGGATTAGATATATTCCCACTTTAAAACAAGCGAGTTTTTGAAAGGAATGAAATTGCCTATTTGCATGTGATTGTACGGGAAGTAAATAAAAAATGGGATCGTACATATATATAGATAGAAATTGAATATTATTTTCTGGAGGGGTATTATTGAAGCACCTAATCATATCCATCATAATATCAAGCAATTGACGAGAATCTTTCGCTTTAAACGACAAATGGAGAATCTTTACCATGGAAAGGATGATAAGTTGGATTAATTTCCTTTACTTTGCACTGTTTTGTTGTCCCATTTTAACGCACATTTCTTGATGGACTCAATGCATTTACAGTTTGATTCCAAAATACTCCTTTGAAGCAACTGAAATTAACCTTTGAGTCAACTGGAATTGATTGAAATGAGAGAAGATGCTCAGTTTGATTAGGTTGGTAGTAAAGTAGTTGGCTCAACCTATTCACGGCAATGAACTTGATGAGTCTATGTCTTGCATCGACTTAATTACATGATATTTTTATTCACTCACTCACATTTTATGCTGTCTATATGTACCAGCCTCACTTCAGGAAAAGAGATGAATCTGAAGAACTTCTATAATATTGTTTTTATTCTTTTCTTGATAACGAAAAGCATATACAAGAGAGCAATGATTATAAGTGATCATGTCTAATTTGATTGATGAGCCTTCAATTTTTCTTCTATGGCTGCCATCCATTAAGGATCGTTTAGAGCAATATGATGACTTCGAGGTTCACAAGTAAGATGGAATGTGATAAATAAGACTCGTAGTCTTAAAGATGCTTTCGAGGTTATCTTTTGCATTGAGTGTCATCGATATTATCATTAATATTAGTAATGACGATGTGACCAGCCGTGACTTTTTGTACCTTTATTTGTTCTATTGTAACAAATTGTGCTTCTTCTGTAGACGTTTGGATATTGATTGCAGGACTTGGATAGTTTTGATTGTCAATTGATTCATCATTATTTTCTTGTGGTGTTTCAATACCAGAAAATGCTTCAATACCAAATATTGGAGCTAGTCTGTCGTGATCTTTACGTGATTTACTGGTGCTTTCATCAAGATAGGTGTCTATGTTCATAGTAGATTATTAAATTTATGATTGTAAGTTATGTTAAGTTGTTGCAACATTTAACCATTTATTAAAGGTTGGAATTTCAACAAGTTCTAAAGGTATAGGAGTTCATTCACGCAGAGCTGGTTTATAGAGAAATTTCCCCTCGTCAAAGACAAGATGTCTTTGTTAGAAATGAAGGACATAATTTTCACTTGTCAATTGGTTATATGGACCAAGTCCATAATCTTAAAACACGTTTTTGATCTTTCAGTTGTATTCACCTTGTAACACCTCACTCTCGTAAGATACATACCTGATATCATGAGTGATATCTGAATACGTACTTCACAAGGGTGGTATGTTAGAGCACTCACATCACTAATTTAATTATGACATCATCATTAATACGTAAATGTCACAATATTTTAAAAAAATGAATTCCTCATTTCATATCATAAAAACTTAATATGTACATTGTAGCATTTCATATTTCATCCCTATATGTACATTATCAAAACTAAATACAAAACATGCTACACATACGAGGAATTATACAAAAATTCTATCTAATAATTCAATCTCAACTGATCGACCTTTGAGCCACTTCTTCTTTCCGAAAGTACAACTATGCTTCTTGTAGAGTCTTTATGTCACTAGTGTCCTCTCTCGGTCTTGAAATGTCAACGTTACAATTTTGGTAAGTTTTGCGAACTCAATAAGGTAACTATTCTCGATAGTTCACTTAATTCATACAACATAACACATAATTCACATCATTTCATTTATCGCGTAACATCACATATCACATTCAGAGCAGTCAAACCAATCATTTCAATCATTTAAAATACACATATCAATTATAAATGCAATGCATATGAGACTTACTTTCATTTATTACTTTGTTGTGACTGAGTGCCTTTTTACTAGCCCATATTTCTTGTAGATACCGAGCTTGTTCAAATAATGTCCTATATCCCTTAGTAGATACCAGATACAATAGCAATTGAGCCAGAGGCTCTTATCACATTCTGAGCTTTAAGCTCTTTTTACTGACAACTCCGGTCATAACTGCCTTTATCTTTCAAGCATTCATATAATGAAATGCATCACATTTACATATTTTCAACAGTCATCATTTTATAGTTTCACATTTAGAATATATTTATCATCGGACCTTGGTCCGACATTCAACAATAATGTTGAGTGGCACTTATTTCATCAAATTTACATACAAAGAGCACTTCCAATATCTCATTCATGCATCAAACGCCTCGAATATTCAATATCGGGAATCAACACAATCAAATTCACAATATAATTCAATACAGAATTTAAGACAATAATTAATTAATAGAGACCATCTAGGTTACTCACCGGTTGCTTCAAAAAGCTATTACCTTGAAGTCCCGGCAACGTTTGAATGTTGTCGCATTATTTGCCCTTCTATATCATGCAACACATACACATTTATACACATCACAACTTTGCACAATTTTATAAGTACCCATTTATGCACATATGTATATATATGGATTATGTACAATGCATGTTCAATGGCAATTTCGGGTATATTTCCTTTATTCACATCTTATGATCATCCATACTTCAAAGCTCATATATGTCCAATTTGGACTTAGATTTACACCTCAATAATACAAACTTATTCCAAATTCATCATTTAATCAATCACTAAGGTTTATGGCTCAATATACTTGATTATTATAATAACATCAATCAATCATTCACCAATGTTATTCTAGCATTATATGATCACACAATATCCAAAATCTCGTTCATTCTTACTTTATACACATTACTCATCTCCTTACAATCATGTTAGCATTTATAAGAACACTTTTTTTCTTATAACACCCATAAATTTCCAGATTTTATACACTTGATATCAACAATCCTTTCATTATGTTGTATCCTCAGTTACAACCTATACATATCCAACACTTTATCAACTTATTCAATCTCAAAGTGGGTTCATTTCAAGTCCCATTCAAGTCTAAATGCATCATAGGAAAGTACCTTACCATTTGCTGTTTCAAACATCACATAAAAGAAGAATAACTCACGTTGATGGCCTTTCCAATTTTTTTCTTGAGACAGACTTTTGGGTTAATTTTGCATGACAATTTTGACATAGAAAATTAGGTATTTAAGCAATACATTATTCTAAAAAAATGTTTCCACATGTCTTAAGTTTCGAACGAAACCAATTTCATACAATTTGGATCATTATTCTGCAAGTTATTCACAAAATACTACCTATTGTTCTCAAATTGTAACTACATCTAGTACTCAACTTTAAATCAAAATTTGAAACTCTTAAAGACAGAATTAAAATTTGATTCCTTCATGAAATTTGTAGCCATATGTCTCTAGTTTAATTTGAACTTACAATCATACCATTTGGATATGTATAGATCAAGTTATGTCTAAAATACAGATGCAAAATTAGTGGTAACACTACAGCTAACATATTCCAGCCAATCTCTTCCAATTTTCCAGATTTTTTTAACTCCCTACATTTTAGATCTTGTATATAGATTACCTTTTCTACTTCATTTCCTCTTCATTCTTACCTCAATTTACAATTCAAAACATTCACAAAGCTAGTCATACAAGACTATTAATCATAACCACAAAATAGGACATCACACATGTCCATTCATTCATCAACGCCTCAACACACATTCAACTCCATTATCACTTTCACTTTACCTCTAAACTATCATCCTAGTTCTCCTCATTTCAAGAACATAACTCAACATCCTAGTTAACATAACTTTCACTTTCATTATACCCTTAATTCACAACTCATAACATTTACATAACACAAACACATGTATTCATCCATCAATTTTCTGCACTCATTCAAACACCATTACAATGATCATTCTACCTTAAAAACATCTCTATAAAAACTTATGAATTATTACTCATCATAAACACAAAAACAAGCCATGAATATATTCATTTATTTATAAACGATTTAGCATAAAAATCAACTCCATTTACACTTTCAATCTATCTCCTAATGATCATTATATATGCCTTCATTTAGTCAACCCAAGAATGTCATTAACAAACTAAAAAGAAAGACCATAAAACTCTTTATTTTTACACCCATGTCACAACATATATGTAACTCTATGATCATGATCATTCAATTTCAAATCATTCATCATAATAATTTCATTTACAACTACCCATGAAGATTAACATGCTACGTACTCAATTTATTCAAAGTTTCTTCAAAATTTCCAAGAACCCTAGCTTTCCATGCATCTCACGGTCATCAACATGAAGGTGGAGTAGGTTAGGTTTTCTAGTGGTAAGATGATGAAGATAACAAAAATGGAAGTAGCAAGTGAAGGATGAGAGCAAGGTTCAACGTTGATGAGAAGATAGTGTTGTAGATAAAGACCCAAAAATAAAGAAAATGAAGAAGGGGCATAAGTAACAAAAATAATGGGTGAAAGATCATGAGATGGTCTTTCAATTAGGTTAAAAAAAAACATGAAAAGCAAGGTAACAAATGTTTGGTGAGTGTCATGACACTTACACTTAAATAATCAATTTAATAAATCATTTTCTTAAACTAACTAATGTCTCTTAACATCTAGTCCATTTGTCTCCAAATCTCCAAACCATTTATAAAATTTTTCACTATCATTTGACTCTTATTTCTACTACCACTTATTAATTATCTTGCCATTTGACATTTTTCCTAGTCCAGAAATACTCAAATTTTCAAAAATTTCCTAAATTTCATCAAAAATTCTAAATCAATAAATATTATCACCAAATCAATTTTCAACACATATAAACCACAATTTTCTATATAATTACATTTATAAATCAACCATACATGAAAAATGTCAATGAATGCATGTACAATTATTTTAATGTGCAAAAATTAATATTCACGTGTGTGTGTATGCTATATTATGTATGAGTATGAAATGCACTTTCTAACTTCTCAATAAACTCTTATGAACTCTATTATAGGGTTTTAACCCCTAACATGGGATAATGGGATATTACACACCTAGTCTTTAGGAGTTAAGTTTCAATCTTTGCAGTTGTTTCATTATTCTCTGCATCACTTTTTAGTTGTATTGTTGCCTACTTAAAGGCCACCATGCATAATAAACAGAATGTTCACAAAAAATATGTTTTCTTTTGTTGTATCAGTGGTATTAGAGCCATAACTGGTCAAAAGTGAGTGTGCTACAATAGTATCTTAAGAGAGCAAGAGAGCGGTGTGTGAGCAGTAGTAACACAACTACATTGCAGTAGTGATGTCAATAGAAGCTTTCGTTCAAGTAGCAAATCCTTGTTTTGATGGTCATTATGACCATTGGAGCATGCTGATGGAAAATGTTCACAGATCTAAGGAATTTTGGCAGGCTATCTCTGACGAAATTCTTGAACTAGCAATAGACACAATATTAACAGATGGGCAAAAATCAGAATGTGATGGACTACGACTAAAGGATTTAAAGGGGAAGAATTTTCTCTTCCAAGCAATTGGTTCAATCTTGGAAGCCATTCTTTCCAAGGACACTTCAAAGCAAATTTGGGATTCTATGAAAAGAAAGTTTCAAAGATCAATAAGGGCAAAGAAGCAGCAACTTTAAGCACTTTGACAAGAGTTTGAATTACCCCGAATGAATTCTGGAGAATTAGTCTTTGATATTTTCTCAATAACGAAGTCAATAGTTAACAATATGCGAGTTCATGGTGAGAGGATGGAGGATGTGACTGTAGTTGAAAAAATTCTTCATTCAATGACTCCTAAATTCAATTATGTGGTTTGTTTAATTGAAGAATCCAAGGATCTGAACCTCCTTTCAATTGACGAACTGCAAGGTTCTCTAATAGTTCATGAGTAGAAAATGAAACAACAAGAAGACAAAGAGGAGTAAGCATTACAAACATCATCCAATAATCGTCATTTAACTTTGAAAGGCAGAGGTCGAGGTGACAATGAAGGAAGAAACTCTCAGTCTCAGGGTGATGAAGCTTCCACATTTCAAGGAAGAGAAAGAGGAAGAGGACGTGGAGGCCACAAATTAATAACCAATAAGGTACTAGACAAGTCGAATGTGGAATGTTACCAATGCCATAGATATGGACATTACAAATTTGAATGTCGAACTAATTTGTCCAACAACAATGGAGGGAAATCTAATTTTGCAGAAATTAAGGAGGAGATATCTTTGTTAATGGTTTGTCATGATGGGGAAGAAACCAAGAAGAACCTATGGTATCTAGATACAGAGTGTAGCAATCACATGTGCAGTGACAAGTCCCTTTTCTCCAAGCTAGATGAATCATTTTGAGATACTGTGAAATTTGGAGACAATTCCAAGGTCTCAGTTATGGGAAAAGGGCAAGTAATCATTCACACCAAAAATGATACCACACAAGCAATTTCTAATATCTTGTATGTTCCATAATTGAAGACCAATTTGTTAAGTATTGGGCAACTACAAGAAAAGGGTTATGAAATCTTAATCAAAGATGGAGTATGTCATATTCATGATGAAACAATGGGCTTAATTGCTCAAGTCTCAATGACTGCAAATAGGATGTTTCCATTGTATCTCAACAATATTGACCAATCCTGTTTTACAACAAAATTGCAGGATGATGTCTGACTTTGGCACTATCATTATGGTCATCTTAATTTTGGTGGCCTAAGGACACTTAAACAGAAGGATATGGTTGCTTATCTTCCAAGATTTACAATCCCTTCTAAGATTTGCAAAGAATGTGTTGTTAGCAAACAACATCGAGATCCATTTCCTAAGGGAAAATCACGAAGAGTAATAAAGTTGTTAGAGCTTGTACACTTCGACATATGCGGGCCAATCACTCCTTCTTCCAATGGAGGTAAAAGATATCTTTTTACCTTTATTGATGAGCTAAGTCGAAAAACCAAGGTTTACTTCTTACAGGAGAAGTCTGAAGCATTACAAGCTTTCAAAATCTTTAAAGTAGTTGTTAAAAAGGGGGCTATTCCATACAAGTTTTGCGCATAGATCATGGAGGGGAGTATACATAAAGTTAATTTGTAAGATTGTGTGACACTCATGGCATTGAAAGGCAATTAACAGTAGCTTACACGCCACAATAAAATGGTGTTTGTGAAAGGAAGAATTGCACGATCATGAATATAGTGCGAAGCTTATTGGTGATAAGCAAAATACCAAAGAATTTTTGGCCAGAAGCTGTCAATTGGAGTATCCACATCTTGAATAGAAGCCCAACTGTAGCGGTTCAAAACATAACACCAAAAGAGGCATGGAATGGTCATCAACCAGCGGTGGATCACTTTTGAATCTTTGGATGTGTGGTTTATGCACATGTCCTTAATGAAAAAAAAAAAAGAAAAAAGTTAGATGACAAGGGTGAAAAGTGCATCTTTCTTAGTGTTAGTGATCACTCTAAAGCTTACAAGCTTTATAATCCGATCACAAAGCAAATTTTTGTTAGTCGAGACATGGTTTTTGATGAAGAGAGCTTTTGGAATTGGGAGGAAGGCGGAGCTCATCCATTTGTTCCTATAGAATTTGAAGGGGAAGAAACAAAATCAAGGCAACAACTTAACGAGAACGTGCAACAGTCCACTATAACTCAAAATCAACCAGTGACCATCCTAAATTCCCCTACAACAACAATTGAACTAAAGGCACAAAGAATTAGAAGACAACCAACATAGAAGAGTGATTACGAAGTGGTAGGGATCGACCTCATTGAAATGCACTCACCTATTTTGCTTTGTTCACATATTGCGATCCCATCACCTTTGATGAAGCTGTCAAACATTCTAAATGGAATGAGGCGATGGATTAAGAGATTGCATCCATTAAACGACATAACATTTGGGAGTTAACTAAGAGGCTGTTTGGTTCTACTTCTATTTTTTATTGTAGTTTTTAGTTTTCGTTTTCAGTTTTTTATTTCTGTTTTTCTTTCAAATAAAAACAAAAACTTGTTTAGTTGTTAATGTAAATGTAGTTATATTTTTGTCACTGATAATAATTACATATTAGATAAAACTTAAAGATGAATTATTTTTAATTAAATAAATTTATTTAATCTCTTATATAATATTTATTAATAAAATTATGCTACTTTAATAAAATAAATAATTTAAAAATAAATAATTTATTTATAAGTTAATATTTATTTGAAATATATTTTAATTATTAAATCAATTTTTTTGAATATTTATATTTTTAGTTTTAATTATATTTATTAATAATTACATATAATTTAATTATAAAAATTAAATTAAATTAAATTATTCATAATTTTATTGATAATTAGTTTTAATTTATTAAATATATAATCTTGAATTAAATTATTCATAAATTTTTATTAATAATTAAATAATATATATTTAAATGATAGTAAATCAGATTATGAAAACAAAAACAAAAACAAGAAACAAAAACCACTTTTTATGGTTTTCATAATTTTTGAAAAATGGAAGAAACCAAAACAAAAAAACAGAAACTAAAAACTCAAACAAAGAAGTTTTTTTTATTGAATTTGAAAACAAAAACAAAAAACCAAAAACAAAAGTGGAAACAAACACCCCCTAAACTTCCAATGGGGCAGAAAACCTTTGGTGTGAAATAGATTTACAAGACAAAGCTGAAGCAAAATGGTGAAGTTGATAAATACAAAGCACGCTTGGTAGCTAAAGGCTTCAAGCAAGAGTTCGAGATTGATTACAAAGAAGTCTTCGCTCTTGTTGCTCGGTATGATATGATTGGATTAGTTATTGCACTGGCAACACAAAACTCATGGCCTATCATCCAATTATATGTCAAATAAGCTTTCTTACATGGAGACTTGGAGGAGCAGGAATTTATTGATCAACCCCTTGGTTATGTTAACGTTGGGCAAGAAAGAAAAGTGTACAAATTAAAAAAAAGATTTGTATAGATTAAAACAAGCACTAAGGGTTTGGTATAGTCGAATAGAGGCCTATTTTTTGAAACGAATTTTGCGATATTTACAAGGAACTGCCGATTATGGAATCTTTTACAGGAAAGGAGAAAAATCAGATTTGATAGGATTTGCAGATAGTAATTATGTAGGAGATCACAATGATAGGAAGAGCACTTCTAGGTATGCGTTTATGTTGGGATCAGGAGCTATCTCATGGTCATCAAAGAAGCAACCTATTGTCACTCTTTCAACAACCAAAGCAGAATTTGTAACGGTAGCAATATGTGCCTCTCAAGCAATTTGGTTGAGGAACATTCTTGAAGAACTTCAGTTTGATCAAGAAAGTTCTACTAAAATTTATTGTGACAATAATTAAACCATTAATCTATCCAAGAATTCAATTTTTCATGAAAGGAGCAAACATATTGATGTCAGATATCAATTTTTACGTGACCTCACAAAAGAAAGAATAGTTGAAATCATTTATAGCAGAAATGACGATCAACTTATTGACTTGTTTACAAAGCCCCTCAAATTTTTTGCATTTTAGAAGCTCAGAAAATTACTTGGCGTCTATAGTATGGAAGATATTGTGCATGGGAGAATGCTTTTCAATCAAGCATTACTAAACTAATATCAATAATTTCCAGCTGTCACTTAGTTAGATGGACCAAGTTCATAATCTTAAACATGTTTTTGATCTTTCACTTGTATTCACCTAGTTTTTAGGAGTTAAGTTCCACTCTCTGCATTTGTTTCATTATTCTCTGCATCGCTTTCGTATTTCAGTTGTACTGTTGCCTACTTAAAAGCCATTATGCAGAATAAACAGAATGTTCACAAAAAATACATTTTTTGTTGTATCAGTCTTAATATCTAAACTTTTCTTATTTGAGGCTGGAGAAGGGAAGCATAAACATTTTATCACTCGCAAGCTTTTACAATATGGTTCCTTATGGTATATATTTGTATAAGGAGATTTCTTTATAAAGTATTGAAGACGACATCCTGTTAATTAAGTAAATAGCTGCAAGCTTTAGTCCATAAATAAAAGACAACCTAGTATTAAATAATATGGTTAAACCTATTTTAGGCTATGTTTGGTAGGGCAGTTAGTAATGGAATAGAATGAAATGTATTATTATTCCATCGTTTAGGAGGAGGGTTCATAATTGAATGGAATGGAATATAAAGGAAGAGGAGGGTTTCACATTACATCTTATTCCAACCTAAACAGTAAAAATGAGTTATTTCCAATTTGGGAGGTTTAGGATGGAATGTAAAATGATAAATATGTACTACCAAATATACCCTCAATAATTTTTATAATGCCAATTATACCCTCAACTCTAATAACAAGCAGCAAGACAATACAATAAGACTATTCTACACTATTCTATCAAAGGTAGAATAGTCATTCATTATTATTATACATACATTACATTACATTATATCCATCTTCCAAATAACATTTTACTATATTACATTATAAACCATTCCATCCTTCCCAAACAACAATTTTCTAATATTACATCTATTTACATTCCATTTCATTATAAATCATTCCATTCAATTACATTTCATTACATTCCATGAGAAAACCTTACATCCAACCAAACATAGCCTTAATGAAGCATGATTGCTTCTTTTGGCCGTACCATTTTATTCTTCCATTCCATGACACAAAATTTACAACTGAATTCCATTATCTTTAATACTATTATAGAATTTAAACTCTCTACCTACATCACACTAAACAATTTTAATTTTCCTATCAAACTGAATATATGTAAGTTTTGAAACTTAAGAAAACTAGAATACAAATATGACTTGTTCTACAAAAGGTAAAACCAAGTCAATCTTGAAGAAACATATGTAAGGATGACATAAAATTGAAATCTTGATTTGAAGCAATAGGAGCAGGTTCTCAAGGATCACAGAGAACCTTTTGTAAAGGAAAATTTGAAATGTTATCATTTAGGTCGAAAGGTTGTTTACAATTCTTTCCTCATTGGAAACTAACAAAAATGGATGATTTAGTTTGCCAATTAATGAAATTATTAACTTCCTTTCCTTAAAAAAATAAAGTCTTTACAATTGGGTGTTTAAGGCGTTGGTGCCACAAAGAAAACTAGTTGCTCTCTTTTATTGTCGATAAAGCTTCATGAAAATTTGAATCCAAAGCATAAAGTTATCCTTATTTACTCCCCTTCCTTATTATTCTCCCATTTTGATCCTTAATAAAAAAAATCAAATGATGTGAATTATGCATCCTCTACATTCAAATTTCTAATACATGTATTTCCTATATATTTTATGTCAAGTTTTCTTTCATTGCTGATAAAGACAACATTGTTCCCTTTATATGGTTTTAAGTGAGAAAACATACCTATATTGTTGGTTATGGTGTTATTACACCTGAATTTATGCAAAAAGAAGTGTGTTGTTATTTATAGTGAGCACTTTCAAGGCTTGTCGATTGATAAGAATAGTCAAATCTATACCAACAATCAAGTGCAGTATGTGTCATTTTTCCATAAGAATGAGTGAGAAAATTGTAATTTTTAACCATAAGGCATAAGTTGGATTCATAGTCTCTTATTTAAGAAAGGCCTTAGGTTCGCCACCATTCTTCTCTAAATGATAGAGCACTCCGAGACTTAGAGATAGGTATAGAACCTGTGATTACCACATAAGATGATTATTGGTACCTAATTTAATTGATACTTACATTACAAAGATTATATTGTAACCTTGGGTTCTTCCTAATAAGGATAACTAGAATCCATATCTATTTTAATCATTATTATTTGTTTTGTTACATATTGAAATTGATACTTATCCTATAAGAACGACATTATCCAGACTTAACCTATAGTTTAGATAGATATTACCTAAACTTATCCTATAGTTTTGTAAATTCTATATATGTATCTTACGCTCAATGTGAATGAAGTGTATTTGCCTTTCTAAAACAGAACTTTTGATGGTTTAACGACCTAAGAAGCTACAATGTCTACCGAGGGAACTCTTATACTTCTTATTTTTCTTCATCGACTACTTTTCATATTTATGCTCTTCTAAACATCACACATCAGTTGTCTATCAAATTAAATTCTACCAATTATCTTGTTTGGAAGGCACAACTTCTACCTCTTTTATATAGCTATGATTTAACAAAAGATGTTGATGGTACCTATACAACATCACCTTAAAAAATTAATAATCGATCAAATCCAGCTATCTTAATTGGTATAAACAAGATCAATTAGTTCTGAGTTGGATCATTGGCTCTATCAGCAAGAGCTTTATTCCTCAAGTTGTTGGTGTTTCTACCTCCTATGTGGCATGGCAAAAATTAGCCAATACTTATGCTTCGAGTTCTAAGGCACAGGTACTAACCATTAATGTTAGATCCTGTTTCCGAAACCCAACTACTTAATCCAAAATCCAACATACTCATACAAGGTTCGGGTCTTAACCAGAGAACGAAACGAAGGAACAGAAATAAAAGCAAATCGCAGGCTCGGAATCGAAAGCGAAACGAATGAAATCGGATAATAAAGTATGGAAACAAAATAAACAAATCGATGCAAATCGAATCGAAAAAACACAAGCGAATCAAACCGAAACGAATTAGGTGGAAGCAAAGCAAACAAATCTGAATATCATTCAACCAAGTCAAGGCAAACAGATGGCTTAATTGAACTTGAGGATAAAGGGAAAATGTCCATTTGATCTGAAAATTTTACATTTTAACAAGAGAGGGTAGAAAATTTGATGAGAAATCATTGGTTCGAATTTCGGGTGAATCGGAGGCCAAACGAGAAAGTTATAAGAGAAAAATGCAAAAATGACCAAATGAATAG
>JANZLC010000004.1:4645090-4667594 GCA_026413385.1 Erythroxylum gracilipes
TGAATGCAGCGAAATCTATCAGTCTGACCCAATATTACCATAATACCCTTGCTACCAGTAACGGGATGTTACAATTCTGCTCCCCTACTGCGCTTGTTCGTCTCTTCTAGCGCTAATTTCTTCCTCTCTGTTGTGCACCTCCCATTTTATTTCACACCTCTATTGCGTGTTTATTGCCTCTCTTCTTGTAGCTAGTTGATGGGACAATTCAAACCTCTCTCATTTAAAGCCCTCCTTCCTTATAAAACGCACAAGCTTTGCGTTAAAACGCACAGCTCCAGGGTTTAAAAAAAATGCTGCACAGTAGCGTTGGCTGTGCAACGTTAAACACATAACACATGCAGCATTTCACGTAGCACATGTTGTGATGCTGCGTGAAACGCAGCGCACACTGTGCGTTTTTCACTTTTCCCATCTTTTTTCTTTTGAAATTACTTTTAATTATAAAATTTTTCTCCTTCTTTGTCTTCCAATTTTTTTCTTTGTCCACTCCATGAAGACAAACGAGTATTGATCTTCGGAAAATGTCTCAAATAGGGTGTTTTTGACTCACTTTAATTTCTTTACTTCCAAATTGTACCTAAAAATCACATATGAATTAAAGTGAGCATCTTAAGCATTTTTATGTCAATAATCACTAAGTGTAAATGATTAAAAATATCAAGAATTAAACATATATCAGTCACAGTTATGGAATGACAATTACCACTCACGACCACCATAACTATCATCATCGTGATAAGGAACATTCAATAGATGAGCACCATCATCATGACGACCACTCAAGGGATGAGCACGTACTTGCTCATAAAGAGCATACTGAACCTTTGCTAGATAAAGAAGAGCATGAAAAGAAGCATCGGAACTAATGAATTATGTTGTTTTATACAGCTTGCTATATTGAAGTTTGTGGAAGACTTAGCCATATCAATCAAGGTGAAGAGGAAAGGAAGGTTGAAGAAGAAGCTGGAGGTTCCCAAGTTTCGAAGGAAACTAGAGTTAATGATCTTAGGAATAATTCAGAAGTGCATGAATCAAAGACATAAAATTCGGATGATTGAAGATCAAAACAAAAACAATGAAGCAAAAGTTGAAACAAGTTACAGTGGAGACCTCAAGGATGAAGAACCAGAGCATGAGAAGCAAATGCAGAAGTGGGAATTTTCAAATCAGTTGAAGGAAGAACACCTGAAGCAGAATCCAATGGTTTCAATGAAGCTATAAAGGAGTTTTACAAATCAATGAAACAGAAGAATTCAGAACATAATGTCCATCATTATGATAATTGATTAATTTTTGTTCATTCCATACTCCATACATACATTTTGGTCACTGCAATCATCAGAACATTATTTCTCTATAGCCTCCAAGACCATTAGTTGTCATTGTGTCAGATTCTGTTATGCATTAGACAGTAACATTTCCTTTGTTTTTGTTGAACGAATAAGAGCAAGAAACATGTCAAAATCTTGTTCCTCAGATCAAAAGTTTATTTTTATTTCCAGCCATTGATTTAAGGTGATCTGAAAACTTTGTAAGAGCTAATATAAAAAGCTCTTCTTCTTCTTCTTGTAACAAAGATAGAGTGAAATGCACAAAAGAAGCCTTTGTTATTATTATATGAATAAAAAACGTGGTTTCATCTTGTTACTTATCTTAAGTTGATTTTGGAGTTGTGTTATTGATATTGAATCTTAGAATTGGATAAAACAGACAATGGTTTTGAAAAATCCATTTTACGAGTGTTAACAGAAACCTTACAACTACAATCTGAAACATCAACCATACACTTAAATACTTGAGAAAAAGCATTCATTACAATTTTCAAGGATTACAATCAGAAAGTTAACAAAACTAGACATTGGTCTTCTCTAATCTTTCACTTTCTTCGAGCAAAAGCAAACAGTTCGGTAGCTGTTTAAAGAAAAGCTTCGACCAACAAAACTCTTGATTTTGTGTTTTAAGCAAAGGAGGTGCGGTCTTCATCCTTCGAGAGTGGTATCAGAGCTGCAAGGTTCACACAACCTAGACTGAATCAAAGCCATGGTAGGTACGAGCATTCCTACGATGAACTTGCAAAATGTACAGGTGAATATATCAGTGTTAACTAGTGAAAATTGTAAAGCTTGGGCTCTTAGAGTAGAGGATTGTCTTAGAGTTTGTGAATGTTGGGACGTAGTAAATGAAGGAATAACTGATGTTGAGGGAACAACAGACTTAACAGATCAACATTTGACAAGAATAAGACAGGATAGAGACAAGGATTTTAAGGAACTTATTTTTCTGAGATCTATGGTTAGGGAAACAATACTACTGAGACATGCTAGTTGCAAGAGTGCTAAGGAGTTGTCGGACACACTGAAGTTGGAGTATGTAGGCTCAGCTCAGTCACTGAGATTGAAGAAACAAGCGGTAATGAGGAACTTTGAAAATTTTTCAATGAGGGATGAACAGAATGTGGCTGCGGAAAAATCTAGATTTATAAGTTTAGTGCAGCAACTGAAGGAGTTTGGTTAGAACACTAGCACTGAGAGATTGGTTGATAAGTTTTTTAAGTATATTGCCCTTGAGGTTTGAAGCTAGCATAGCATTAGTGGAATGGCAATTTACCAATGATCCAGATTCAGTGACATTGGAGCAGGTTTTTAATATGCTTGAAATGCATGAGAAAAGGCATGGGATTAGAAGCGAAGGAGAAGAGTATGCATTAAAGGCAGAACGTTTTAAAATACCTAAAAACCCACCAATCCATACCCAAACACAAAATCTGAATGAAAGTCTTCTTGAACCAAACATTGTGCAACCACAGATGCACCAACACTCACAAAACCAACCACAAAACAATCAACACTCTTACCAAATGACATCATTCCTCAAAACAGTCCTATCAAAGCCAAAAGTAGTACCAGATACCCCAAGTATATCCTCAAACACAATTCCCTCAGCAAATGCCTTATCTGAACTATCCACAAAACTTCTAAAACACCAACCAATATTCTGGAAACAACACCAACCGACTACAAAGTGCACCTAGAACAACAAGATGGGTAATGTTTCCAAACTGTAGATTTTGTGGGAAGAGTAATCATGCTGCTGAAGAATGTTACTGAAATGAGAATGTAGACTGTATTCACTATAGAAAAAGGGGACATTCGAAGAGAGTATGCTATGAAAAGTGGATGAAAGAGCAATAAAACCCACAAAGTCCCATTTTTGAAAAACCACCACCAATACATCCCTTAAAAAGACAAAACAATCCACCAAACCAAATACCAATTCAAACACAACCTTACCAAAACACTCTTGGATCACAAGTTTACCAAGCACACTATGTTGCAAATTCTGAAAATGCATAGATTCCATAACACTACATATCTCAACCATTGATATCTCGACCTTATTTAGCTCAACTTCAAACAACTCACTCATATACATCTCAACCAACCTTCACACACCAGATGCCTTACCAATCCATACAAACACAAACACTAAGCCAACAACCCCAAATCATATACCCTGTTAACAATCTCTCATCTCAACCACAATATGAAAATTGTCCAAAACCCCAAAGTAACCTACAAAACATCTCAAACACCCAACCTGGATCATCACAAACCAGTAAATTACTAAAAAACCAGTCACTGAGGAGAGTGTGTTTGTAGTAGAGACTTGTCACAAAACCATAAACAATGATTATGCTATTGAAACTTATGAAGCTGAAGTAAAGGATGAGAAAGGGAGTGAGTGGTTAGTAGACAATGGTTGCTCTAACCACATGACAAAAGGAAGAGAAGCTTTTTTTGAGAAGGATATTAGCATAAATACAGTAGTAAAAATTGGAAATGGAGAAATCATACCTATCTCGTGAAAAGGTGCTGTAGAATTAACTACGAAGGCTGGAAGTATATTACATTTTAGAGCTTGATCAGAATTTGATAAGTGTTAGTCATCTTTTGGAGAAGAAGTATAAAGTATACTTTGAAGATGAGATGTGCAGGATTTTCAATGTACAAGGAGAGCTGGTGCATAAAATTTTGATGATGAGCAAAGTTTTCAGAATTAAAATGACAAAAGTAGATGAAGCATTTTTTACTATTCCAGTGACAGAGCTAACTCAGTTGTGGCCTAGAAGGTATGGACATGCAAACTTAGATTACATTATTGAGATGCAGAGAAAGGAGTTAGTTCATAGAATACCTCAGTTGAGCAGTAAGTTGAAAACAGTGTGTGAACCATGTATAAAGGGAAAAAAGCATGTTTTATCTGTTCCAACTAGTGATTGGAGAGCTAATGAGAGGTTGCAATTCGTACATACAGATGTTTGTGGACCTATAAGTACACCATCAGCTGGAGGAAATAAGTATTATGTGGAATTCATTGATGATGTGTCTAGAATTTCATGGATTTATTTTATGAAGAGTAAAGACCAAGTGTTTGGTTTCTTTAAAGTATGGAGAGCAGAAGCTGAGAGCCAATATGGAAATAAGGTGAGATGTTTGAGAAGTGACAGAGGAGGAGAGTATATCTCAAATGAAATGAAGATCTACTTTGAGAAAGAAGGAATTTTTCATCAATTTTCAATACCATACTCACCACAGCAAAATGGTATTTCAGAGAGGAAAAATATAACCATAGTGGAGATGGCAAAGTCGATGATGTTTGGAATGAAAGTGCCTAGAAGATTTTGGCTAGAAGCTTGTTTTATTGCAGTTTATTTACATAATAGAATGAAGACTACATCATTGAAGGAGAAAACTCCTTTCGAAGTCTGGTTTGGTGTCAAACCGAAAGTGCATCATTTGAGAGTGTTTGGTTACATAGTCTATATGCAAGTTCTTGATGCTAAGAGGAAAAAACTGGATGAGAAAGCAATTAAGGGAGTCATGATGGGATATAATGCAGAATCTAAGGGATATAGAATTTATAATCCTGAAACTAAGAAGATGTTGGTGTCCAGATATGTGAAGTTTGAGGAAAATGAAGGATGGAAGTGGGAAGAACCTATTGTCAGAAAACCAGGAGGAGTTGGAATTGAATTTCCATTAAGTGAACCGAGTGTTGAAGAGATCATAAGAGAGACCTCACATCAAGAAATGACTGCTACAGATAACTTAAACAATTCAGGAGATGGAAGATCTCAGGAGGAGAGATCTCTGTCGGAACCACAAAGATCAAATAGCACTGGAGGTGATGGATCTCAAGAGGAGTTTTCACCAAGCTCTGAAAATGATAACTTGAGCTCAGAATCTCAGGAGGAGACTTCTAGTTCTGATAGTGCTCACAAAGAGAAGGACTTGGCCTCAATTTATAATGAAACTAACCCTTTGTTTGATTTCAGGTACAATGATGCAGATGAAGCACTCATGGTTTCTGAATATGCCATGTCTGCAGGAACTGAAACGAAAACATACAAGCAGGAAATCAAACAAGGAGTGTGGCAAGGTCCAATGGATGAGGAGATAAAAGCTATAGAGGAGAATGGAACCTAGTTACTAGTTGATCTGCCTAATCCAGAAACCAAAGTTGTGTACTCAAAGTAGATTTACAAGTACAAGGATAGACTTGTTGTAAGAGGGTACAAGCAAGAATATGGAGTGGATTATACCGAAACATATGCACCTGTAGCAAGGCTAGACACAGTGAGATTATTGTTGGCATTGGCAGCAAACAATGGATGGAAGGTACACCAAATGGATGTAAAGAGTGCCTCCCTCAATGGAATGCTAGATGAAGAAGTATATTTGAAGCAACCTGAAGGATATATAATAAGTTGACAAGAACAAAAGGTTTACAAGTTGGTGAAGGCTCTGTATGGACTTAAACAAGTTCCAAGAGCTTGGTATTCAATAATTAACAGATACTTGATGCAGAATGAATTTAAAAGAAGCAAGAGTGAAGCTATATTGTACATGAGAAACAATGATGGAGAAAAACTGATTTGTTCTTTGTATGTTGATGATTTGCTAATTATAGGTACTAAGGACAAGCTGGTAGATGAGTTCAAGGAGCTAGTGAAGTCTGAATTTCAGATGACAGACTTAGGAGAAATGAGATACTTCTTGGGACTGGAAATTGATCAAAGGAAAGATGGAATCTTCATTTACCAAAGAAAGTATGCAAAGGAACTGATTGAGAAATTCAGTTTGAAGGACAGTAGTGGCATGGCAACTCCCATGGAGCATCAACTGAAACTAGAAAACATGAAACCAATTGAACAGTTTGATGTGACTTATTATAGGAGCATGATAGGTTCATTAATGTATCTAAGTGCATTTAGGCCAAATATTGCTTATGCTATAAACATCATGGCTAGTTTTAGTCATAATCCCTCTAGGAAGCATGTTATATATGCTAAAAGGATACCTAGATATGTTAAGCATACTGTGGAATATGGAATTTGGTATGGAAAAGGAGAAAAAGTTGAGTTGTACATTTTTAGTGATGCGAGTTATGCTGGAAGCAATGAGTGCAACAGCATAAGTGGATATTGTTGTAGCTTGGTATTTGGAATTTTTGCCTGGAGCTCAAAGAAGCAGAAGAGTATTGCTCAATCAGCAGCTGAGTCAGGGTAAGTGGCAGTAAATATGGCTGCTAAGCAAGCTCAGTGGTTGAAAAAGATTCTGATTGATATAAAAGAGTTGAAGAACAAATGTGTAACCATCTACTGTGATTCAAGTGCTATAATTTCCATGGCAGAGAATTCTTCGAATCACATAAGAAACAAGCACATGAAAGTTAAGTATCACTACGTTAGGGAATTGATTGAAGAGAAAGAGATTAAAATGGCATTCTACAGGTCAAGCTTCCAATTAACTGACTTATTCACTAAAGCTTTGCCAAGATGGAGATTTGAAGCTTTGAGAAAATTGATAGGCATGCAGGCTCCACAAAACAAAGGAGGAGCTGTTGAATTATGTTGTTTTATGCAGTCTGCTACATTGAAGTTTGTGGAAGACTTAGCCACATCAGTCAAGGTGAAGAGGAACGGAAGGTTGAAGAAGAAGATGGAGGTTCCCAAGTTTCGAAGGAAACTAGAGTTAATGATCTTAGGAATAATTCAGAAGTGCATGAATCAAAGACATAAAATTCGGATGATTGAAGATCAAAGCAGAAACAATGAAGCAAAAGCTAAAACAAGTTACAGTGGAGACCTCAAGGATGAAGAACCAGAATGTGAGAAGCAAATGTAGAAGTGGGAATTTTCAAATCAATCGAAGGAAGAAACCTGATGCAGAATCCAGTGGTTTCAATGAAGCTATGAAGGAGTTTTACAAATCAATGAAACAGAAGAATTCATAACATAATGTCCATCATTATCAGAATTGATTAATGTTTGTTCATTCCGTACTCCATGCATACATTTTGATCACTGCAATCATCATAGTATTATTTCTCTGCAGCCTCCAATACCATTAGTTGTCATTATGTCAGATTCTGTTATGCATTAGACAGTAATATTTCCTTTGTTTTGCTGAACGAATGAAAGCAAGAAACATGTCAAAATCTTGTTCCTCAGATCAAAAGTTTATTTTTATTTCCAGCCATTGATTTAAGGTGGTCTGAAAACTTTGTAAGAGCTGATATAAAAAGCTCTTCTTCTTCTTCTTGTAACAGAGATAGAGTGAAATACACAAAAGAAGCCTTTATCATTATTCTGTGAATGAAAATCTTGTTTTTCATCTTGTTGCTTATCTTGAGTTGATTTTGGAGTTGTGTTGTTGATATTGAAGCTTAAAATTGGATAAAACAGACAATGATTCCGACAAATCTATTTTACGAGTGTTAACAGAAACCTTACAAGTTACAACCACAATCTAAAACATCAACTATACACTTAAATACTTGAGAGAAAGCATTCATTACAATTTTCAGGGATTACAATCAGAAAGTTAACAAAACTGGACGTTGGTCTTCTCCAATCTTTCACTTTCTTGAGCAAAAGCAAACAGTGGTAGCTGTTTGAAGAAAAGCTTCAACCAACAAAACTCTTGATTTTGTGGTTTAAGCGAAGGAGGTGTGGTCTTCATCCTTCGAGAGGAACATAAATGCACAAGGAGCATATCTTCATGTACTCGGGGATTCCATACAGAGTATTGGGGTAATGATTGGAGGTGCAATCATTTGGTACAGACCAAAATGGAAGATAGTTGATCTGATTTGCACGCTAGTTTTTCCAGTCATAGTCTTGGGAACAACAATCAAAATGCTGCGGAACATCCTTGAAGTTTTGATGGAGAGCACTCCCCGAGAAGTAGACGCAACAAAACTTGAAGAGCGGCTGTGAGACCAGAAGCAAATGCAAACTTGGTGCTGGAAAATGTAATAAACTATATCAGAAGGGAGTACGACATCAGTCATGTAACGATTCAGATAGAACGGTAGTGGACATCACGGCATTTGCTTGTTGTACCTGTTGCTTGAGAAACTATATATCTATCTTATGTGTTTCTCTATATTCTCAATAGTATGTAGCTGTAACCTTAGGCGGCAAATACATGATGTCTTTTGTTATCTGCACGAACGGAATCCATAATTTCGGTGAGATTACACTTGTTTTTTTTTTTGATAATTCAGTAAGTAGGTAAAAATAAAAGAATAATAAAGTACAAGCTATGGGAGATCCCGAATTCGAACAAAATCACAGCCAAAAGTAGCCCTTCCTGTGCGAAGAGCTTGAGTTGTTTTTCTTGCTTCATTTCTTAGACATTACCATATGAATATCATATGCGCATGCATTGTTCTCTTAAAGGAAACTGTCGTCATCGAGATTGGAAAAGGAACTTCAGCTACTACTAATGCACGCAATGCATCAATTACCACTGCCAGCTGTGGTTTACCATTGATAATATTTTAGTAGAGCATTGAATCACGTGTAAGTAGAGGCTAAGCTTCTCAAGGTAATACCACTTCGGTTGAATCGACAGCTGGGAAACATGAATTAAGAAGTGGGGACGCTGGTTCCATTCAACTTTCTGTACACTGATATGCAGATACCATAGCTTCATCTCCGTAAAATTGAGGATGCAATTTGGTGCTCACACGGGTAGCTTATTTGGTCATTGGAAAGGAAATTAGGTATAAGGTCCCAAGTTCGAGTATTGGCAGCGATAATATGAGAGTTCATCTAATGCGGTGATTTCTTGTGTGCACCAAACACTGAACAACCTTTTTGAAAAGTTAAATAAGATCAGACTATAATTTACTCCCTCATTATTCTGTCAGGCCAAGTTGTGGGAATGACTGAACCGCCTTTTTGAAAAATTAAATGAGATCAGACTATAATTTACTTCCTCATTATTTTATCAGGCTGAATTGTGAGAATACATAGGGTGGGCAATTCGACCTTTTAAGTACAAGGATGCAATTTGGTGAGGGCAGGAAGATAATTAATACTCAGGAATTGGTTTTTAGTAGATTCTTGACCTTCATTGATTGATTAGACATTGGAAAGCCATTAAATCAAAGGTTATCGTCAGCCATCTGAGCGTTATCTTTCCGATGATTGGTCAATCACGTAAAGGGCAAGTTCAAAACTTTTTAGCAGTTTTCTTAAAAATGTCAATGATTAGCTCTGGTTGTGTGGCTAGCAAGCTTGCAATGATCTTTTACGAAGAAACATAGATATAATTGTTCAAATTGGATAAAGTTCATAGACATCAGACAATCGAGCATAATTGATTTGGCCCTGCCCTTGTCGTCTATGCGAATAGTCGGAGTTCTGAATGTTTGTTTCTTCCAGGTGAAAATCATGAAAAGAAAGCGCAGTCACATGCTTAATGTTTGCTACTTGTACCAGCCTTTGATACCTAAAGCTCAAATAAAATCTACCAGAACTTCCAGGCAACAGACCATTTACTTCCATACATAATCCTATCAAACAACGCGTCCAAAGTTCAAATGAATAAACATTACATAGAATAAAAATCGTGTCGAGAGATATTCTTCCCATGTAATTTTCCTACAAAAAAATCAAGGCTATTGTACTGATAACCTTGTAGCCGTGGCAAAAACATATAACGTACCCGACTGACGAGTAAGCAGTAGTCGAGAGTCAGCACAAAGAAACAAGAGTTGTCCGGTCCCTTAAGGCAGTGGAACCAAATTTTGCGTTGTTGAAAAGCAAATAAGTAAAACTTTGGACAGTGAATAACAGGGAATTGCTGAGAGAGGACGTCGCGATCATAAACAAGCATGGACACCGTTCATTACATGACAGAATCCCATGGAGACAAATTTGAGCCCCGACACATATTTAATGCAAAACAAGCCCACAGCTTGTGAGATAGGACCCAACTCCGTCAGGAAAAAATCAAATTTTAAATTATTGAGAATGAAGTAACCTTCAATACCCTACATGCGTTTGCGTTGCGTCTTCTACAGAGGACGCTCTAGCTAGTCTGTGGGATAAATAACAAGATAGAAAAAGGATTGACTGGATGAACTCCGATTTATGCTTTCTTGCAAGTTGCTTTAAGGGTTTTGATACACCTCTATCAAGATCTTCCATCACTTCCTCTCCATAGCTAAGAATTTATATGTAGAGATGCAAATAATTAATGTTGCAGTCTGCAATTACAGAAATAAGAGTAAAAAACAAGTGAGAAAACCTAACTGGAATGCTACCGCATTAATGCCAAAATGTGTTTGAATTATATATAGCCATCCAAATTTGGCTTCTTCTGTTTGTCCAGCATTTTATAGTATGACAGGTAATGAAAAAGTGATTTCTTTTTTACCTTAGCGTTATTACATGAAACTTTTGCCTGCATTCACTTGGCTTAGCATTGTAAGATGGAGAATGAAAAAAAGTCTGTTATGGTTACAAGAGAAAATGGCAGTCACGAGCCAGAATAAGAGCACACACCTGAAAACAAGAAGGCATAACTGCACGGAAAAAACTGATAAAATAAGTTGTTGTAAGATACCTGCAGTGGGTCGACATGGAATCCGGTGACTTGAGCAACATGTCAGCTATTCAATGTGAATAGTAGAACTTGACAAATTTTAAGGACACTTACTCAACCCCACTTTTCAAATGATGTAAAAATGGACCCTTTGGTTTTTGATATACAGAATTGAGTAAGTACTGCTAATCCAGTTTAATGCACTGGATATGATGGAGTACATGTGACCCCGCAAGGAGGGAGAAATCACGTTTTGTTACCTAAAATATTTGGAAGGCTTAAAATGACATTCGAAATTTTGTGATCTTAAGTTCAATACTAATGTAAATAAAACAAAGTATTAAAAGAGCATAACACTTGTCAATTGATTTGTTAATTTAAAGTACATGTGTTTCACACGAGCTACTAAGTGTAAATTCAACTAGAAGACAGAATAACCCCTTTTCTGGAAGCAATGTTGGTCTCTCCATTACAAGTCACTTCTATTTTATGATTCAACATATGGTACGTGTATATGTCAATTGCAGTATCATTTTAAGCCTCACTTTAAGTTAGATTATAGCCTTTTTGTCTTACTCGTAACATTAATTTAAATTGATTATAGAATTTTAGTTTTTCTTTTTAGACAAACAAGACCTGTCAAAAACTTTTATTTGCATTAATATGAGTGAAACAGTGTGGATAAGAACAGAAAAGAAAAAAAGAAATGATAAGGGAGAGAGTGTGAAGGTGTAGGGGCAGGAGGTTGGGGAAGACAGACATATATGATTAGAAGGGTTGACACAAGCCATAGAATCACTTTCCAAAGCCTTTCTAATCTTTGGTTCTACTCTTGAAGATTAGTCCCCACAACTGTCTGTCCCCGCTGCCGGACAAAACTGCCACAGCCAATAATGCTGCTTCCGACCTTGTAAAACACATCCCTCCTCTCTGGTCACCAACCTCTTTTACCTGTCTCTCACTTAACTTTCTCTTTATACCATTCTCTTCATTTCTTACCAAGTTCCCTTCTTTTTTCTTCAATCTTCAATTTGTTAGTTACTTTTATCCTTCCCAGTTTCTGTACTCCATCTTCTTTCTTGGGCTCCATTTCTCTGAACTGTTTGGTTACTTTCTCTCATACCCTGTGGTGGTCCTCTTCAAAGCATTTAAATATTATTCCATTCGAGATCCTACATTTACATTTATGGAATCAGAAACCGAGGGAACATATGCTTTGATTGTCCGTGTATATATATGGGGTCTATCTCCTTCTGCTTCTTTGGGTGTTACATTTATTACTCACGAGTTGGTAGAATCCCTAATAGAATGCTGTTGGTAACCCAGTGAAAAAGAAAGGGAATTTAATTTAAGGCTTCGGGTTTGCCTTTGCCTCTCTCACATTCACTCCCTACTACTACTTCTGCTACTGCTGCTCGGCTGTAATGGAGGGGCTTCAAGGACACATTAATTCCTGCGTATGTTTCTTTGCTCATTTTTAGTACCTCTGTCTCTCTCTCTCTCTTTCCATAATATTCCTCAAGTAGAATCAATTAAATGGACTGCATTTACTTCTTCTCCAGTGTTTGCATTCAATGCATTTGTGTTGTATTTCTGTAAATGCTAACATCTGCAACTGCTGTTTCTTCTCTTCAACATTCCATTCTCATTCTATTTTTGTTCTCTTCTTCTCTTCTGAGACTCAACTATTTGTCCTATCTATGACCAGCATTTTTCCCTTTGCTTCTCTTGAGAGTTTATGAGTTAGCCAACAATATGTTAGTAGTAGGTGAGGAATTTCCATCGTTTCCTTCCTTTCTTCAATATTCCTTAATCTTCTGTGTGTTTTTCTTCTATCGCAGTTCTTAGGGGAGCTATTGGATGAGGGGGTTTTAGATCAATGCTTTGTGAATTCAAGTTTGAGATTTGAAGAACAAGATGAAGGGCAAAGGTTGTCAATACCAAGCCTAGAAGACAAAGTGCCTTTTCTCCAAATGCTTCAAAGTGTAGAAGCACCTCCATCTTTTTCCTTCAAAGAACCAAACTTTCAGACCTTATTGAAACTGCAACATCTCAAAAACCCATGGGACGTGGTAAACCAAGTTCAAGCATTAGAGCCCGAAAGTTGTGTCACTCATGAAATGCTTGATTTATATTCACCTGTCAAATCAGAAACCAAAGACCTTCAAAACCCACAATTTAATTCTTGCATGGAAGGTGTAAGTTCTGAGCTTCAGGAATTGAACTCAACAGAACGGGAAGGCAACTCTGGCTCTACTTTTCCATGTACTACTAAGCACACCATGCTTAACGAAACACAATTCTTTAAATCTTCTCCAATAGTCACCAAAGAGCTGAAAAAACGGAAACGAACAAAGCCTGTCAAGAACAAAGAAGAAGTAGAGAGCCAACGAATGACCCACATTGCTGTTGAACGCAACCGCCGCCGACAGATGAACGACCACCTAAATTCTCTTCGTTCTCTCATGCCCCCCTCCTACGTTCAGAGGGTGAGTATATATACTCTCCATTTTCTTCATACCCCTGCCCCTTTTCAAGACTCACTAGTTCAGTGTTTAATCACACAGATTCAAAGCTCTTTTTTTCCCCCCCTTTTTGCTTTCACAATTCAATGGCTCAATGCTGGGTCTCATAAACTTTGGAAAAGGTGCTAACTTTCTTTCTTTTTAATGCTCGGAAAGGGTGACCAAGCATCCATTATAGGAGGTGCAATAGACTTTGTGAAGGAACTAGAGCAGCTACTACACTCTCTTCAAGCACAAAAGCGTACGCGAAAAACAGAAACAGCAACAGGCCCTTCGTCAGAAGGTTTGTTTACTCCGCATTCGGACAGCAATATACAGACGGAGGTTGGCCATTATGAGGAAGAAGCAAAAGAGATTAAGAAACTGGAGGCGGCTGAGATAGAAGTGACCATCATACAGAACCATGTCAATTTGAAGGTTCAGTGTAAAAGAAGACAGGGGCAGTTGTTGGGGGCCATCATTGCCATAGAAGATTTAAGGCTTACAATTCTGCACCTTAATATCACTTCTTCTCAAAACACGGTTCTTTATTCGTTCAATCTTAAGGTATGCACTACTAATTTACTACTCTTGTTTATTGGTTTGACTGTTTGGTCAACCATAATTTGAATCCCTTATTAGTTATTATAGTCCACTAACATTTTTTGGAAGTGTCTTTTTTAATATTTTCACTTCCTTTCCTTCCGTATTTGTTAAAGTTAAGAGTCTCTTTGAACAGTTTCAAAATCTTGTCTTCGTTTCGTTTCGTTGGTGCAATTTTGGTATGGTTATGGCAGATAGAAGATGATTGTAAGGTGGCATCAGCGGATGAAGTAGCCTCAGCAGTTCATCAGATATTCAACATCGCAAACGTTAGCTGATTGATCTACCATTTTAAGAAGCAGCAGCAGCTAACTAGTTAGCTTGCTTGCTTTATACTACTCCTGTCATTTTACAGAATCTCCATTCTCAAACATGCAAAACAGGAGAAAAGATACGAGAAATGCAAGTGGGGTTCTGAGCATGGCAGACCGGGAACATAGAGGAGGTACCAGCACTAGCCATTATCAATAACCCTAAGCTTCTTTTCAAACAAGGAGGTCACTGCAATTCACAGTGGTGGTAGTGGTACGGAGCAGATGATGTGGATGTGTTTATAAACTTGGAAAAAGTAGCCAAATGTTTGTTTACTAGCTTGGTGTGTTCGAAGATGAATGTAAGTTTGGGTATTGGGGTTTGTGCATTATGTGTTGGGGGTTGTGAGTGTGAGTGGGGTCTAGTCTGCATGGTCAAGGAGGGTGGGGGGCTAGAGTTTGAACTTTGGAATGGGGGAGTGTTACTTTATGATATATCTATGGCACTGTAAGATCTCTCTTCTCATCATGAAAATTGCCAATGAAGCTTCTCTTTTTATATTGACTTTGGATATGTCCCGTCCGAGCTGCTCGTGTAGTTACGCATGTTTCAACCTTCTTTGCCTTTCTCTTTTCGTACCCTTCTCCTTCCTTTTCAGCTTCTGTTGGCTCAAGTACACAGAACTTATATTCTTCCTACTTTATGGGTTCCTGGAAAACCGTTCATGGATTATATTAGACGGAGATTATTTACTGTACTGAAAGATTTCCATTAAGTTTTATACTGAATCGTCTCTTGAAAATCTGCAAAAAAAGCATGAGATCAATAGTTGAAGTTGGCGTGGGAAGTCCTAGTAGACTGAGTGGGGTTATTGTCACGAGAATAACCATTGTTCGTTTAAGTTCAAGCCCGAAGAACAAAAGTGTATTTGCTTATATTTGTTCTGAAACGATAACTGGATTAAGTCAGAGGCGTTAAAGAAACCTGGAGTATATGAAACTACATGAACATATGTATATTTGTAATAGTATTCCTCGTATATGTGCACAAGCATTTTTGTGTGGAACGTTCTGTGTTTGGTGACCCAGGTCTGGCTGCGGGCCAGTCAGTCGGGTGGATCCTACCGTTGGAGGGCTGAGTTAAGCTTAATACTGATGGAGCCAATAAGCACGGGCACCATTTTGCTACTGCGGGCGGTTTGTTACGAGACTGCCATGGCCAGTGGTGCGGTGGGTTTCTTCACAGGTTTGGTTGTAGCTCACCTATTGAGGCCGAAGTACGGGGTGTCCAGTCCGGTCTCCGTCTGGCTTGAGACTTCGGTTATCGTCGACTCATACTTGAAGTTGACTCCCTCGAGGTGATTAATATCCTATCTTTCTCTCTTTTTTCAGGGACTGACTAGTATGTTTTGGTGGCAGGTATCCGCAGTCTGCTCCATCAATCATGGGAAGTGAATTTCCAGCACGTGTATAGAGAAGGCAACCAGTGTGCGGATAGCCTGGCCTCCCTTGCAGCCTTCGCTAGTCCTGCCCTCCATTTTCTCCCAGTGCCTCCGTCTATAGTCTGGACCCATCTACACCGTGATGTCCACGGCTTTTTGTATCGCAGACACTGCGTTAGTTAGATTTGTTGTATTACTTTCCGTTGTACCAAAAAAAAAAGAAAAATTAAAACGGATTAAAAAGAATAAGAGTTTAGTAGAACTATTATCCTACTAACAGCAAAATATCAAAACATAAACCAAACGACATCGTAAACTGCAAAATCATTATCGTGTACTATCTACCCTCTAATGTATTCTCAGAGTTTTCAAAACGAGTTAAGTAAAAGATCCCCTTTTCAATATTTCACCAGAAGCTTCCTAATTAGGGCTCCAATGTCTTGGTCATCATCGTTTCCAGGTGGTTGTGGAGGTAAGATCTTTTTAGTTTGATCCTCGTAGCTTCTTCTCTTTCCGTCTTCACTCTCTTTCCCTTCTTAGGAAACACAAGGGTCTTCTTGTGTGTTTACGCTCCGACTACTATCTCTCTTCTCCCAACTGTAAGTTTTCTGCACCTGTGGAGGATCTATTGTAACCATCTCATGGATGAGGGCTTCGTAAGTTAAGAACTCAACTTTAGACTCCTTCAGAATTGTTGTGCGCGTTATAACTGGCTAGATTAGGTTGTGGAAATATTGCTCTATGTACTGGGTATTCTTGGATTCTCGTTAGAGTCTCCAAGAAATAGCTATTCTCATGTTGCATTTCTTCTCCAAGTGGTTTATGACTAGTTGTTCTCTAATATTATTATAGATGATTTCTGTGAGGGCAAGTATGTCTCTTTCCCTTTCAGCAAATCTTTTGTTATTCCTCTCCTGTCAGGTCTCCTGAATACATATTGTAAAGGCTACCATGTAAACATCCTTGTCGTGTTTGGGTGTATGGTTCCCTAGTATCTCTTGGATAATGTCATTTAGATTGTTGTGATGGCTATTGAGTGTACATATAGATGCAACTTGCCTCCATACTTATTAGAAAGCTCACGACTGAAAAATAGATGGTCCTTGTCCTCATCATCTAGATTGCAAAGTATACATCTTTAAGAGGAATGGAGGAATTTTAGTCTAGACATAGTACCTAGTCTATCCTTCATGGCTAACCAGCTCAAGAAGCTGGCATTTGGCTTGATAGTATTTCTCCATATCAATTTACCCCATCCAACTGTAGGTATTGTCCAATACTTCAGTTGTTTTGCTTGCCTTTTTGTTATGTCCCTTACAACTAATCAATTCCATAAGTATGTATCCTCTCCTTCATTATGGTATCAATACAATGAATGAGAGGATACATACTTTTAAAGTGGACTAGTTGTAAAGGACATTCGATAGAGTTATGATCTCCTCATTGGAAAGAGCCCAGTTACCATTAGCAATTAACTCTTGGACTTTAGCTTTATTTGAAAATCTATCCAAAGTATTCCTAGCGATCAGATGGTAAATTAGAGCTCCTTGACCTATCCAATTGTCATATCATAAGGATTTAAAACCCCTATCCCTATTCTGT
Organism: Erythroxylum gracilipes; assembly: GCA_026413385.1. NCBI lineage: Eukaryota > Viridiplantae > Streptophyta > Magnoliopsida > Malpighiales > Erythroxylaceae > Erythroxylum > Erythroxylum gracilipes. Next base: position 4,662,397 of record JANZLC010000004.1, read on the forward strand.
AAGTAATTTGATGATGTACTCCCTCCCCTAGTCTAAGAATTTTGTTAAAGAGCCATGAAAAAAATGTCTTTAGGTATGATTGCCCGTTGACTTTCACCTTTTAATATATAGGTATACACCCATTTAACCCATAATGATTCCTTCTCACATAAAATTCTCCATAATATTTTCAACAGTAAGCATTTGTTGCATTTTCCAATGGACTCCAATCCTAGTCCTCAATTTGTTTTAGGTTGACAAATTTGAGTCCAACTGACCTTGTCCATCCCTCTTTCTCCTTTCCCCTTACTCTATAGGAAATGTTTTATCATTTTTTTTCCATAGTTTTGATCAACCCCTTGGGGAGGAAAATATGAGAACACCAATAGGTATTCAATGACATAATAATCGATTTTAGGAGCTAAAATTTGCTTCCATAGGATAATGTTTTGTTTGTCCATAAATCTAATCTCCTTTGTATCCTTTCAATAAGGGGAAGACATTCTCTAAATCTGAGTCTTCTCGAAGAGACAGGGATACCCAAATAAGTGATAGGAGGATCCTGATTACCCATTCCAGTGATAGGAGAAATATCATTAGCTAGGTGTGTAACACTCTTCGATAAGATGAAGAAACTTTTTTAAAAATTGATGCTCAAGCCCGACATCTCCTTAAAGTTTTGTAAGGTATTCATTAGTACCGTAATTGAGGGGATATCATCCTTACTAAAAAGGATTAGGTCATTTGCAAAACATAAGATGGTTAGTGAAAGCAACTTACATTTTCTATGGAACTTGAATTCTGGAGTTGTGGAGATCTTATATTTTAGCATGAGGGTAAGAGTCTCCATGCAGATTAGAAATAGGTAGGGGAAAGAGGATCCCCTTGCTTAAGTCCCCTTTTTGCCTTTAAACAATTCAGTGGGACTCCCATTGATCATGATCCTTAAAAAGATCGTAAAAATACACTTTTTTTATCTAATTGATAAAAATATGAGGGAAACCCATAACTTCCATAATCTGTAGTAAGAAACCTTAACTAACACTGTCAAATGCCTTATGGAGATCAAATTTTAATGTGTAATTCTGAGGGGATTTTCCTCTTGTGTACTCCTTCAGAAGTTCCTGTAAAATTAGGATGTTGTCCTTACTATTTCGCTTGCTTAAGAATGCTCTTTGGTTTTTCCTAATGATGTAGTGTAGCACAGATTTCAGTTTGTTGGCCAGTATTTTAGCAATAATCTTGTAGCTGAAGTTAATGCATAAGATAGGCCTGAAATCGGTCCATGTAGTAGTGTTATGACTTTTTGGAATTAAGTATAAGGAAGTCTTATTGATCTCTTTGAGGATTACTCCTTTTTTGAAAATTCATGCACTGCTTCTTTCATAATATTCCCTATTGTATTCCAAGTTTTCTGATAGAAGAGTCCATTCAGTCCATCTGGTCCAGGAGCCTTTGAGCCATTCATTTTAAAAACCACTTCTTCTATCTCTTGATCTGTGACCTGCCTTGTTAAGAGATCCCCTTGATCTTTAGGAATTTTAGGAGAAATAAACTTCATGAGATCCTCACTACAAGAACTAGTATTATCTTCAGATCCTATAATCTTTTGGAAGTGTTTCACAGCATCTGAAGCAATTACAACTTGCTCATTCAAAATCTTCCCTGATTTTGTTTTTATCGAGATGATCCTGTTGACATTTCTCCTAGCCTTAATGGTATTGAAGAAGAATCTAGTGCATCTGTCTCCTTCCATAATCCAGTTGACTCTGGACCTCTTTCTTAATAAAAAGTGGAGATTATCAACTGCTTGCATGTAGGACTTTAGTGCTTTCCTTCTCCTCCCCCACAATAATATCATCAGTAGGATTATCAACCAGTGCTTTCTGTAAAAGTAAGAGTCAATGCCTAGCAGTTTCTACCCCTTGCATTGTGCTAAAACCTCTACTTCCATTTACTTTCTTCAATTCCTTCTTAATAGCCTTTAGTTTATGCAAACAGATGAATTGTTTAGTACCAGTCACTTCTACCACCATTCCCTTACTGACTGCTTCTTGGAAACCTTCTACATCGATCAGGAAATTGTTAAACCTGAATGGCTGCTTCAGATAAACCTTTTTTAATAGATTGACCACCTTAATCAGGGTATGGTCCAAAAATCTTGGTCTAAAAAGATGGCTTTACTATTTGGAAAAGTAGTTAACCACTCCACTTTCACCAAAGCCCTATCTAATTTCTTTCTGATGAACCAATTAGAGCTCTGCTTATTGCTCCAAGTAAATCTATGACCCTTATATTTTAAGTCAAAATTTTCCACATCTTTGGTACAATCCAGTAAGTTGGTATTGTAGTTGTGTAAGTTACGATTTCCTTCAGCTTCAGATTGGTATATAATAGAGTTTAAATTGTCATTTATGATCCATGGACCACTAGCTATTCTTTTAATTCTCCTCATAGAATTTCATAGGTCCCTTCTTTGAAATGCAGTATTATAACCATAGACAAAGGTGGCCAACACTAAAGTATGCTCTGTTGTAAAAGTCAATTTTGTATGCATAAATTGCTCCCCTACTTCCAAAACCTCCACCTCTATAAACTCCTCGTCATAGACTATGATGATTCTTCCATACCCATGGTACTAGTGATTGGATTTTAACTTCCGTTGACTCCCAAAATAATGTAATTTATTCAGATTTACTAGTCTAATTTTTGTTTCTAAAAGACAAAATAATTTAGGCTTCTCATATCATACAAACTCCTTTAAGGCATTAAGCTTTGAAGGGTTGTTTATTTCTCTAACATTCCAAAATAGAAAGGTCGTGTAAAAATAATTTTACCTTTTAAGCTTTTCCTACTTCTTCGATTGCTCTTTCTAGTTTGCACTTGTTCTATCTTTTTCCCCTGATTTTTCATATGATGCAATAGATCTGGATGTTGTGGCCCACGGAAGGAATCCTATTGTTGAACTTCTTGGGGATTCAACTTTACTTTATCTGTAATGTAGTTATCTATTTCTGCCCCTCGCTTAGTTTATTGTGTTGTCATTTTTTTGTTATCAATCGTATCTACTGTTTATCTTTAACAATATGCTTAGTTTGATCCCCCTTAGCCACATAGGACTGATTTCTACCTTATGGAATCTCCAATTCCTAATCCACCGGTATCCTTTTCTGCACTTCAAGTTCTTCAATTTTTGTTTTTCCTTCTGAATTATTCTCATATGATCTCATCAATTCTTCATAATCTCCCCTGTCAAAGACTTTCCCTGTTAGTTTCCATATTTTCCCCTGAAATTATAGGGAAGGTTTCCAATGATAAGTCACCATGACTTTATCCTCCTTTAGAGAATTTCCATCTGCCAACCTTAACATGGGAATATAATCATTCATCTCCTTTGAAATATCCATGCTCACACATAATCTAGCATAACCAACCTATTTCATCAATGTTGTATTCTCATCCATGCAAATTGGTTTCCCCAAAAAGCTAGCTAACAAGCTCAAGCCCTTAGTGGTCCAATATTTTAGTGGAATATTGTGGATGTTCACCTATAGAGGTATGTTCTTAACTCTAATTTTCTCTAATTCCATACCAAGCTACCAATTTTGGAGAAATAATGGAAGTTGTGAGATGTGCCATTGTCCTTCTGTAAGGTTCCAATCATACATCTCATATGTAATACATATCAAATATATGCAATGGAAAATAAAACGGAGCCTCAAAAAATAAATCTACTCATGCATATAGATTTAGAAAATAAAAACATGAAATGTAAGATGTTTACATACCTTTCGTTAATCTCCTTCGTTTTATAATCTTCTCCGCATTGGGTTGTCATAAACCACAACGATCAATGTAGACCGTCTCTAATGAAAGCCCACACGAAGATAGAAGGATGAAACCTCACTAAGAGATAGCTAGAATTCTTTCTTTGTGATAGCAAAGACAAGAACTCTTATGAGAGTTAGAGAGAAAAAAAGTGTGTGTGTGTAAGAAAGAACTTTCCTTTCACTCGTGTCTTACACAAGATGCATGAAAATCATCTCTATTTTTTGCACCATTTGGTCTTCCATAACCCTCATCACTAATGAAGAGTTATGGGAAGTTAATGGTCATGAATAGCATACATTAATGGAAGTTATGGGAAGTTAATGACCATGAATAGCATGCATTAATGGAAGTTTTAGGAAGTTAATGACCAAATTAGTAGCCAACAACACTTTTGTTTAATCCATTCCATGCAACGTTTTCTATTACGATCACATCGCGATATAATCCCGAAATACTCTCTCATATCTTGAATCACCATTTAAGACCATTTTACTCATCTTTCAGATCTCCTACGTGTGTGACCCATTAGGTTCTCGATTATATTGGCCACTTGAATTAACACTTAATTCAAGTGAGTTAAGATCAGTATCTAGCAAAACTTCATGACCCCCAATTGATCGAAAAATCAGTGGCTTGACTACGAATCCTTCCATACGCAATATTACCATGCAATTCTTTCTTTCACCATCTATACCCCATTTGGTTTAGAATATGGTCAAAGTGTCAACTATCACTAGACTTACTACGTCACATCTAGTCCAAATGATATTAGATCTTGTCCTAAGGATCTCATTACCCTATGTATCATTGAAGACTCTTTTCATGACACATATCTGCTTTAGCTAGAGACTCCCGAGTAATGACTTCGACAAGAGGCCATGGGTATCATCTCCTTCTATTAGAAGTAGTGAATCCTTTATTGCTACTCAATTACCTCTGAATATCTCAAGCTATACCCAATCACCACCCTATAAGTAACCCCTGAAAGGCACTGATGAATGGAGTCAAAGCACAGGATCAATATCCGAGATATCCTTGAGCACCTCAAGTCAAAAGATACTTGCATCATTGCTATAATGAGACTATTATTGACACTAGAATAGAATATCCATTTGATTGTCTTATAGTAGGTCAATCCAATGTACTTACTACCTTTAGTAAGTATCCACATGTAACTCTAAACAACTCATGTCTACAGCTTATGAGATCTACTGCTTGATCCAATTAAAGAGTATAACATGTACTAGTCTATCCGAATTAATGATATCCCTTCTCATTAATCCTATGACTAGGAAAAGTTTAGATACTAATATAATTACGCATGATAGGAATCTCATTATCATGATCTCATCATGATTTCCTCCATGCTATGTTTTGTATCAAGGACT
>JANZLC010000004.1:4731182-4748956 GCA_026413385.1 Erythroxylum gracilipes
ATAATTAATTTCCACAAAATTTCATAAGGACCTCATAATTAATGTAAATCATACTTAGTCATCAAGAAGAAAATTTTGGGGGCCAACATTTCTCAATGTACTCACATTTATGAATAATTATACCCGGAATGTCAATGAATGCATGTACAATCATTTTCATGTGCAACGATTCAATGTTCATGTGCATTAGCATATCACATAATGCATGAGCATGTAACACATTTCAATTCTCTCAGTGAATCTCTCACATTTAAAACTTTAGCTTTAACATGGGTAACGAGATGTTATATGATTATATTAATTAATTTTAAACATCAGTTGTTTATTAAAGATATTGAGTAAAATTAGTTTATATATAAATCAATTTTTAAATTTAATTTAATATTTTTATAAGTTATTAAATACTTAAATAATTTTAATCAAATTTTAAATTTTTATCTTATAAATTTTATTTAAAAAATTAAAATTAAAAAAAGAAAATATGTGTCGCAGGCATGACATAAGTGTCACACTTGTGACACAAATTCAAACTATTTTTTTCTTTTTTAATTTTTTTTATCATTTTAATTTTAATTTTTATAAAATTAATAATAACATAATTATAATTATAATTATAATTATAATTTATTATTAAAGTAATAGTAGTATAATTAAAATCAATATGATAAAAAATAAAAAATGAAAAAAGCTAGGGGGTGTGACTTGGTGTGACACTTAAGTCACGCCTGTGACAGTTATGAGTGACTGATCGCTTAAAATTTAAGTAGTTAGACAGAATTAGACAACATAAAGTTAGACAGAGGATCTCGTGCCAAGCAAAACATGTAAAATCATTGACTGTTTATTTGTTATAACTAATATTTTAAAAAATAGGTAAGAAGTTAAATAAATAATACAAGATGTTTAAGATTTATTGGTATTAAATTATCATAAACTTGGTTAAAAATTGAACAAAATTAAAAGTTTTGAAATATAATTTAAAGAGATTATCCTTATCTATTAAGTAATTTAAAGTTTTAATTAAAAAGATTGTTAAATGAAAAGTAATTTTTTATTTTAATTTATTTTAATTTATTAATTTATAAAAATTAACTGATTAATTAATCAATTTTTAATATTAATAAAAATTAACTGATAAACTAATCAATTTTTTACATTAATAAATATTAAAATAAATTGAAGTTAAAAGTCAACATTAAACAATTCAAAATTTTTATGATTAAATTGGTAGAATTGATTTTTTAAATTATATATATATATATATATAGGATTAGTCCGGAGACTAATCCCTCCGCGGCGGGAACATCTCAAATCAAGGAGAGCTATCGCTGGCCAAGGAGCTTGCTGCATTTTTAAGAGTCGAATTCTCGATCTCTTAGTTAAGCGACGAAAGTATGCACCGGGGTTTTTTAAATTATATTTTTCTTACAACATTGCTTACGTTAATTTAAGTCTAGAAGGCAATTTGGTTATGAGGTCACAACACCTTCGTCATGAAACCAAGTGACACTTTAACGCATACACTTGTCTACCTTTAACTTCCCTAGATTGACCTAATCACAGTTATTCGTGCTTACATATGATTGGTTGCTACCATTATTGACCTAAGTTTTGGTTGACCACTTCCTTTTTAATTTTTAAAGATACAAATTTATCCGATCATGGATTTTACGAATAAAAGAAATTTTTTGAAATTTTATTATAATATTAAAAATTATTTTACTAAATTTGTATTTACATATTTTTAAATATCAAATCAATTATACAATCTTTATCATATATTATATATTTTTTGTTAAAATAATATTATATTTTTAATTTAATATTAGATAAATAAGATCACGTCTTTAAACCAAACTTTATCACATAGTGTATAATTTTGTTAAAATAATATTATAATGTTATTTTAGTATTTTTATAATATTATAAAATATATTATAAATAATTTAAATCAAGAAAATATTTTAAAAAGATAACTAATATCCGCGTCTTTAATTTAAAAAAAAAACTAATATCCGCGTCTTTAAACCAAAATTTGGATTTTATCAATACATGGTACACCACTACAGCCTCTAGCTGAGCCTACTAATGATAAGATTGAGCCCAAGTTGTTGTTTATTTAAACTAGGCCCAAAAACTGTAGGTTAGACTTAATCGGCCCAATTTTACAGGGAGTGACAATACGTATACTTACGAGCATCAATCAGTATTCGAACCATCAAAAGATGGCGTTAACTTATTGGTCCACGCAATGGTCTGGCTTGGCCTAGTCTTCCATTCCTCGCATTCAAAATTTGATGCTGAGCCAGCTAGTCTCTGACACTGACCAATAACCATAGATGCCAATCATCAACGTAAGATAATCACTGTTAGAGCCGTACGATTCTTATGTATCCAGAATACGTGGTTTTAAACCCTGCGGCCAACTTCGAGGTCCCGCACTCTATCGCACCCTTCATCCAAAAAGAAATGCCACGTGGCATTTTGAATTTCCACGTTTGCAGATAGGGCCCGCTTTTTTTCACACGAGTTCAGTACGAGGCCACGGGAGATAGAAAAAACCCGGTCTTTCGAGAAAAAGCCACGTCAAGATGGGGCCCATGGGTAGGCATACCTGGACGCGCTTTTACGGAATTGGCCTCACGGGTACTAGAGTTTGTGGTCGAGATTTGAAGATGAGTGAAGAGGCAACTGGGGGAAAACGGAAATACTGAAAAAGTGCACGAAGGGTGGGCTTTAACTTAATCGGCCACTAGATGTAGGCCACATGGCATCATCCCTGCCTTCTTTCTAACAGCCTCAAATATAATTCCTGCCTCAAAATGAAAAAGAAAAGAAAATATAAATCCTCAAGAAATAGTAGTGGCTGAGATTGCTCCTGAGTTCTCTTAGTAGTAGTTTCTGGTGTTTTAGGTATTACCGAAGCTCTCCTTCAGCTCCTCTCTTCTTTTCTCTACTCCTAGTGATTTCCATTTCCCTCCTCACTTTTCTTCTTTTATTTTTTTAGTTTGTGATCGACTATTTTTGTGAAGATTCCGATCCACCATTGGCCGAGAAAGACGATATCTCCGGTGACTATCAGGTGAAGTCTGTGAATGCATGATCGGAGATTCCGTACGTCCTTCTACTGTTTAGTTCACCATGACTTTCTTGCAAGGTACTTTCTCTCATTTCTAGGGCTTTCTCCTGCTGTTCTAACTCCCTGTTTGGTTGCCGAGAAAAATTCAAGTTAGCAAGCAAAACTGAAAAGAACCGAAGCAAAAGGATATTTATTAGCTGGTAAGATTCTAGATAATTTATTTAATATTTCGACGAAGCTTTCTCGGCGGCTGAAGAGAGGATTTGATTTGAAATTGATAATGTATCTGTGTAGAACTTGCTGCTGTTGATTACTAATTCGTGTTCCTCTGTTCCTTTCCTGTGTTTCTTTGTTTTCTCGTTTTGTAAAGGATTTGGCATCTACGCGTTCGTTTTGGTAAGGATTCTGAATAAAGGAATTTACTTTTAGTTGTTACGAGGAAGCGTGTCTATCTCTCTTCCTCTTTCTGGTGGAGTCTTAAAATTCTTCAAACAGTTATATTTTTTAGTTTTTGAAGTTTTTTTATTCATGCATATACATGTACTATATGTGCAGTACGGTATATGTGAACTAAACAGGGATGGATCTCTATCGATTGTTTGTTGGTTTTTCGCTTTTGCAGTAATATTCACTTACTGGATCATCTGGAGTTCAAAAACGACAGCCGTCATTGTGTTTTTGGGTGTTGCTAGAAATGAAAAGAAATTTCTGTTTAATCCATTGCTCTTTAGAGAGAATTTGAAGCAGCGGTATCTGCGAAGTTCCGGTTATGGACACTTACTCCTCTGGAGAAGACTTAATTATTAAGGTATATTGTTAAGAGGAGAATTTTGCATGACCTCTGTAATTTTTCTTGGATTGCAGCAATAAAAATAAGTGTTTTAAGAATCTGAATATGAAGTGGTGTATAATATAGACAAGAAAACCGTATACAATTACGAAGCAACGTGAGAGATGGACTGAGGAGGAGCATAATAGGTTCTTAGAGGCCTTGAAGCTCTATGGACGAGCTTGGCAGCGCATAGAAGGTGATAGTTTGCGGTTATCTTCTTTAATTCTTTGTAGGTTTGGATAGTAGCATGTTTTAACTTGCTGACTGTGACTGATTCGGTAATACTAATTGCAAAACTTATATAAAGGAACGATCTGGATCGTCCTAGTAGGAATGCTATCAGATGCCATTATTATGTATCTAACTCTTACTTGGAGATTTTTTCCCACCCTCTTTCTTTCTCTTCCCTTCTTTTCGTGTTTTGCAGAACATATAGGAACAAAGACTGCTGTGCAGATCAGAAGTCATGCACAGAAGTTTTTTTCCAAGGTTAGTCCTAACTACTCTGCGCAACCGTTCATTAAGAGTGAAGAACTGGTTATTAATGTGATATCTGAAACGTTCTTTACCCTCCAACTCTGCATCTGATTAACTTCTTCACTCTTATTTTATTTATAGTTAGCGTTTACTTGTCCTTTCACTTTAAAATACAGACTATGACTTGTGTATGCATGAGGACATATTTTGATGGGCTATAGAAAATCGAGGCTCATCCTGACCACAATCTCCTTTATAAAAGAACGAAACTAGGAAGCTCTTTAGAAAAGAAACTTATTGTCACCTATTAAATGAGATTATTTTTCCTCTAATCAAATCTGTGGACATTAATTATGAGGAGTGGAATATAAGTTTGGGGCATTTTCTTGGCCTGGATCAGCTAAGGTATCACCTTTCTTCCTTTTTGAATTTTGTTTATGCATGAAGACATATCAGGAGAGCATCGGGTTGGTGCTGAGACCAAGTTATCTTGATGGACTATACAAAATTGAGGTTTATGCTGATCACCGCCTCCTTTATAAGTGAACGAAACTAGGAACTTTTCACTTTAGAAAAAGAAACCTATTATCACCTATTGAATGAGATGACGTAGATTTTCCACTAATCAAATCTGTGGACAATAACTTATGAGAACTGGAATATAAGTTTGGGGAATTTGCTTGGCGTTGAGCAGTCAAGGTATCGTCATTCTTCCTTTTTGAATTTTGACCCATTGCGGCTTGGAACTTCAAATTCTAACCTATAGGTGCAATTCCATGAGTGGCTCTCTTTGAGATTCAGTATGAGCAACAATTCCTCAGAAATTACCAAGGATCAGTTTACAATGCTGTCATGATCTGAAACTTAGAAGCAACACGGGATGTCATCTTGGCTAGCTATGCCATAAAAGGGTGAAGTGAAGTCCTTTTCTTACTGGAAAACAAATATTTTGGAGAAGTTTCACTAAGTGATCATGAACTGTTTTGCTAATTTAACTTATGCATCCATGTAGGAGAGCTTGTCCACAGAGTTGGTTGTACATGCTTTTGGATAATTTCAATTTTTGAAGTGACTACTCTAGACCTGGGATGTTATATGAGGCTGAAAGAAAATGTAGTTTCAACCTTTTGTGCTTTTTTGGTTAAAAATTCAAATACTTTAGTATAATTTCTCACGTTCAATTGGCCTACCAGTTCCCATGGAATTGAACTTTAAAGGTGTAAGGATAGCTCTCCACAGTTTCCATTTGATATTACTTGTTTTCAGCAGTTTGTTTCAAGGGAGAAGAGAACTAACTTTTAACATTTTTTAGTAGTTCAATATAAACTTCTAAGTTGTCATGGGGGCATAAAGACTATATTTCAAGTTATCAAGTTGCTCGAAGCATGTATGTCCTTATCCTTGGTTTTGGTAACTGAGTACTACTTTCCCTTACCTTAGATCCTGCACCATTTCAAACAGAAACTATAAATGAAACTAGTTATAAATTTCCTCAACATTGAACCCAACAATCTTCAGAGTATTTGTCTTATCAGATTAATATTTTCCAGCTTCAGGGACCTCAAAGGCTTATCTATCATTTTTATTCCTATTCAATATGCAAAGATTCAGAACTTGTCTGAACAGCATGTTGATCTTTCTTTTGGTGTCACTCCCCTGCTACTTGGCTACCTTGTGCAACAACATTGGGGGCCTGATTTGGTCAAGGAGTCAAGATGACTGCTTGGCTAGACCTGGCCCCCTTTTTAGTTTAGCATTATTTAGAGTACGATCACTAGAAATCTCAATTTACAAAACAGTCAACAACCTCTCAAAGAAATCACTTAACCCATATGTTTAAGTTGCTGGATAAGATCCAAAACTGAATCATAAGATTGAATCTATGATAAACCTCTTGGGATTGAAGATGTAGGGAAGTTCAGGCTCACTTATCTTGTAGTACAGGAGAATTACTTTGGGTGGTAGGGTTTAGATCAACATGTTACCTTCTTGCCTTACGACACAATTTGCATGCCAATTCATCATTCATAAGACTGACAATTTGGTGAGTATCAAATGTCTGAAAATTTGTTATTTTGTTGGGGAACTTTATTTTCCCATTGCTAGCGGTGATTGTATAATCTTTTTCAAACTCTTAACTTTCTTGAAACAATATTCTCTAGTTCTGGATAGGAGATGGCCTTATTCAGAAGATGAAATATCCCACAATGCTAAGCCCCATCCAATAAATCCATCCAGTTCCAAGATGAGGAGACATAAGGAATTCCCTTAGTGACTATTAGGATAGTCTACTGGATTTGATAGTCCGAGAGTATTCCTTAATATCTGTTTGTTGAGGATTTTCATTTCCTCCAAGGTATTGGATGTTGTTTCTTGGGTATTCACGTATTACGTGACACAACTCATGGATGTTGACGCTAAAAGAATGAAGAAGTTAAGTTTTACATAGAAGAAAGGAAATGGGTAAACATGGAGAGGTAAATCTTTCACCATATATTTGTTTTCGATATGGATTCAGATAAGAATGGAGAAGATGAGTTTTGTTACCACTTTGGTTTTCCTAACAGACGTAGAGCGAGAACTTAGATTTTTCACAGTAGGGACTGTTGTATGGCTTAATGATTTTAGCATATGTTTACTCCTAATCCATGTGATTATTGTTTGCAGAGATGTTTAACATTACTATTTCCAGCGCTGCCTTTGATACTTTTGAGTTTCGTAGTTTATGAACATAGAACTGTGCAAAATGACAATACTATCAGGATGCATCATCTGAGGAACGTTATCAATAGATTTTAATCGTTCTTTGTCTTTCTTTTTGACCCTTGGCAACTACTGTTAATTCTTTCTCCTTTGGTCGACAATACTAAGAAAAATTAATTTTACAGTTGGAAAAGGAGGCCATGGCTAAAGGCATTCCAATAGGACAAACTCTTGATATAGACATCCCGCCTCCACGTCCAAAAAGGAAACCAAATACTCCTTATCCTCGAAAGACGGGTTCCAGTCCTATTGCAGCACATTTAGGAGAAAAAAATGGAAAGAATTTTAATTCAGTTGCTCTTCCGCATGTTAACCGAGTACTGGACTTGGAAAAAGAACCGCTTCGTGAGGTGAGTTTTTTCCTATGCCATTTTAATCCGTTTTGTTAATTGACTTATCTGAGTACTTCCATTTTCACTCTTTCTTCTGTAAACTATTCAGAAAGCTAAGGGAGATGAGGGGAAAACAAATTTCAAAGAGAACCAGAACGATAATTGCTCAGAAGTCTTTACTTATCTCCCAGAAAATCATGATTCCTCTGTGTCATCAGTGATTAAGAATGGCACGAAAGCAGAGGCATCCAGAAATTCATGTTCTTCTAGGGAGTTCGCACCTTCACTAAAGAAGAGGAATTCCCTAGTAAATGGTAATGCAACAGATGAATCTTATGTCACAATTGAGCTTGAAGGTAATCAGAAATTAGATAGGCCTGATGTGAGGAAGACTGTTCAGGAAAATGGAACTGTTGAAGCTTCAAAGTTCAGGGATTCTTGCCCTTTCCATGAAAAAGTGGTTCTGGGGAAGGAGCCAAATGATTTGACCAATGCATTGCCTGCAGATGAGATGCAGACAATGCAGAATTATCCAAGGCATGTCCCCGTGCACGTCTTAGATGGCCGCATGGGACCTAGTGTGCAAGCTCATGTCTCAGAAATGACATTCCAAGATTCTTTGTTCCAGCCAATGGGTGAAAATCACACTCATCTTAACGTGTACTTGCATCCAGCAGCATCCACTACTACTGAACATCAAAGTACTGTGCTGGACTCTTCTATTCATGTACCATTTCCTGCCTTTCCTCCTCCCTTCACCTCAAGTCCACATAATCAAGATGATTACCGGTCATTCCTCCACATCTCCACATTCTCTAATCTTTTAGTGTCTACTCTGTTACAAAACCCCGCAGCCCATGCTGCAGCTAGCTATGCAGCAACATTTTGGCCCTATGCAAATGTAGAAAATTCCGCAGATTCTCCTACATCTGCACAAGGAGGTCTTCTATCTGCGCAAATCAATTCCAGTCCTAGTATGACAGCTATTGCTGCTGCTACTGTGGCAGCAGCAACTGCATGGTGGGCAGCCCATGGACTCCTTCCGTTGTGTGCTCTTCAAGCTGCCTTCAACTGCCCCCCACCACCTGCAACTGCAATTCCATCTATGCAGACGGGTCAAGTCCTTGCTACTAAGATAGATATAGGGAAAAATGCTGATAATCCTCCATTTCAAGATCAACAAATGGAGCCAGTAGACTTTGAACCTTTGCAAGCACAACACTCAGTTTCTAAATCTCCATCAAGCTCTTCATCAGATTCTGAAGAGAGTAGAAATCCTAAGGTAATTAACGCTGGGTCAAAAGTTATCGACGACGAGAAGACTGCAACAGCACCCGAGGCCCATGATTCAACGAAAACGAAAACCAGAAAACAACTTAACCGTTCTTCCTGTGGTTCAAACACACCTTCTAGCAGTGAAGTGGAAACAAATGCATTAGAGAAGCATGAGAAAGGAAAGGAAGAACAAAAAGGGGCTGATCCAAATCATACACCTGCTGAGCCTAGTGGCCGTCGGTCGAGAAGTGGTAGCAGCACGAGTGATTCTTGGAAAGAGGTTTCTGAAGTGGTAAGTAATAAGATACTTTTCTCTGAGGTATTTTTAACCATATTGTAAGTATCCTAATACAATAAAAAGCCTTCTTATCATGGTAACCGATACCTGTTAGGGACGACTGGCTTTTCAAGCTCTCTTCTCCAGAGAGGTATTGCCTCAAAGCTTCTCCCCTCCACAAGATCTAAAGTGCAAGGCCTATCAGAAGGAAAGTGCTGAAGATGAAGAGGAAATCTCTAATATAAAAGATGAGAATGCATCACGGTTAGATATCAGCAACAAGACCCAGGCGTCCTCTTCTGGCCATGAAGAAGTGGAGAAAAATATTACGTCGCCTAGTTGTGAAAATAACGAGGAGGGCCTGTTGACAGTTGGGCTTGGAATTGTAAAGCTCAAGGCTCGTCGAACAGGTTTTAAACCTTACAAGAGGTGTTCAATGGAGGCCAAGGAACACAAGCTGGTGACAACTTACACCCAAGGCGACGAGAAGGGACCCAAGAGGATGCGTCTGGAAGGGGAAGCTTCGACATTACACTTCTAAATTTGCATGCTTCAACAAAGGAAATCATTGCGGAGGCATGCAATTACTGGGTCTACCCCTTTTCTATCTTATGTTCCTGTCTGCACTTAAAAAAGAGTATTGGCAGCTCACGAGACTGCGGTAAAAAGTGTGTATCTTACATTCTAAAACCCATGAACTGCGTCTAAATAACTACGTTGGATAGACCAATATTAGACCATTAATTAATTATTAAGTCTCCATTGGTCAGTTCATATATTCGTGTCTTACTATGCTAGCTGCTACGTGCATATGGCATCTTTATGACACTTTCGGACCATGCTCTTTGAAAACCGAGAGATGACTTTTCACCCTAGTGGCTATACATTTGTTCCGATATGAATCAGGAATGCCTCTTACAGCTTGAATTTGTTTGGAATTCATTGAGTTGTAACAATAGTTCAATATTTGCAGTAACAGGTGTAGTATATCCAAATTCCTAAAAAACATTGATCATCTCCAAAACGCATGATTCTGGTGTAAAGTAGTATACGTCAGTTATTTGTACCTAAATGGATAAACATCCATTTACACAACATGCAAAGTGAAAAATTGCATGCCTGTTGAGCTTGATTTTGGGAGAATTTTTGCATTTCGCAGCAACTCAAGTAAGCTTTGTAAGTAGCTGTACAGTGGTTGTATTTACCAAGAGAAATTGACTCAGAGCGGTTCTTTAGGAGCTGGCTGCATTGTCAGAAAGTGAGATTGGTGAGACTGCAAGTTGATAATGTAATTATGGATTCGCTTTGAATTGGAAGGAGTCAATGAAAATGGAGGGTTCAGAGGCAGAGAAGTTGCTTCTTCCAAAATGAAAGATAACAGAAGCATTGCTCTAGAATATGATACTGCTGCACTCCCCACATTCTCCATATATTCATCTACCTGCGAGAAATGAATTAACTAAAAAGATTGAAAAAAAGTTTTCAGAAAGGTAGAGTCAGGCTGAAATTTGAAGCACAGGAAAAGTTTACTCACAGCACCACTTTTACCAATGGCGAGTGCTTTCTGGAATATTAGCTCCATAGCATCAGGCATTTCAGTGGCAGCTGCAGCATAATTTAGAGACATCTCAAGTAAACTGCGGAACCATAACCCCAGAAATAAAAGTTTTAACAAAATCCAGAAATCAAAATTTTGAACAGATAGCCTGACCATCAATCCCTTTGAGCTGGCATGATAGTTTCTCTGCATGATCATAAGCTGCAATAAAGCCTTGCTCTGCCCACAAGTGGACAGAGGAAGGGTTCACAAAATCTAACTTATCTTTGTCCTCTGTATAAAAATCTTTATTCCCAAGAACAGGTGGATATTGATTGACTGAACTATGTTCAGCTAATCCACCCTCTGGAATAGACATCAGCCACGAGTTAGCAATTTGAAGAGCTCTCTTCCATATAGCTAAAACGACCAGTTCAATGGAAAATGACTCCAGAAACAGTCCTGCATTATACTGCGAGTCACAGAAATTGTTATCTTTGTGGCACGTAAAACATAGATATGACTTTCCACATAGGAGCTGAGTTTTAAATCATATCATAAAGGAGCTGAGAGATGAAGTCTTTATAAGTCTATGAAAAGACTACTAATCATCTCCTAACTAGTTATCTCATGAACTAAAGTTATTGTTAGGCCAGTTTAAGCTTGGGTATTACAAGGTATCTCGACAGTAGTAGCAATCTAAAGATTGAACAAAAGAACTCAATAGAAATATAGTTGTGTAATGTGTATGAAAGGTATAGACAAGTCATTCAGGGACCTAAGACACGGCCTAGTTTCAAATTAATTAGGCGTACCTTAACATCTACTAATTACAAACATGTTAACATCTAGCATACATGTTCTTTTCCCATTTGCTGCAGACTCCAGGAAGGATAAGAGGATATGAACGCTGGATAACTAGTGGCAACAAATGGTAGAATGAAGAGGCATAAAATATTCAATCTACATGCTTCTTGTCTTTCAAAAGCATGATCGTATTGAGATCTTAACAAAACCCACAGTATACTTGTGAAAATGAAAATACACTGACGTACATGCAATTCCCAGTTAAAGTCCTGAAATGTACCCTTTATAAATATTGTCTTGTGCAATATCAATGGTAAAAGAAACAAAAAAGCACATTGTTCACCTTTTCTTGGGCCAACTCTGTAACCACCTGCAGATATTGATGCAACAATTGGAGCCTGGTTGAGGGATCCAGTGATATGCATGACCTAGTTGGATCTGTAGCATTGACTTGAAGATTTTCTGGACTACAAGTGAGACCAACAGCCAGCTTAGCTGTTTCAACTATAACTGTCATGTCCTGGTCATTCCTATTTGATGGGCATACAGAAAACGTGGTAGTGGAGTTATCTTGAAGGGATGTGCCAACATAATAAGAGAAATTATCCAGTGAAGCACAATGCCGACTAACAAAAACATAATCTTTTTCAATGGACTCCATCGAATCAGCAACTGAACAGATGAGAACAGATTAGTACTCGCAAAGAGCACAAATACCTAATGTCTTTTGGAAAATGACAGAAAGAAAGAAGTGAAGACAGACCTCCAAAACCTCCAAATTGGCTTGACAAACATTGAGTCCATTCAGAAGACTTCTGCCCCCCACCAGTTATAGTATTCTCCATAAACACACTAGTACTTTTGTTACCTGATACAGTAACATGATCTTTTCCTAGCACTACTGACTCATCATGCACAGATGAACAGATTGATTGTGGACTGCCCTCAGAAGAGTAGATGGGATGCTCTGGAAGAAACTTGGGACTCTCAGTAGAAGCAGAAAAATCAAATCTCTCCGTAACTGCTTTACCTGGCAGAACTAGAGAAGATTGCTCAGCATCCACCATTAGCCTGCATTATTGGGAACAACTAAAACATCAAAAGTTGCATTGACCAAGATAGAAAATCAGCTATCACAAAATGCATCTACCATTAGCAATTAAGGATTTCGATGTCAGAAGCTACCTAGGCTCTCTAAGGAACTTGTGATTGAAGAAATCCAGGAATGTTAGCCGCTCAACTGCAGATAAACAATTTATTGATTTGAAGTTTACTGGATAAAAAATAAAAAATGACAGCAAACTCTTAATGAATGGTTGTGAGAACAAAAATCCTAGTATTTTGGCATTTAAACAATTACCACTCACCTCATCCACTCGTAAGCCTGTATAACAACTTTCATAATAGTAATCAAGTACCTGGGTTTTGACATAAAAGTCGTCTACATAAATCAACACAATCTGGATGCAGCTCCTTTAAAGCACCTTTTGGAAATTTCAGCTCAGTGGATGTCAAGATATTAAGGAAAAGCTGTATACAGTGAAGGGGCAACTTAGCATTGAAGTTATTAACTTCCCAACACTCTTTTTTCAACCTTGAGCTTCACAATGGAAGAAAAATCTTAAAGGTCAATTTCTAAGATCTTCCACAAACCTGATTTTCACTATTGCCTCCAAACGGTGGCTTCCCAGTCACCATTTGAAACAAAATGGCACCTACACTCCATAAATCAGCCTGCATATGCCATTCAACGTTGACAAAAGAAAACATAAAGCTTTTGATGTCACATAGGTTGCTCTCCACAAGCAATGGTAGTATCCACTTCACATGCATCGATCTCAAGGTACATCACCTTTGCATTATACTTTCGATGTTGAATAATCTCCGGAGCCATGTACAAGGGTGAACCACAAAACGTATCAGCCAAACTCCAGGGTGTCAAGGACCTGATATATAAGCAAACCAAGCAACTGGCCAAGTTTAAACGAGCTTTACCACAATAACTGGTATAGTGATTTTTTACTCCGGTGCATAGAAGTAAGAAAAGTTTTAAAAGGTACCAACTCAATGACGTGAATGGAAAAATAATCCTGGAAAACCTAACAAGTCCACCAACTGACAAAAATAATAAACTCACTTGAATTAAATGACAAAAAGATAGTTCAGAATAATAACATAGAATAGTTAGTTCATTACTCCCAAGGCCAATAACCAACAGTGAACTTTCCATCTCATAATATTAATTTATGATTTGAAGCACTCTGTCATCTTACCTTGCAAAACCAAAATCTCCTATCTTCATCTGTGGAGTTGTTTCATTTGAAGAAAGTAGTAGGTTCTGCATTAATATCAACTCTCCCTTTTAGACAACACGATTGCATTTACTTAAAGCTAAGCATCTATCAAAATAAGAACTCAGAAATGATATATATTTATATATATATAGAGGATGAAAACAAGCACCTGCGGTTTTAAGTCCCGATGTACAAAATGTTTTTCTTGAAGTACTTGCAGCCCTGCAGCTGCACAGGGCACTTAAACAAAATTAAGAACATAGGGGGTGTTTCTTTCTATTTCACTGCTACACTAAAGCCTTTCTTTCCCTTCTAATCAAGCCTACACTTAATAATGCTTCGAAATTTAGATATAAGAAAACAACCGGTCAATTCCATTATCATATTACAATTAAATGAATAAATATTCCCAGGATCAAGTAGCAGATACCCAATCACTCAATCACCTAAAAAGGACGAATAGGAAACCAATTGCATAAAGCTTGTATTTTTAAAACCATATATAACATACCCAACTGCCTCATAAAGTGCCTTGCAAGAGCCTCAGGTACTTTCCCGCGTCGATGAAGATACCCCGCGAGATCACCTCCATCACAGTACTCCAATACAAGATATATCTTCTTCTTAGACTACCCATCAAAAGCCAAAGCACAAAAGAAGAAAACATGAAACCAACGAAAGCCGAAGAACAATTATTACAACATGGAACGAAAACGTCTCTACGCTACGCGAGATGTGATGTGTACCTCAATGGCCTCGAAAAGACGGATAATATTGGGGTGATTCACAGTGCTGAGAATAGAAACCTCCTTTTGCAAATTCTCGCAGACTTTCGGAGGAAGTCGGCTTTTTTCAATCTCTTTCACCGCAACTACCATACCCGTTTTCCTATGCTTTGCTCGCCAGACGACGGCATACGAGCCCGACCCGATTCTCGGACCCAGAACGTAGTCACCCACCAACCGTGTCTGATCAGAGTCCATCTTCCCGGAAAAAGAAAAAAACAGACGAAACCAGACTAGAGTATACCAGAATTGGACAGAGTCTTTCTAGTTATATGAATAACCAAAGTATGTGTACATTCAAATTGCTTTTTTTTTTTTTTTTGAATGAGAGAAGACTATAACAATGGACTGAATTGTGAGTGACCCTGCTGGTTTCTTGTGCGACTAAAGATAAAGAGAAGAAGCGTGCGAGTGGAGTAATAACACAGCAGTAGAAGACGAAGAAGAAAAAGATATGAAAAAGTGAGTAATGTGCTCTTCTATATTGCAAGCAGCAGCTACCTTGGGCTGTTACGTTGTGGGAGAGGATGCATACAAGTGTACAAAGAGTAGACTTCTTAGGTACACACTACTCTTCAACTATTTTAGAATTGATATTTCTTTTTCTTTTTTAGAATTCGATATTAGTTTTAATTACATTCTTCAGTATCAGAGTTTATTAAGTTTAATTTGTTAATTGAACATTAAATTAAATCATATTTTATGAATACATTATAATTAAAATTTTAAATTATTTTGTACATAGGACTCTTTACCTGTTTTTTTTTCCCAATATATTAAAAATCAGGTTACGTTTTAGGCTAATTCGTGCTTTTGAAATTACCTGTTCTATTTTTGTGGTTGTTCCTGCTCTACTCTGTTTCAACTCATCTCATCCACATATTTATGTAATCCCACATATGTGGGACTGTGGAACTACATAAATATGTAGATGAGATGAGTCAGAACAAAGTAGAAACAACAAAAATAAAACAAGTGATCTGATCCTTAGTTCGCGAGTCTTTAGTTTTAAGTCTTGTAGAACTCCTCTTTATCCTTCATTATCTTAAGTTTGATTTGTTAACTAAACATTTAATTGAAGACTCTTTGTTTTAAATCTAAATAAATTTATTTAGAACATATAATTTATAAAATTAATACACCACTTTGAATAGTCATTGAAATTCTATAAATAAGCAATTTGTGGTAATTTAGTTAAATCGTTTTTTGACTTGTTTGATAATTTATTAAATATGTAATTTGTGTTTTTATTATTATTTAATAACAATAACTCAAAAATCCTATTTTACAAATACATTATAATTTAAGTTTTAAATAGGTATAATAATTTGTAAATTATGGTCAACTATTTATTTAAATAATACATAATTTTTGGGATAAAATATGAAGATGACAATTGGCAAGCTGGGCTAAGTCAATCTTTTAATCTAAAGTCTAAATTAGACATTAAGATTAATAAAACATCATTTTAATTACTTAGCTTTTTAATTATTAAATAAAATAATATTATTTTAACTAAAATAATTTTGGTTGGACTGATTTTAGTTTTAAGACTTGTAGAGCTCCTTTATATTTTTCACTATTAGAGTTTATTAAGTTAGATATGTTAACTAAATATTGAATTGAAGAATTTTTGTTTTTATTTTAAATAATTTATCTAGATTATATAATTTATAAAATTAACACACTACTTAGAATAGTCCTTGAAAATTTATGAATAAGCTGCAGGTAATGACTAGTGAGAAAAGCACCCACTTCTCTTAACTTCACTCGTGGACGGTGGTGTGCTAATTATCTTCAACTAGGGGCTCCAATTTACCGATTCCAAACCTCTCAACCTATTGTTTTTCGTGCTCATCTTGTCTTAGTGTCTTTTTAATTCGTCATTATTTCTCTTGTGTACGTCACCAAGCTTCATCACTTCATTTCTTCTTATCAAGATCCTCTGTTCTCTATTTACAACAAAAAAACAGCTCTTTTTGAAGATTTGGTTGTCTTAATCTCCTCTTGATAAGTCCCCCATTTTCTCTTAAATCAGTGTACTGAGTTTTGTGCCTCATCCTTTCCTCCTAGGTTTTAAAACGACTTTTGTTCGTTGCCCCTCAATCACCCTTTTCTTTTTCTATTATGTCCATGTTTGACACTACTATCTTTTAGCCATATATGTTCCCTTCTCTAGGCACCAAACATGATGTTGCAAAGAAGGAGAAAAAAAATCACCCAATTTCAAAGTAAAATGAACATTTTAGCCTAGAATGCAAGATGGTTGAATAGACTTAATAAACAACATATGCTAATGGATTTTGTGTTAGTTTATTCCCTTGCTGTTATATATAAATGCAGTTATCAATAACCACAATGCCAAGATCTATATTTTATTTAGAGCATTAACTACATAATAAATAAACATACCTCCAATGTTTGGCATCCAATGTTTGGCATGGAATCTTAATGCATTCTCTCCATTTTAGACATTACAACCTATCAATATCAACAAATCTTGTGCAAGAGAAGAAGCTTATAGTAGAAGGCCCTATTTTCTTAACACACACCCACAGCTACTTTAACACAATCTCTTCATATGTTATGTTTCATAACATGTTCTACCCTAAGGGATAAAAAAAGGATAATTGTGTCATTTAAAGGATGTGATGAATTATAGTTTAATGGGCTAACATATAATTATTAGGGTACTACCATGTGCCTCAAATGTAATTAGTAAATTATTATTCATCTTATTATGGTTATTAAACATACATTAGGCAATTCGATTAATGGCTGTGAATATGGAATTAATGTTGTAATTATATTAGTCCATATATTTTTAACATTTTCCCACTTGGATAATATAATCAAACACTATACCAATCTCCATCATCCAAAGGCAGTCAAATAATTCATATGCAATATTATATCGACAGGATATATTTACTACATATGATTAGGCCCTGGAGATGTTCAAATATAACAATAACCATTAAAACAACATGCATGCAGTACAACAATTGAGACTACGCATTTGTCTCCTTTTGTACCTGTCATTTCTTCAAACTACATATATACATCAACATATATATGTCAATATTAACAAGAAGTGACTGCAAATATCATTATGCATGTTTCATATATATAAGTCATAAGCAATCCATACAAAGCACTAACATGTTCAATACAAAATAGCAAACTCCCATTAATCTTATCAAGCGAGGCTTCTAATGTCGGACCCCGAACCGGAGCCTGACTGTCTCGGGAGGTGAGCCTGACTGATGCCCATTCCCGAGACGCTGGCCTTTGCTGAGACTATAAACTTGGCACA
>JANZLC010000004.1:4758285-4786254 GCA_026413385.1 Erythroxylum gracilipes
TTCTGATATTGTGTTATGTTATGATTTTAATTATTGCCATGCCATAGAAGATTATTAGTAGAAATGTTCTGGTGGTGAACCTTTATCGTGGGATACTCATCGGGTGACCTTTGGGTTTCCCATTGTGTACCCTACGGTGAGGGGGCGCTACAGATGTTGCACGCGCTAGTTAATGTACCTTTGACTGTGTGGCGCATGCATTGCACTCACCCGCATAGTAGCACTGCGGAGGCTTTCGATGCGTACTCTGCACGCGCCAGAAACTCTCTCTTCCCTTATTTATTATTATTTTTAAAATCTTAATTTCTATTAAATTTTGTTAATGGAGATTAAATTAGTTAATATTCCTAATAATATTGAAATTTTATTTTCTGAATTTTTTAAAAATTGTTTTAAAGGAATTTATTGGAAGTGTTTTTGTAATTTAGTTTAATTTTTCAAGAGTTGAATTACTAAATGAAATTTTTATCAAACCAATAATTAGAATTAAGCAAATGTTTTAAATAATTCCTTTCATAATTAGATTATGTTTGAAATCACAAATATAATAAGATTATATTATTTTGATGAGATCAAATTTTTTCGAAAATTTTAAATCCCTTAATTAAATATTAAGTTCACATTAAGAATGTGATGTATGCCTTCCATTATTTTAGAATAAAACCATAATTTTGTTTATTGCTTGGCTTGTTGAGTAAACTCAAGGCCACCTTAACCTGAATATGTTTTATTTTAAATTGATGGGCAATATTTAGCTAAATTTGTATGATTTGGATGAGCGAACTTATGATCGCATGAATTTATAGGTAGGGTTAGGTAAATATATATGATATATTTTGACAAAGAATTGTCACCTAACGGTTCTAGGAATCATATAAGATATGATTGATAAAGATGTTATCTACCTAATTTAAATTTAGATGTTTTGTTGAGCAAACTCAAGATCAATTAATTTTAAATGGGATCCTAGCCCATTAGAAAATTATTTGATAATTTCTTGATTTAATAGTGAGGACTATTATTTTGAAAAAAATAGTGGTAGTAATCAAATAATTTTAAAGTCCTTATTTTATTTGATTTTAGATATAAACTAATGCTAGCTCCCTTTTAGTTTTTTTTTTTCTGGTTATCGATGAGTGCCAACTTGACATTAAGGAGCATCATGGATGCTAAGAAGCTGACTGGACCTAACTTTGCAGATTGGTTTAGAAACCTGAGAATAGTTCTCAGGCAAAAAAAGACATTATATGTTCTTGATGGCACTCCTGCTCCACAAGAGCCTAGTTCAGATGCGACTAATCAGGTTTGGGAGAGATATCAACGTTAAGCAAGCTACTTATGTAATGTTGTCAACCATATCTCCTGAGCTGTAAAGGCGGCATGAGAATATGGATGCATCTACTATGATTTTGCATCTCAAGGAGTTATTTGGTGCACATAGTAAGTGGAGAGGTATCAAATCTCCAAGACATTATTTCAATGCAAGATGGCAAAAGGATCTTTAGTCAACCTGCATGTGTTGAAGATGATTGGGTATATTGAAAAATTAGGCCAATTAGGTTTTGTTATAGACCATGAGTTAAGCGTTGATATGGTGTTGCAGTATATAAGTTCGAGCTTTTCATAGTTCGTCGTGAACTTCAATATGAACCAGAAGGATATGACATTGCTTGAATTGTTGCATATGCTTAACACGATGAAAAGGTGCCTTAAGAAACTACCCAGTTTTGTACTTGTTGTGAATTCTTCTAAGAGTAAGAAAAAGGGCTCTAATAAGAATAAGAACAAGAAACAGAAGGCTTCTATTAGTGTAGTAAAACCCAAAGGAGGTGTCAAGAAGAAGAGCAATCACAAGGGTACAAGTTTTCACTACGGAGTCAACGAACACTGGAAGAGGAACTGCTCATTTTATCTTGCTTCCTTGAAAGATAAGAAGCTTAAGGAAGTTGCCTCTTCATGTATGTTTATGATTGAGATCAATCTTTCTATTTTTGTTCCATATAGTTGGGTATTAGATACTAGATGTGGTTTTCATATATGTAATAACATGTAGATGTTAACATGGAGTAGATCATTGAGGAAAGGCGAAGTTGATCTACGAGTTAGCAATGGAGAAAGAGTTACTGCATTAACTATAAGAACTTATAGTTTAGCTTTGCCTTATAGCCTTGTATTAGAACTTAATAATTGTTATTATGTTCCTGTTATTACAAGAAACATCATTTCAATTTCTTCTTTGGATTTGAATGGATTTGTCTTTATTATTAACAATAATAGTTGTTCTTTTTATAAAGATGATGTTTATTATAGATCTGGATTACTTACAAATGGTTTGTATGAGTTAGATCTTGAAAGGTAGTTTCTTAACATAATTAGCAAGAAAAGAAAGTTAAGTGAACAAAATACATCTTACTTATGGCATTATGGGTTAGGACATATCAATGAAACTAGAATTACAAAGTTACAAAAAGAAGGATTTTTTGATCCTTTTGATTATGAATCATATGAAACTTGTGAATCTTGTTTATTAGAAAAGATGAACAAACTATCCTTTAGTGGAAAGGGATAACGTGCAAGTGAGTTACTATAATTAATACATTCAGATGTATGCGGACTTATGTCCAATAGTGCTCGAGATGGATACTCGTATTTCATGACGTTCACAAATGATCATTCTAGATATGGTTATGTGTACTTAATGAAACAAAAGTCTGAATCTTTTAAAAAGTTCAAGGAATTTAGATTTGAAGTTGAGAAACAAACTGGAAAAAGTATTAAGACACTTAGATCATATCGAGATAGTGAATACTTAGATCACGAGTTTCTTAGTTACTTAAAAGAGAATGAGATTCTTTCATAATGGACTCCTCCTCTAACTCCACAGCATAATGGAGTTTCTAAGAGTAGAAATCGTACACTATTAGATATGGTACATTCCATGATGAGGCATGCAACCCTTCCTATCTCCTTTTAGGAATATGCCATTGAAACTGCTATTTACCTTCTAAATATAGTTCTGTCCAAATTGGTTGACAAAACACCATATGAGATATGGACTGGTAGAAGACCAAGGTTGTCACACTTAAAGATTTTGGGATATAATGCTTATGTGAAGCGTACAATATCTGATAAGCTTCAAACTAACTCAGATAAATGCAAATTTGTGGGGTATCCAAACGAGAGTTTCGAATATTAATTTTATCATCCTATTGAGAAAAAGGTGTTTGTCTCAAGACACGATACATTCTTAAAAAGATAATTTATTCTCAAAGAAAGTAGTGGGAGTGAGATTGAACTTAGTGAAGTTTAAGAGCCATAAAGATACATCTAGATGAAACAAGAACCTCAAGTTAATGCATATGATGCACAACCGAAAGTTGAAGAGAGACATAGTCTATGATGCACTAGTAGGATACGTCGCCCCCCTCCCCCCCCCTACCCCAGATTAGATCTACATATAGAACAGAGGAATGATAATGTATCATTCATACATGATGAGCCTACAAATTTTAAAGAAACAATATTTGACATTGATTCTTTAAAATGACATGAAGCTATAAGATATGAAATGGAATCCATGTACACTAACTAAGTATGAACTTTGGTGGATATGCCTAATGGTATTGTACCTATTGCATGTAAGTGGGTTTTTAAGAGAAAAACAAGCATGTATGGTAATGTACATACATACAAAGCAAAATGGCTAAAGGTTACAAACAAAAACAAGGAGTTGATTTTGATGAAACCTTTTCGCCAGTAGCTATGCTAAAGTCCATAAGGATCTTATTGGCTACAGATGCATATCATAATTATGAGATTTGGAAGATGGGTGTCAAAACTGCATCTTTTAACGGGAATTTGTAAGAGGATGTGTATATGATATAACCTAAAGATTTTTAATCCAAGAGATTTCCTAATCGAATATGCAAGTCGCAAAAGTCCATTTATGGACTTAAACAAGCATCACGGAATTGGAACATTTGCTCTGATGAGACAATCAAAGAGTTTGATTTTATCAAAAATGTGATTGAACCATGTGCCAACAAGAAGGTTAGTGGAAGTGCAGTAGTTTTCTTGGTGCTATATGTGAATGACATATTGCTAATTAGAAACGACATCCCTATGCTACATTTTGTAAAGGTTTGGTTACTTAAGAATTTCTCCATAAAGGATATGGGAGAAGAAGCCTATATTTTGGGAATAAAAATCTATAGAGATAGATCAAAAAATTTTAGCATGGAGAATTCCAAGAGAAAATTCTTGCTCATATCACATGGGATTTGTCTCTCACAGAGTATGTGTCCAAAGACATAAGCAGAGAAAGATAAAATGGATTGTATTCCATATGCTTCGGCAATTGGATCAATCATGTATGCAATGCTATGTATTAGACCAGATGTCGCGTATGCTTTGAGCATAATAAGCAGGTTTCAATTCAATTTAGGTGAGGGTCACTGGACAGCTGTGAAAAACATCTTAAATTACTTGAGAAGAACTAAAGATGTTTTCTTTGTATATGGAGGAGCTGAACTAAGAGTTCAAGGGTATTCATATGCTAGTTTTCAGTTAGATCCTGATGATAGCAGATCATAGTCAGGGTACATCTTCACAGTTAATGGTGGTACAGTAAGTTGAAAGAGTTCCAAACAACCAACTATTACAGATCCAACGACCGAGGCAAAGTACATTTCAGTGTCAAAGGCGGCAAAGGAAGTGGTTTGGATCAAGAAGTTTATTACTGAACTTGGAGTAGCATTGTTGAGCCTATAATATTGTACTATGACGATAACAGTGCTATTGCACAGGAAAAGGAACTTGTTTGATAATTTATTTTAATATGTAATTTGTGTCTTATTATTATTTAATAACAAAACTTCAAAACCTTATTTTATAAAAACATTATAATTTAATTTTTAAAAAGGCATAATAATTTGTAAATTATGGTCATCCATTTATTTATATAATACATAATTTTTGGAATAAAATATGATGATGACAATTGGCAAGCTGGGCCAAGTCAATATTTTAATCTGAAGTATAAATTAGACTTTAAGATTAATAAAAAATCATTTTAATTACTTAGTTTTTAAATTCTTAAATAAAATAATATTCTTTCAAATAAAAAAATTTAGGTTTGACTGATTTTAGTTTTAATTCTTATAGAGCTATTTTATATTTTTCATTATTAGAGTTTATTAAGTTAGATATGTTAACTAAACATTAAATTTCAGACTCTTTGTTTTAATTTTAAATAATTTATCTAAATGATATAATTTATAAAATTAACACACCACTTAGAATAGTCCTAGAAAATTTATGAATAAGCTATAAGTAGTGAGAAAAGCTCCTGGTTCTCTCTAACTTCACTCATGTATGGTGGTGTGCTACTTATCTTCAACCAAGGGCTCCAAGCTTTCCAAACCTCTAAACTTACAGTTTTTTGGGCTCATCTTATCTCAGTATCTTTTTAATTCATCAATACTTGTCTCTTGTGTATGTCACCAAGCTTCATCACTGCATTTCTTCTTATCAAGGTCCTCTTTTGTCTATTTACAACACAAAAAGCAACTCTTTTTAAAGATTGATAGTCTTAATCTCCTCCTGATCAATTCCCCATTTTCTCTTAAATTAGTGTACTGAGTTATGTGCCTCATCCTTTCCTCCCGCCTTTTTAACCGCTTTTGGTCACCCCCTCAGGCACTCTTTTCTTTTTCTACTATGTCTATATTTGTCACTATTATTTTTTTAGCCAAATACGTTCCCTCCTCTAGGCACCAAACATGATGTTGCAAAGGAGGAGAGAAAAACCACCTAATTTTTAAGTAAAATGAACATTTTAGCCTAGAATACAAAAGGGTTGAATATACTTAATAAACAACATAAGCTAATGGATTTTGTGTTAGTTTATGCCCTTGTAGCCAATCATTTGGATGCAATTTGATGTATGACATTATTTTTTATTAATGAGAAGAAATTCTTTATCTTTTGTGTTAATTTAATTATATTTGATATTTGAATACTGAAGATAAAATCACTGGAATAAATACTATATAATTGAAATTATAGTGAGATCATAATTTTGAGATTCAATTTACATGTACGCGTTATTTCTAAATGTTCTTAGTTGCAGTTTCATCAAAAT
This sequence comes from Erythroxylum gracilipes, assembly GCA_026413385.1. Taxonomy (NCBI): domain Eukaryota; kingdom Viridiplantae; phylum Streptophyta; class Magnoliopsida; order Malpighiales; family Erythroxylaceae; genus Erythroxylum; species Erythroxylum gracilipes. The sequence continues at coordinate 4,764,428 of JANZLC010000004.1, forward strand.
GAGATATTGTTAAAATGGTAAAATTGGCACACATTATGTCTCTTTCTTATGAAGAAAGTAATTGATCTGATAAATTAAAGTATAGAGATAATTAAACTAACATGTGGATGATTATTAAAGAATAAATCACTGAACTGACTCGATTATGAGAATCCCAAATGGAATATTACTTATGTGTCTGTGGATTTTCACATAATAATAGTTGTATAATTGATCCTTAAACTTGATATTACCAAGGTATCTCGTGTGGGAATTACTGTGTTTTGATGCTACTTATGAACTGACCTAGAATAATTCAGTTGGTAGTAATTAGATGCAATATAAAATATAAGGAGATAGTTGAGTTAGTTAATACAGGATTCGTCATTGTAAAGTAATTAGAGAGAATATTCTACTGTTCTTGATTAGTAGTTATTTATGAAGTTCTCTGGCCAGAGTAAATTGACATTTGAAAAAGGTGTTTTTAAATTTCAATTATAAATCAATTTCTAATTAGCAAGAACGAATGTGATTAGACCAAAAGAGTAGACATTATATTCAGACTTTGTCCAATTGAAATATTGGATGGCGAAATGATTAAATTATACATCATAACCATATATGGGCAGGTTAAGTCAAACCACTTTGATATTCCTGATATTTGGGTGATCATGACATGTTGTTAGACGTCAATCTTGATATATGATTATAAATTATTTATTCTAATTGTGAATTAGAATTATAATTTATCACAATTAGAATAAATAATTTATAATCATTGTCAATATAGGAACCTAATGGGTTACACATCAAAAAACAATTTGTGAAAGAAAAATCAATTTAATTAAGTTGGACTTAATTATAAAGTTTGAGAAACTTTAGGGATCAAATATGAGATATTTGATTTTATTAAAGTTAAATTAATTAGAATTTGAATTTGACTTTAATTATAATTATAATTATAATTAAAGAATTTAATTTTAATAAAATTAAAAAATCCTAATGATTTTTCTATTAATAAGAAGAACAAACAAAGAAGCTAGCACTTCTTGTTCTTTATCTCAAAAGTTGAGAAATTGCTTTGGTGGATATCGTTAGATATTAGATGATTAAACAACTCGTGGTTGACATGGTATAGAATTTGTTCAAAGATTCCAATTGGAAACGCGAATTAGGTATGATTCATAGTCTACAATTAGTGTTTTTATTCAAGTTTTACAATTATCAAGATCTGATTGGAATCTATAAAATATTATTTTCCATTGTGCCCGTAATTCGATCACGGTTGGAATCCAACATTTTATTAAGGAGTATAGACCTTTCATCAATCATCATTGGTCTATTGGAAACCAAAATCAAAGAAATTAAATGCAATAGGTTGAGCTTCATCAATAAACACTAGCCTATCTTATCAAATCACTCTTACCATTACAATGGGAGGATCATAATGTTGTATGATTACCAAATAGTGGAAATTACCTGATTTGTGGTCGAGGAATAGTTATTGTATTTCTAAACCAAAATGAAGGGAAACTTACAAATTTTTGCTTAACCTTTGACTATGTTTTCAACTTTATATTTCAAAGATGTTCTCTATGGAATAAAATCAGGTAGATATGGAAACTAATGGATGAGCCTTGGTTGATTATAGGTGATTTCAACTATATGATAAGTCCAATAGACACAAAAGGAAATTTGAATCCTAGAAATCATACAAATGAACTTTTGGATTATTATGTTGATGCTCAAATATTAGATCTTAAAATAGAGGGTCAGTTTTTCATGTGGAATAACAAACAAGAGGGGAGGTATTTTATGAGAAAAAAGTTGGATATAGCTCTAATGAACACTCAGTAGTTAGACACTTCCACAGTAAGCAAGGTTGGTTTTTTCAACCTTTTATTTTCAGATCACACTCTTTCATTTATGGAAAACATGTTCCAAATGTAAGTCAGGAAGTTTCCTTTTTGATTTAATAACTACTTAATTCAGGAGGAAGGTTTTGAAGACGCATTGGTTAAATGTCAAAGGAATTAGCCTATTTAGATACATGAAGTAACTTCAGGCCATTAAGGAAGATAAAAAGGAAATTAATTGAAAGAGCGGTTCACACATATACAGTAGAATAGGCCAGGGAAAAGCTATTCTCGTTCTAAAAGTACCTTTATGAGAACTCGCAAAATCAAGGGTTACAAGAAAAGGAAAAAAGAGGTGCTAATGTAATATAACATCATAACAAAGAACAACTAGTCTTTAATCAAGCAAAGATCCAAGGTTTTATGTTTATCCAATAAGGACATAAATACTCAATTCTTCTATAGATTAGTGTAAACTAGGAAAAACACTAATAAAATCCCCATTTTGACAACAAAGGATGGTGGAGTATTAATCACCAGGAAGAAGATACATAATTAAGTATACAAATTCTTTACAAAGTTTATTAGTACTACTATAATAGCTAAATCATCTATGAATGTTCTTAAGTCCTTCAATAAGGATCAGATATTGAGTCAAGTGATGAATGATTTTGTTAAACCAATAGAAACAACTGAAGTGGGGGAAATCCTCTTTTCTTTAAACCTTAACAAAGCTCTAGCATGGTATAGTTTCATCAGAAAACATGTGTCACACTAAAAATATGGTGATCAAAGTTGTGAAGGAATTTTGCTTAAAAGGTAAAATGTTGTGGGAGATCAATAAGACTTATATCACCCTCCTCCCTAAGGTAAATCTCATGTTACAACATAATCTATAAAGTGATTGCTAATGCTCTAGTTGAAAGATTAAGTGAGGCATTGACACATATAGTAGACCCAAGTGAGGGAGCCTACATATGAGGGAAAACTATTGGGGATAACATTCTTATTTATTAGGGATATGTACGAAGGTGTAAAGACTAGAGTAGGGACAATAGGAGGATATACAAAGCATTTTTCTATCAATATTGGGTTACATCAAAGCTCCTCATTGAGTTTCTTTCTATTTGCAATAGTGATAGATGATCTTATCAAGAATATCCAAAAGGATGTGCCTTAGCGTGTATTGTTTGCTGATGATATTATTTTAGTGAATGAGACAAAAGAGGTTGTCAATGTCAAGCTAAAACTTTAGAGGAATAAGCTAGAATTGAAGGGCTTAAAATTGAGTAGGACTAAGACTGAGTATTTAAAGTGTAACTTTTTAGGCTATAGAGTGGCTCCCAATGTGAAAGTAAAGATTGGTTCAGAAGTTATACCACAAAAAGAGTATTTTAAGTACTTAGGATTTATCATCTAAAGAAAAGGAGAGATCGATAAAGACATAATATACCTTATTAGATCATAGTGACTTAAATAGAAGAGTATATCAAGAGTTTTATATGACAAGAAGATACGACTCAAGCTCAAAGGTAAATTCTACCATTTAACGACTTCATCCATGCTCTATAAGGTAGAGTGTTGGCCTATCAAATAGGTACATAGTTATAAGTTAATGGTGGCAGAGATCAGGATGTTCCATTAGATGTGCAGTCTTACTAGAAGTGATAAAATCAGGAGTGTAATGGTAAGTGACATATCAAAGGTGGCTAGTATTGATGGAAAATTAAGAAAGACAAGACTTAGGTAGTTTAGGTATGTCCAGAGGAGACATTCTAATGCTCTAGTGAGAAAATGTGAGAAGATTGTACTTAGGAATTGTAAGAAGAAAAGAGAAAGCCTAAAAAGAACTGGGGGAGATGATTAAAAATGATATGATTCTGTTGGACCTTACAGAAGACGTGACCCCTAATAAAAAACTTTAGCATACTAGGATACAGTTAAAAGATCTCTCATAAAGAAGTCTCTTTCTTATAGGTCTTTTTAACCTTTCTTCGAGTCTTATGCCTTGTATTTAGCCTAAACATTTAATATATAGTACTTTTCTCTTAGTTCTTTAGCTTAAATATTTCTTTACCTACCCCAAACATTTTCATAATTACTAGTTTATTTTATTTATTTATTTGTCTTCTTTCATATTTTTTATTTATTTACTTATTTTTATCTTATATTTTTATTCTTTACCTTATTCTATATTTATTTTATTACTTATTTTTATATTTTTATTTGTAAGTATTTATTATTATTATTATTATTATTATTATTATTATTGTTATTATTATTATTATCATCATCATCATCATCATCATCATCTTTTAATATTCTTTATTTGTATTTATATTTTATTTTGTTTTATACTTTATAATATTTTATTGTATTTTTATTTTTATTTTTATTTTAGTTTTTCTTCTTTTTTCTTATGGTTATATCAAAAATGATCTCTCTACTAGTTAGGCATAAGGTTGCGTATTTTTAAACTTCCCTAGATCTTATATCTCAACGAGACTATAATTGAGATGTTATTATTGTTGTTGTTGTATCAAAGAAGAACTAATTCATAAATTGCACATCTAAAATAAACTTTCAAAAAGTTTATGATTCAGTCGATTGGAATTTCCTTCTTAACACTCTTAACACTATATCCATTTGATTTTTTGGTTGAATTCACCTAGTGGATCTCTCAGTGAATCACTATTGCCTCATACATTATTCTTATAAATGGAAATTCAATTAAAATAAGTAAGGGAGCTAGGGGATTGAGGTAAAGGGATCCCCTATCAGTTTAGTTTGACAATGGAAGTACTAATAAGGTTGATAAAGTTGCAATCGACAGAGATCATAGTTTCAAATTTCTCTCTAAGTGTAAGTTTGAGATAAGAAATTTATCTTTAGGAAATGACCTAATTTTGTTCTTTAAAGCTGATTTAGCTCAATATATGTACTAATAACAACTTTAAATACTTTCAAATCACTATCTAAGCTAGTCATCAACAAATTAAAGAGCTCCCTTATACTTTCTTCCAATGTAAGAGGGATAATTAAATGATTAGCTACTCTAATAGGAATTAAAACTCCCAATCCCCCATCTATTATATGAGGGTTCCTATAACTACTAAGGGGCCATCTTATTAGGGACTTCACACCTATAATAAAGAAGATAAAGTTAATAATCTCAAGTTGGACCTCACAAGGTCTATCTTTTGCAGGTAGAAGCTAACTCATTAAAGATGTCCTCAATAATCTCCATGTGTACTAGGCTACACATGTGTGGTTCACTAGAACTGTCTACAAATCCATTGAAAAGTTACTAAGGAGGTTTATATGGAAAGGAAACTTGGAAGGGAACTATATGGGCAAAATTAAATGGAGTGAAGCTTGCAAACCCCAAAAGAAAGGGGCCTATGCATATTACTTGACAAAGTCATGAACCAAATCTTAAAGCTTAAAAGGGTGTAGAGACTCCTAGTTGACAAAAGTTCACTATGGGTATGATGGATTCATTAATACTATATAAGGAATCAAAATGTCTAGTTTTCTAAACCCAAAGCTAGTTGCTCATAGACCCTGCTCAACATCATCAAAATTAAGGATAAGTTTAGAGGGAAAATTGAGCACATGATAGGAAATGGGAGTATAATATTGTCATGCTTTGATACACAGAAAAATATAGGACCCCTGTGGATATTCAAGAGCTCAATTCATTAAAGAACACTATACCTGAAAACAACATAGCGCAATATGCCTTAATAACTTATGGGATTGATATTTAAAGACTAACAAGTGCTCAAGCTCTCACAGTGGCATTAAGTAGAGACAAAGGAAATCATGTCAGATGGAAAAGTAGTGATAACAACCATTTCACAAACAAATCTTGCAGATAACTATTGGAAGGTATAGGAACCAAAGTTCCACGACATAAAGTAGTGTGGCAAAAACATGTTTTCCTTAAGGCATCAATAACCTTATAACTAGCTATTTAGGATAAGTTAAGCACATTCTTAAGATTGAAAAAATTTCTCAGAGTGGCTTTATTGTGTATATTATGTAACCAAGCAAAGGGAACAATTTGTCATCTCTTTTTTGGTGTCAATACATATCCAAGTTTGAGAATAATTTAAAAAATTGAGTGATGTTCAGTTTCTATCCTCAACCTGACAAGATTTAATAACTTGGTGTAACAGGAATCACAAAGAGGAAGAAGTAAGTTGGATAATAGCCAAGTTAATCCTAATCAATACGGTCTATAATATACGGCTAATAAGGAATAATCTACAAGAAGGAACTTTATAATGCATAGGCTCTGATCCATACAATTATTAATGCCATAAGAGAACAATTATTTGTTCACTAAAAGAGTCTATTGTACAACCAAAGTTTGACTTATACATAGAAAATACCTTAATATCAACAAAGCAGGTAAATTAAGAGAGTATGGACAACAATTGATTAAGGGGAACGCTAATTGGCTTACAAGCCTCATAAAAAGTCAATCAATCATCATTAAGATAACTCCAATCAACTTAAATCATATAGAGGAGAACTTAATCACCAATGTCTTGTGCGATAAGTAGAAGAGTGAGACTGAAACAATGGTTAACATGTGTTAAGATATTCAATTTTCATATAAGGGCTTTCAGGTGTTGTATTTTTTAGCTTGAAGCTTAGATTACTTTTGTAAGCACATTTTTTTTATCCATATGAATTAATCAATTTAATTTCTCAAAAAGTTAAATTGAATGAATAAGTAATTTGTGATTAGGGAAATCATGTTAGATGGAAAAGTAGCGATAATAGTCAATTCACAAACAAATCTTGCAAGTAGCTATTGGAAGGAAAAGGAATCAAAGTTCCATGGAACAGAGTAATGTGGCATAAGCATGCTTTCCCTAGTGCATCAATAACCTTATAAGAGCTATTAAGAATAAGTTAACTCTTAAGACTTTAAAAAAAAATTATCATAATGGCTTCATTGTATGTGTTATGCAACCAAGAAGAGGACACATTAAGTTATCTTTTCTTCGAGTGTCATTACTCATCCAAATTTCGGGAACAACTCAAAAGATTGAGTGATTCAGTTTCTATCCTCTACCTAATAAGATTTAATAACTTTTGTTTTTTTTTTGAAAATTGTAACATAAGATTTAATAACTTGGTACAACAGGAATCACAATAAGGAGGACGTAAGTTGAATAATAGCCAAGTTAATCCTATGCAACACTGTCTATAATATATGGCTAGAGAGGAATTGCAAAATCTTCAAGAAGGAATCATGTAATGCATATGCTCTGATCCTTACAATTACTATCGCCAAAAGATAACAATCAGTTGTTCACCAAAAGACTATACTGTTCAACTAAAACTTGACTTATACACTGTAATATGAACAAAGTAGGCAAAGCAAGAGAGTGCACATAACAATTAATTGAGGGGAAAGGTTAATTGGCTTGCAATTCTCTTAGAAAGTCAATCAATGATCATGAAGAAGATGAATAAGACAATGCATCACCACATACAAGTAGATAGCATCGAAACATAAGTGGAAACGAAAATGAAATTGAATCTACCCAACTATGAAGGGAATGTGTGGAGCAAATGCAGGAGCATGATTCATACCATGATAATTCCAATCGACTTGAAACATACAAAGGAACACTTAATCACCAATGTCTTACATGATAAGCAAAAGAGCGGGATTGAAATAATGGTTAACATATGTTAGACTATTCAGTTTTCATATATGAGCTCTCGACTATTGTGTTTTCTTTTAAGCTTGAAGCTTGGAGTACTTTTGTAAGCACATGGTTTGCCCAGGCGAATGAATCAATTTCTATAAAAAAAATTATATGAATAAGTAATTTGTGATTATTTAGTTAAATTATTTTTGACTTGTTTGATAATTTATTTTAATACGTAATTTGCATTTTATTATTGTTTAGTAATAAAAACTCAAAATCCTATTTTATGAATACATTGTAATTAAAATATAAATATATATAATAATTTTTAAATTATGGTAGACAAATTAATTTAAATAATAAATAATTTTTGAGATAAAATCTAAAAATGAAAATTTGACAAGCTAGATTAAATCGATTTTTAATCTAAAGTCTGAATTAGACTTTAAAATTAAAACGACATTATTTTAATTACTTAGTTTTTTTAATTATTAAAAAACAAAAATAACGCAGTAAAAATTTTACAATACATAAAGGTCTTAAAATAAAATAAAATAATTTTAATTTGATCAATTCATTTGAGCTGCATCAAGTCTAAATTACCAAGCCTAAAAATTAAGTCCAGCTTTGCCACCTGTTGTTTTGAATCCATTAAGAGGTTAACAAAAAGCCCAAACGTATCAAGCCCATTCATGAACCTACCCAAGTCATCTTTCTATTAGTGTCAGAGTATCTGAGATCTTGCCACGTAAGCCACATGAATTGAACATCCCGACAATCTGGTCACAGCCTAACCAAGAACAGTACAGCCAGAGTGTTTGGGTACGAGGATAAACCTAAACTCAATGGTGAACAATCACAGCTGTCACGTTGTAGTCACCAGAAGAGCGAGTAAACACTCATGGTCATTCATGGGCATTGGGCATTGGAGAATGAGCAATGCGCAAAGTTTCAGCTTTTCCAATTTAAATCTGACATTCCGTGATTCTCAAACTACATGCATAATTACGCCTGCATGTACATTACCAAAGCTCGAAACCCATGCAAGTTTGATGTTACTATATATATATATATAATTGTTCTAGGGAATAGATCAACGTGGGAAACGGTGAAGCGAGGGACGCTCATCTAAGCCGTTGAAAAGAATTGAAAGGCTAAATTCATTGGCTTTTTACTTGCATTTAAGCACACGGTTCTATGTAGGCTATGAACTGTAGCCCATTTCAGGGACCAATCTTCTCTTCTTTCTCCAACTCCTATGTTCCTCCTCTCCCCATAGCCACCGTGATCTTGCCATATCATCATCATCCGGGGTTCGCTATTTTCGTGGGATTGTCTTCTGTGTCGTCCTGCTGGTTATAATATGGAAGTGACTGAATAGGTTGTGTGTAACATACGTGTGCTGCGTCCAGTTTCACCGCTTCTCTTTTACTTCTTTCTGCTCCGAATATTTTCTGCAGTCAGGTGCTTATTTTCAAGGCAAATGCTACCTGTCTTAACTGCGTTGGTTTTCTTCTTTACCCTTCATTCGCTACAAGAGCCCTTATTGGTTTCAAGTCAACAGTGTAATGAGACATGCGGGCAATTACACGTTCCGTTCCCATTTCACCTGAACACTTCTTGTGCCTCAGTTTCCAATGCATTTCGGTTATCTTGCACAAACTCCACCCTTTCCCTCAACATCGACTCTGAAAACTACAGAGTGCTCGAGTTCTTTTCTGATGGTTTATTATTGGAATTTCCTGGTAGCTCCACTTGTCGTCAATACAATGACTTGAATTCATTGGCATTCACAGGAAACAACTATTTCGGTGTATCAATTGACAATGTTATAGGTTTGTATGATTGTGAGGATTCTTCCTTGTGTAAAGCGACCTGTGAAGCAATTGACTTGCCTGGTTGTGATGGTAGAGCAGATGGTTCTACTGCATGCTGTTATCCACTTTCTGATCACAGTGCATGGCATATAGGTGACGGGTTTTCAGTGTTTTCCAAATTTGGATGCAGAGGGTTTTCCTCTTGGGTCGTTTCTCGGGGCAGTAACAGTGGAAAACGCGGGGTTAAATTGGAATGGGCCGTTCCTGGGAATTTGTCTAAACAAGCTTGTGCTGGTAAAGCAAGCATTGTCAATGCCACAACAGTTCAAGAAGGGATAAGGTGCAAATGTCAGGATGGATATGTTGGTGACGGATTTGCCGGTGGAGCAGGATGCTTGAAATGTGAGTAACATACTTTATTTCACGCTCTTGGGGTTAAAACAAACAAATCGCTCCTTACCCTTTAAAAAGCTTGGTAATAGTTAATACCAATTACTTCAGAATATCACATTTGTTATATTGATCATTACTAGGATATGCTGAAGCATTTTGATAAAAGAAGTTGATGATGTATGTCTGTCTCGATATTTGCGGCCTACAAAAATCTATTGGTACTGTAGCTTAATGACCATAGCTTGAAACCAAATTCTATGATTTTGACAGACAGGCTAAAGGATGGAGAAGAAGCAAATGGCAGCGCCAGCCACACCACAAGGCACAATGAGAGAACGGTCACAATTTTAGCTGGTACGTAATGCCAGTTCTAGGAACATTTGGCCTATTAAAGTCTGAAATCGGTGCACGATGTTTATGGACTATAATCAATCTTAAGCACTTCGAATAATCCCTGGAGAGAGAGTACTTATGCACTGTTGCTCTACGAGAGCTCTTTGCTTCTGGTTTTTGTGAGATTGCATAACAAGTGTAATGTGCAGGAGTAATCGGCCCGCTATTTGTCATTGGCTCCTTGATTGCGCTGCTGTATCTACTAAAACGACCTGTTAAAGCTGGAACGTATGAAAATGGCCATTTTCACAGCACAGTCTCGTTCGGGAAAGCATCTAGAACGCGGCTATTCACTTACAATGAGCTACAGAAAGCCACAAAAGGATTTGAAGATGGCCAAAAACTTGTGAGCACCACAACAGGTATAATGTATGCTGGTGTACTTGGAGATGGTTCTCATGTTGCTGTGCACAAGATACATTGCCAAGATGAAACAGACTTCATTCAGGCTTTATCCAAGGTTGAGGCTTTATCTTCACTTTCACACAGGAATTTGGCTCGTGTCATTGGATGCTGCATTGACAGTGGCTACACCCTTCTAGTGGTTTATGAATATCCTGCAAACGGTACCTTGTCGGATCATTTGCATCCCAACAATGGAGGCCAAAACGTTGGCCTTGGTTGGTATAGAAGATTGAACATTGCTGCTGAAACAGCAAGTATTCTTGCATTTTTGCAGTATGAGCTTTCTCCTCCTATCTTCCACAATGAACTGACATGCGGTTGCTTGTTCTTAGACATCAATTTATCAGCAAAAATTGCAGGGTTCCGACTTGGAAATGAATCTCATCTGCATGAAAGATACGCAGGCCTGCTAAATCAAAGAAATGACGTTTACGACTTCGGTGTGTTGCTTTTAGAGATGGTCACTGGTTCCAAGCACAAGGACTTGCCAGCAATGGCGTTGAAGAAAATTAGAAGTGGGAAGTTAGAAGAAATAGTAGATCCGGGTCTTGATTATCACGAACAATCGTCATTTTGCAGGGAACAGATAGAGATAGTTGCAGACCTTGCAACAAGGTGCCTCTTGTTTGGTGGTGATGGTAAAATTGGCATCACAGAAGTTGCTAGGGAAATGGTACATATTGCAAAAGAAGGTATCGATGGAAATAGCAAGAGAGGACCCGCACTTGAAGAGACTTTCTCAAATTCAAGCCTCCTACAGATGATATCTATGTCTCCTGACTCTATGCTTGTCCCTTGATTTTTTTTCCCCAAAAGGCTTTAAGAAGTTAAGACTTTTGGCAGTCCTTGTTAATTAAACACTTGAGTCACTGTACATTCACTGCAAATATCTTGTAATGACTTTCTCCGATCAGATTATGTCCACTCTAACGAGTTGATGAGCTCTCATTCTATTCTTGTTCTCTTTCTCCAATATGCTCATAATACATTAGAGATTATGTATGAACTTAATGAAAATGACAAACAAACTAAAATCAACTTCACCAGAAAGTTTAAATAAAACTTCAAAGGGCAAATTTCACTGCACAAAATTTCGCGCTTTGTGTTGTGATAGATTAAACTCCGCACCATATTGGACACAATGTTTCATTGTTTTATCATTTACTACGTGGTTTAGAGAAGACAAAGAATTCAAATTATGGTTAGAGACTTTGAGCTGAGCACAAAAGGATAAAATTATTGAGAGGTGATTCCTTGTCCAAATTACTCAATGCCAACTACATAAATAGATGGCTTAGATTCACTTGGACAGGGTTGGCACTGGGTTACCACACAAATGGATGGCGGATGGTTTAGATCTACTTGGACAGGGTTGGCACTGGGTTACCACACAAATGGATGACTTAGATCCACTTGAACAGGGTTGGGTAATTTGGACAGATGTTTTAACTTTTAAACCAACCAAGTTTCAGAATAACCAAGTTTAGACTAGCTATCAGCTTCTGTCCATTCCCTTAGCCTAAGCCTACACGAAATACACAGAAGGGCCTTGAAAGGTGGCACTAGATCAGTTGTTTCACTATCGTTGTTCCGCTGCTAAAACGTCGACATTTTAATAAAATTCGTTGGGTCTGGCTTTGCTCTCGCCAAAGCCAAGCCGATACCCCCTCGCTTTTACTTGCGTTCTTGTAGTTCTTCTTCTCGTCGTGTTGGATCACAGTTCTGATCCCAAGCACTTGACGACTTTGTAGAGAGAGTCAAAGACGCACTGTGAGAAGGAAGACGATGTGGTTAGCGGCAAGGTTTGATTTTATTGTTATTTTTTTAATTTTTTAATTTGATAGTCAATACCCACTTTTCCTTTTCATAACAAAAAACAAAACTTGAAAGAGATTTTGTATTGAATGAAGCTCTTCTTTGGCATTACCAACTCTTAGACATTTTGGATATGTTCGAGGACAAGGAATATGAGAGAAAGCCCGTGGATGTTTCTTTGAGGGTGGGTATTCAATTGAATCTTGTAAATGCTTTGTTACTGATTCTTTCTTTGCATGTTTTAGGGATTATATTTTGTGTAGTTTGTATGTGGACGAGTGTACTGTGAGAGGAGTTCTTGCTGAAATATGGCGATGATGTTGTTGCAGGATAGTTCCGAGGAAGTTCAAGCATTTACTTATGTTTGGTCGGACAAAGATGATCCTAACTTGTATGGAAAGTGGCATTTTGTGGTAAATTTCTCTCAGACTACGTATGGTTAGTCATGCATGTTGTAGATTTGATTTAGGTGAGAATCACAAGGGAAGATATGTATTGTCTAATGATTCTAACATGGTGGATTAAAGGGATTCTTATGGGATGTAATGAAATTTTGTTTTTGTTGAATCCTATGGGGATAGCTACTTTTTCTTCTGAATCAAAATTCATCTTGGATGACTGGTGCTTTTCTCTGAGTTCTACAAAATCAGATGATTGATGTCTTTGTTGTTGATAAGAAAACTCTTGATGCTAATTTAGAAATCATTAATGCTAGAATAATCACCTACTACTTGAGTAAATACGATGCAATGCAAATGCTGAGTTTGACTTGAAAGATGTTGAATTTAGTTCCTCATGCAATATGACTGGGATGTCATCTATAGGGTTTTGGATTTTGTGGAGATCAATCATGAATTTCTGTTTTCTAATGCTTTCTTCTTCTCATCGTCTTGTTTCATTGTATATTTTGAGGCAATGGAAAGTAACACACATGAATGACTTTATCAAGATGACTTAAGGTTTCAAGCAAGAACTAGATTTGCCTGAATCAAAGACCAGAGTAGCCGCATATGAATCCTTCTATCTGTAGGATCAGAAGAGCTCCCCGATGCCATAACTGTGTCATCTGTGGATATGCACATCATGCCTCCACTGTTCTGCATTCCATGAAGGTTAGATTCTAGCAATAATATACAACTTTATCACCATATATCACTGCTTAGATTAGTTTTAATGGGGATGGAAATGGTTTAACACTTATGGCAGATTTTAGGACTTGTTATTGATAGCGATAATTCAGCTGAAGTTGTAATCCCCCATTTTGATAATCATGTTCTGCTGGGAGACAAAGCTTTACTCGTGTCATAGCCTCTTGTTTCCTTTTCAAAGACTGAATGTTCATCAAACACTTTAATTGATACCAAAAAAACAAATTTAAGGTTTTAGTATTTTCTTCTCATCAATTAAGAGTCTATGTTGATAAAAAGCACAGTTGAAACAAATAATGTTAGATTGACATAAAGACCCTGATAAATTCAAGATCCGATTTTAATTTTTAGGGTATCATTTAGCCTAAACCCTCCACATCAATCGCACTACAATGTCTAACAACTTCTTATTTGGTCACTAAGGCTTCCCAGGTTTTCATTCATATGAAAATGCTTCAATGTTTAAAGTACACATTAAGATATATGTAATACCATTAACTTTAGAAGATAAAATTGTTATCTAGATGATACAGTTTTGAGTTTTAGTTGATCTTATAGAGATGTAAGTACAACAGAGAAATAAGTAATAGATGCTATTGTCATCAGATAATTTAGTATTCCTGCACAATTTGTTGAGTTTTATTTGTATAGCCTCTTAATAACCACATGACAAAACAAAACAAAAACAAAAGTAGCTGTCTGAATTTACTTGTAACAGCTTGTTCTGTCTTTATCCTTATTTCATTTCTTACATACATTTAAGCCCGAAAATTTTTTCTTAGTTTTTATAATTACTGATATGCTCACTATGGTTTTTAAGCAGCAATTACGGATCAACATAATGAGTGCAGTGACATATGTGGTTTTGAGGATGGCTGATTCATTTTCGAGTTTGGTGATGGCAGTGGTAACTCCTTGGAGACAGTCCTTTGGAAAATTGAGACAGTGCACTCTCAGGTTCAGAAGCTTAAGAATCAACTTGATATGATAATGACAGAAAAATGCTGCCAAATTTTCTTCCTCAGAGAATTTGAGCCTTCTTGCAGCTTTAGATGCTCAGACTAGCTCAGCTGCAATTTCTTTTGATTTTTTGCTGGCGATGGAGATGCAACTGGTTCAACTTCTTGCTTCTCTTTGCTCTCTTTGGTGGATATTCAAGGAAAGCTGAAGTTAAATCTAATACTTGTATTAGAATTGTTTAGCTCATGAATCCAATGATCCTTTATGGTGATTATACTTGTAGAGTGTGAATTGTTCTGAAAACTAACTAGTGTTGATTTGTTTTCAATAATGCTACTTTGAAGATTGTAACCTATAAAGACACATTTATATACAACTTGGGTTTTTTTTTCCAGTCCACCATGAGTTTCTCGCAGTTTCATTTTCATTTTCGCTTTTGCTAATATTTTCCCCAAAAAAATAGAAGTTCGATGTTCGTTCTTTTCCATACCATTGTTAGAAGTTTCATGACAATCTCAAGAATTAAACATTTCACACTTTGACACAAAAATATTTTTTAACATAAGGATTCGTCGTTTATAGACAATATATAATAATGAACATATAAAAAATTACATAATAATGAGAGTATAAGAAAGAAATTGCCAATTTGCAGTAGGAAACAAAACATGCACCGCATCGATAAAGATGCACAAATTAACTTAAACACTCTACTTTCTTTTCCCTTTGTATTTACAAAACATGCCTCCTGTACATGGAACTAAACAACCACATGTCTTAACTAAACCACCTATATCTGCACTAACATAGTTAACATTACTATTTTGTCATGAGTTATTTATCACCACATCGCTGATACCAGTTAGTTGTTATGCCTATAAGGATCGTAAAAATAATAATATCATTAGTAAATTGTGAATAAGTCACTAAACATAATGTCATTATTAATAGTATTCTCGCAAAAGATAAATACCAATTGGGAGTTGGTCATGTCCAAAGAAAATGGAACACCTTCAATAGAATTTGTTTGACTTGAATTGGCAGAGACAACATATCATCAAAAATGTTAAAAATTATTTTACGCAAATAGTTAGACTTATTGTTAAAACATTAAATCTTTTTTATTAAAAAGTACACAAGTACCTGGAGAAACTATTTATACAAAAAAAATATGGTTGTTGAATTTGAACCATATTTAAGTTATCAATACAAATCTCAGTTCCTTGTATTTGATTTGTGTACTAAAAAAAAGAAAAATTATTTAGAAATTAAATAACATATGAGTGGTGCAATTTAAAATACTGATCAAACCTTAGCTTGATTATCTCTTTGATAGGGAATCGTATATTGACTTGATGTAGATTGAAAGTTTTCTTTCATACCCTGTCTCACCTAAAAAAAGGGAAAAATAATAACATTATATAAGGACATAAAATTCAAGAATACAAAATTTCTTTTAATGAAACCTCAAGATTCCATTCCAATTTTTGGTATTAATTCTTCGGATACAAATGAGCAGGTAGCTTGGAAATCTTGATTGTTGTTTAAACTCATGACAGCTATAAGCTCATCTTCACCTTCACTCCTGGCAACTTCATTACTATCTTCAAAATTTAACTGACGACAAGGCGAAGATACACTAGCCATAGAATTATTAGGTTTGATCCTGAAGCAAAACCCAAAAAAAACAAATTAAAATTATTGAAAATGGATACTTCACTTTTATAATATAGAGAAACACTAAGTGCATAATTCATAATTTAATTAAGAAGCAAAAATGAATCCTTTAGCATTAAACTTAAATAAATATCTAACAACTGGAGCTAAACAAATTCTTTAAAAAAAGTTTGGTTTCTTTCTCTTGCGTTCCTACATGTTGGTAAACTATAAACCAAAAAAAAGGAAAAGGAAGAGGCATAGGCGTAGGCATAGGCCTCGCAGTTATTAAAAGAGGGTTAATTGATACACAACATAATTTGGTTTTATTAAAATGACGTTGTAATATGGCTAAACAAGGTTGGAAAAAATTTATCGAAATAGAAGATCCAAATTGTCACTCACGAGCACTAGAACAACATATTTCTTTTAAAGAATTAAAATAAAAGTTACTTCATTTGTTCATCACAATCAATTAAGTGTTGTTGTATGAAAATCAAGTTTGAATGTGATATGGAAGTGACATCACTTAACATATATGAATTTACATGAAAAACTCAACCCATCTTATTAAAGTATTAGACTATACAACATAAGGTCTATTTGTTATTAAAAAAACATGTACTTTTGTTTGGTAGTTGAACTAAAATTATATTAAAATATATGGAATATAACTACGTTCATGAGCAATGGATAATGGCATCAGTGTAGGCTTGGCTTGCAATTCAATGTCTGTGCTCATGAGACCACATCTTATTCCTACCAAGCTTCACAGAGTTGGAATAAACTAATTGATACAAAAGATTTGAACTCGTATCAAGAACCTTATGCCTATTCATAAAAGAGCACTTGTCCCACTCCACCAAGAAAATCCATTATCTATATGCGAATTGTATCTTGAAGACAATCTAACACCACTAAATGTCAAAGGCTTGATTCCTTTTGACAACTAAAGCACACCAAAGATCGAACGCACTACTGAAGAAATGCCAACACACACCGCAATTATGAGTAATCTTCATAGTTCTTTATCCTACAACGTGGGAACTGAAAACTGAATTTGGTGCTCAAACCTGTTAGCCATTAAAAATATAGCTAAATAGACTAAGAAGAAGCCCTCAAGTGATTAGATTAATGAAGTATCTTATGTCATGAAAATAAAAAATGAATGAGATTAGATAAAGAATAAACTAGAGATACTTGATCTGCTGTTACATATAGGATCGCAATTATATAAGGAAGACAACAATATACAACAATACCAATGACTCATGCCAAAGCAATACAGAAAATACAAACAACACATTAAAACCAAGAAATATTACACAAAGCTTGCATACCAAAAAAACATAAAATTCAGAAGGTAAGTTCAAGGAAAGATATTTCAGCATCTGAACACAGTAAAAAGATAGGGAAGGATAAGAGCAAACCAATAAACCTTGTCTCATTTTAGCAAATTAGAATCCAGTGATCCACCAGATAAATGAAAACATTGTATTTGCAAACTCTAGATGCTTTGCAACACTGTTAAGATGGTTCGGGTAGAAATAGTAAACATAATCAAAAGATCATATGTTGTACTCATACATAATAAGCAAAAGATAGGCACTAGAGTCAAATAAGTCCCATTTTGAAGACCAATTATAAAAGAAAACAAATGAACAATGGGCATAAAAATTGGACATTACATATTAATGGAAACATTTTGTTTGCAAGTCCCTTCGAATATAGATTAAGTTAAAGCCTAAAAGGAAAATAAAACACCATAATAGGTTGATCATTCTAGTCCATGAGTTTAGTAACTGTTGCATAATCAATAATATACATACACAACATACAAACCAACCAACAGGCTTCTTTCTTCTTATTTCTCTGTAGTAATGAAATGACGTTCTATCAAAACAAAGGAAGTTGCAGGTGAGAAAAGGTACGAAAAAGACTCACTGTCAAATCTTCACTTAATTATACAAATTAACCAACAATAGTATCATGGTTGCAGTTTTATCCAAATAGACATACAACATACTACTTTCTCCTATTGCAAGATTTCCTTTCCTATCCTAATGCAACTCAAGTAATAATCATGCCAATCAATTAATCCGAGGAACTGAATCCCAATAAACAACTAACACGTTCCCTCATCATCATTTCTCACACTATCACATGACCCAGTAACCCTTCTTCAATGATACTAATAATCATAAGCCTCCACATTTGACAACCACATTATAATACCATCAACGTCAGGTTCCACATTTGATAACCACAGTATGACACCATCAATGTCTGCTTAACTTTTTTTAAACCAGCATTATCATTTAAACAATGGGGAAGGAGAAGGTTTAAATCCCCAGCCATTCTTTGGCCCATTTGAAGCATTTCTATTGCGATCAACGTAGGAAATCTTGTTTGATTAGATCACTAAAGTTACAATCGAATTGTACAGAAGTTTGGATGCTTAATGCCCCTTCCCTAAGAAGCACGGATATAGACACGGACATGGACACGAGACACGACACGGACACGAACACGGGGACATACCAACTTCTAAAATTTGGTGGACACGGACACGACATGTATATATATATATTATAAAATTTAGAATTAAGAAAAATATCAGAATTCATGAAACATATATTCCATTAAGAAATTTGTCTACAATCTCCTGTTCAAAAGTAGAATTAGTCATTCACATGAGTATTTACAACCAAAAAATCTAACTAAAGTATCTACCCTCTAATCACTTTACTCTCAAACATTAGCATTGTTTTCATCAGCAAAGATCATACTCTCCAACTCTGGTTCATCAAGTGAAAGATTGGCAACTTCAAGGATTCCATGATCATCATCAATTGGTGAAAACTCATCTCCTGCAATATCCCACATCATTGCTTCTCCTTGTTTGTATTGTGAAGATTTTCTTGAAAGGAGTCGCAAATTAGTATGAATGTATACTAAACTCTCAGCACGCTTAGGTTTGATCTTGTTCCTTTTAAGAGAGTGAATAAAAGAGTAAGTACTCCAATTTCTTTCACAACAAGATGAAGATGATGGTTGTCCAAGTAACTTGAGAGCAATCTTTTGAAGAATTGGAGCATGAACACCATGAACTAGCCACCAAGATTTTGCATCAAGGATACCTCTATCATTTATAGAGTCATAATCATCAAACCCTTGTCTACCATCCGAAAAATTAGCAAACTCAATGTTCACTTTTCTCCGATCTTCTACATCAGGAAAGTACCTCTTCAAACATTTCAATCTCTCATTGGTGAGCTCCACATCTTGATTTGGTGGAACTCGTTTTGAGTCTTTACTCAACCATTCATGGCTATAATACCTATATAGTTGTAAGAAAAAAATGTTATGAATTATTCATCAATTACCATTTATTTATCTCTAATAGAAAAGAAAGTATCAAAATTTGAATAATCACCTTGGATTCAAAGAATGAGCTAAACAATGAAGAGGGGTACTACTTTTTGTCCAACGCTCAATTAAGATTTGGAGGACTACTTCATAGAAGGTTGAAGATTCATTGTCATCCTTTCTTTCAAAAAGATATATGGCCTTTCTTGTTGGACCCCGTTCCTGAAGCCCAACCATGGTGTTGGACCACGTTCCCGAAGCCCAACTATCCAAGTGAAGTCAAAAAGCGCAAGCGGGTGTCCTTAAAGGGGTTATCCCAACGAACCCTCAATTGCTTAAAGCAATCAATCTTTCGAAATCAAAACCAAAACCTACCAAATTTTGTGGAGAGGTAGCTAAACGTGTTAGAAACCCAATGCCTCAATAATCACTCAATTCGGAGGTCGGACGAAGGATTTATAATCAAAAGAATCCAATAGGTTTAAGCCCTAACTTCAACTGAACATGTCTTGGCGCGAATACCATACCCTTTTCTAACAAGGTCCACTTGCTTTCGTTTTTAAACCATTGGAAAGAAGACATCTAGTTCTACAACTCGAATTAGAGACAAAAAAAGCGAGATTTGTCCTCTAAACTAGTCAAAATCTCAAATTACTGAAGCTGACCCGAGGATGTCCGTTAAACGGACTTGCATGTCCGTTTAATGGACATGGACTGGCCAAACAGCCCATTTCGTCCGAGAAGGTCCGTTAAACGGACATGGGCTGGGCAAGAACTCCAATTCCACCCGAGAAGATCCGTTAAATGGACATACACTAGGGAATGGGTTCTAAACTCCTTCCAAAGCCTCTCCAAAGCTTACACCTTCCATTCTAACACCAGATACACTCATATTCTCCCCAAATTCAACCATTCAAGTGTAATACAACATTATAATCCTTCAAACACTCATCTAACAGCATCAATTGCCCAAAACTCAACTCAATTAACTCATAGACCACATAACTCTCATCATCCACCAAAGCTAGCATGTTCAACGCTCCCAAACAACATCAACAATTGCAAAGCTCATAACTCTCAACTCCAAAATCCAAATTTCACAAACTATATGGCGTTGAAAAGCTAAAAGGATAATCTACAAAGTTCAAGAAGACAATTTTATCTAATATGGCCTAAATCAGTCCAGTTTTCCTGTCAAATCCAACACACAATTATACCCTTATAAAACCTGAAGTATACATTAAACATTACAAGATCAATAAACACATACATAAGGGAACTTTACAATCTTCCATTCATTTCAAAATCAAAATGCAGTTCATGCAAAGCGTTCATTCATAGCTTTAATTACATATCGATATTTCATCAATGCTTTAACACAAGTACAAAACACAATGGATGATCAATGTTCAATATGCTACTAAAGCTATTCAAAAGTCCAACTCCTAACTTAATACAAAAGCTAACTCTCCCACAAATGGTCCAAATGCCTTGCAAGGATTTACCGGTCTTCTTAATCTGCACCTGAGGAGTGGGAAAAAAATATTGGGTTGAGCTTCACAGCTCAGTGGCTAAAATATTTATAGCCATTGCCATTGAGCCACACAAGCAATCATATCTATAAATATACACACATTCATATAGGCATACTCATCATAATGAAAATTCAACATTTAGAATTCAATACACATGTCATAATTCATAACATCTTCAAATATGACATATTGGCTAAAAATTCAATCCAAAGCATGAATAAACACATAAAAAAGAAAATGCACAATAAATTGGCTCGAGGGTTCCGTAGAACAAAACGGTGAAACCGAAGTTTGTACCGTAAAAGAAACGAGTCCATTTTCGGATCTCGTGGGCCACAAGTGGGCAGCCAGGAGAAAGCAATATGTCTACGTGCACGTGACTACAAAACAGTTCCTCTCTCGACCACACACAATCAATTTTCATGCTTCACTCAATCATTCATATACAAAATGCCATGGTTCAATTCAATGACATAACAATCCTATTAAAATGTCAAGCATTTGTCAATGCATAACATGACACGAACACAATTCAATTATTTTATCACAATGGTATCCATTATAATGAAATATCAACATAACAACAATTCAAACAAGTCATTTAGCACATAATCCACACACACAATGCATTTTGCTCTATCACACAACAACTATAAATAATTTACCCACCTTATACTCTTGGAAATCCAAAATCAATTTCCTCCTTCCTTTTGCTCTTGGATAGGCTCTTGATTTCCTAAACATAAACAAAAATTCCATGAATTTCAATTCAATTGGAAAATCCCCAATTTTCCATAATCACCATAAACCCTAACCAAGCTCTAAT
>JANZLC010000004.1:4796704-4825578 GCA_026413385.1 Erythroxylum gracilipes
CATTGTAAAACCTTGGTTTAATGTGAATGAGATTCATTTATGCATTATGGGTAGATATGTGTGTTATTCCTAAAGGAGAATTGTTTGAAATTGTGTTAGATAATGTTGGCTTAAATGCTTGGGGTGTGTAGGTTTGATGAACCATTTGAGTTGGAGTTTGAGAAACTGATGAGTTGATATAGGTGTTTGAATCATTAAGGAGTGTTTTGGCATGGAATGGATGGGTTTGGGAAGATTAGAAGTGTTCATGGTGTTTGGGATAAGTTAGGAGAGTGTAGAGACATTGAGACAAGTTAGCTACAAGCATAAGTCGACTTGTTTGTCTCCATAACTCGACTTGTGAAGTATAACTCGACTTGTATCAGTTTCCGGAAACTCCTCCGCTCTTATATAAGTCGAGTTGTATGTCAGTATAAGTCGACTTGTCTGTATAAGTCGAGTTGTATGTCAGTATAAGTCGACTTGTCTGTATAAGTCGAGTTGTCTGTCAGTGTAAGTCGACTTATATTTGGGAAAGTTGTTTTCTTTTGTTTTTGGGTTGTTTCAAGAGCAGTTTTGGGTTAAGGTTAGACAGCAGGATTTACTTTCAGGGTGTCAGCAAGGTTCAAGTCTCAGGAATGGGTCTCAGTAGGGTTCCTGTCTCGGGACCGTTGGGCTCCGGTAACGGGGTCCAACAGTCAACTGTAGCATTATTCATGAGAAGACTTGAACAAAAAGCAATTCTGGCATTGAAACTATTTGTTTATTGAGTATTACTTGCTTGCTCCTTTTTCTTTTTTGTTATTTTTCATAAATAAATAAACTTGCTATTTAGCACTTGATAAGATAGTTACATTCCAATATAATGATCTTATCATTGCGAAAGGTTCCAATCTAATATTAAATAAAGCGTGTGTTTTGTAGTTGTATGTGTATATATACATCGTATAGAGACAACAAGAAAAAAAAGATGCTTACTTTTTTTTCCAATGGCTTGTTAAACTATCTTGCTTGTCTTGTTGAGTAGTTATACTAGAGCACTGAATCCACTAATCTCAAACCTAAACCTTGGAGATGATTGTTTTCAACAATTATCTACATATATTGTTACCCTTTAGTTTTTAACTTGACCACCTAGTAATTCCAAGTAGCAATTCTAGCATTCCTAATGCAATTGGTTTATATGAAACAAACTTATAGTAACTCAACCACTTTCCTAGTCAGGTTGTGAAATAGTATTTGTATTAGCATTACACTAGCTATTAAAATATACCAAATCCAAGCAGCCAACGAAGCTTAACAAGTTATAACTAAACCAAAAAGCAACAACATTTCATCTTAGGTTGCTATGCCCTCCATATTCATCAAACATGACAAATCAAATAGATAACTATATCTTAATTATCATTGGCCATGTCCGAACGTGAATTGGACGAAATGCAAAAAAGTAGCATCAACCGCAAAATAAATAAATGTTTTTTAGAATGGATTACAAAACTAAAAGCAACAAAATTTTACCCTCAGACAATTGCAAAAAACTACCACATGCATTGAAAACACAGAACCCTGTTCGTAAGCAAGTTATTTCCAAGATCTAAATCAGTAATGTAGAGATTGTGATATAAAAGTCATCTTTAAGATCATAAACACTCATCTCATGCTTTAATAACAACATTCAATTGATTGTTACCACTACAGCGGAAGCAATAGGAAGCTTTGCGCCTCCTACCCAATGCCAAAAAATATGATATGAACCCCTTAAAAGATTCATCCCGTATGAAGGCATTTATGGCTTTTGCATTTTACCATACTTTGCTACAAGAGCTACCATGAACTAGCTAGCTGGATATTCATCCTATAAACAGTCCAGTTGCACAAATACCCCCAAAGTTGATAGTTCCCAAGAACATGAGCTTTCTTTTCCTACACCAAGTTCAAGCCCACATAATAACACCAGAAGACACCTATCCCATCCTTAAGCTCTTTCTTGGTAGAGAAACCATTCCTATTAATTCTACAAACCCAGCACTTGTCCAATACACACAAACTAAATTTGCCCATGGTTAAACAAATGAAGGAAATAAAATGAACACAGCCAATAAATATGAAAGACAAATGAGAGGGTCATCTACCAACAAGGACGGTTCGGATGTAGCAACAGAACCAAGCTTTTAAAAACATACAATGATCATAACTCAGCACCAAAACAGATGTAGCATCCAGTAGGAGAGTCATCTAGCAATAGGGACGGTTCGGATTTTCAAACATGTTATAAGGGGATTACAGGACTGGCAAACCAAAGCTACTAGTCAAGTTTTTTATTAAAAAATCAGTCAAAGCAGCACTAACTCGGGTTTCAATATTGTTGATATGCCACTGAAAGTCCTAACCTTCGGAACAACTACGCATGCTCTTGAGCTCTAACCCAGCAAGAAGAATAACTACAAGAATGTAAGCAAAAGAGAGAAGAATTAGTACCAATCAAGCATCATCGGTAAATGCAGAAAGCAAAATCAAAAGAAAGAAGGGGCAAATCTACTGTATCAGTTAATTGTTGATGGAGAACAAAATTACAAACCCGAAACTCGATCTAGGACAAACGTAGATGTTCCATGAATTAACCCAAAAGGAGCAGAAAAGAGTTGAGACGGGAAGCAAAATCAAAAGAAAAAGGGGGCATTAGCTTGACTTAGGTGTGAGCAAAGCCGAACCTAACAAATTTTATTAAAACGTGGACGTTTTAGCAGCGAAACAGCGCAGGAACTGCGATTCGTGGAACAACTGATCTAGTGCCTTGAAAGGTCCCATTTGTACACACAGAGAAAAGGCCCTCAGTGGCGGACAAACCTCATATGCTCCCGAGGTGAACTCAGTACTGGTGCAATTTTTTACTTAGGATTCCTCGGTTTGACCTTGCACAGAAGGGAGACTTTGTGAGTTGGGACAATTGGACCACCACTTTACATGTCACCTCCACATCTGGACCTAAAAGTCTAAAACTAATCCAAAATGACTCCTTTCACACTTTAAGCGTAAAATGGCAACAGCCTTACCTTCAACGGCTGAGCTGTCACAGTAAAGTCATTCTTATCAACAATGGCTTCTCGTACCAACGCACTCGATCTTTGAAGGCTATTCATCA
The DNA here is from genome assembly GCA_026413385.1 of Erythroxylum gracilipes. Classification (NCBI taxonomy): domain Eukaryota; kingdom Viridiplantae; phylum Streptophyta; class Magnoliopsida; order Malpighiales; family Erythroxylaceae; genus Erythroxylum; species Erythroxylum gracilipes. The sequence continues at coordinate 4,799,826 of JANZLC010000004.1, forward strand.
GAAGATAAGATGAAATGAACCACGTTGTCTTTTGAATTGTTGATGAAAAGATAATGAATTATTGTCTTCGTACGTGTACATAGTGTAAAACGGACGAAGTTTCAAACCTTTGGAATATCAAATCCTGTCGTGGTTAACTTAATAAAAAAACTACATAGAAGGGCTAATCGTTCCCTGTTTACTTGATGAGATTGTAATCAAAAGTGTTTCTCGTTTAGGTGTTCACCAAGTAACAAATTTGTAAGAGCATCACAAATGCTAAAGATTCCTTTTTTGTTTGATAACTTGGTGCCTAGTAGTTTTCCCAGACACAAACTCTGAAAGTCCTTGGTTGTTCGTGTTCTTATTTATACTATAATAAACAATCAATCCTGTCATCCAATGTAGTTAATAATTTCTGTCCAATAGCATCCCACAACTTGTGATAAGAAGGTCAGAAGTTGGTAATTTATTTATTATTTGCAACGAAGAAGAGAAGGCCTATTGAGTATTTAAGTCTGAATGTTGGATGGATCCAACTAACTTTTCTTGACTGCAAACACAAGGCAAGATCTGCACGATTTGACCACACCTTCTGTGTCACTGTTTCTATGCTTTAAACAAAAGTGGCACGTATCTCACTTCCCACACGTATATAAAGACAATTGTGCGCTGGGTTAGGATCACCGCACCTAAGTCTTTCCGTTTTACCCAACTTTCATCTCGCTGGTCAACACCTCTGTTACTTCTTAACTGATCAAGGTATGTTTATTTTTCTCTGTTTCCAATGGAAGTTCCTTTTTGTTATGCCGTTTGGGTTGGAAAGGACGCATTTAATCTTGTGATTTAGCGCATATGCGTTTCTGGGCTTTCGTGCATGGCACATCAACCATCGGATTTTACATGTTTTAGTAGTCTTTGATAAAGTTTGGAACTTTGGTCCGATTTCGTTTAGATGCGAAGGAGTAAAGGGCTAAAGGCTCTTCCTTCGTTTAAACATGTGAAAGTACAGAACCTGGAATTGGGAATGGGATGTGCCTGTTTCCATTCAAAGACGCATCTTGCAGTCCCAATCTTTTGCTGTACGACTATCTTTTTATATGGATTATATGGACAACATTAATTGGTAGCTTGTCATTCCTAAGAAATGTGCGATGCTTTAGCTCTGTATATAATAACTATATGCTCTGAAACTGAGCCTTCGATGACATCTGCTGGAAAATTCACTAAGGTACCTGATCTATCGTCATCACATGATTAAAGACTTGATCTGCGAGCAATGTATTGTGTTCACTCGACCTTTGAACTTAATGTCCTGCTGGCCTTTCACAGTTCAGTTCGTTGAAATGCATGTGACAGTCCATTAGTCAAGCAAAAAAAAGTCTTATCTTTAACACGTTAACATGGTATGGATCAACATTTCATTGGGCAGATTTTCTTTGAATGTACGGGAAATCATCGTAGAATTACCTATTATGACTCGCTTGACTTGATACTTGCTAAACTGGTTATCGTGAGCTGAGCAATCCATCATCAACTGACAAGCATTGAAATTCCTTTTTAATAGTCTGGTTGAAGATGAGCAAAGGGACTGACGGAAAGGAAGTTGAAGAAAAGCGTCCAACTCCTCGTTTGAATGAGAGGATCCTTTCAACTTTGTCAAGGAGGACTGTTGCTGCACATCCTTGGCATGATCTTGAGATTGGTACCTTCTTGGCTCAAATGACCAAGTTATTCTGTTTTGTCTTAGTATGTGCGCTAGTAGTTAATCACAATGTCTTAGTATGTGCGCCAGTAATTAATCACAACGTGAAATTGTTGTTTTGCAGGACCTGGAGCCCCTAACGTTTTCAACGTTGTACGTCCTGGTTCCAACTTCGTATAGTAGAACTTAAAACAGAATGAATGTAGGAACTGGTTAAAAACAAAATGGATCTTTGACATTGGGAATGGAACTGAAATTGCTAAATCAAGTAGAAGTTTGGAGGAGTTGACTTGCCGAAATCTCCATTTTCTTCTTTTCTTTACCATTATCGCCAAGCAACAATTTATTAGTATCTAACTCGAATGCATATCTGTTTTGATATACTTATGTCCAAGCACTTGGCTATACTAATGAATGATTTTCTTGCCATCAAATTATGCATAGGTGGTTGAGATCACCAAAGGGAGCAAGGTTAAATATGAACTTGACAAGAAGACAGGATTGATTAAGGTATAAACTAATTATTCGTCTTCAACATTCAAAATTGATATTTATTTTTCTTATGCTTTACACCATTTCTCTCCTCTCATTTCTGTTCATAGGTCGATCGTATTTTATACTCATCCGTGGTATATCCTCATAACTATGGTTTTATCCCTCGCACATTATGTGAAGACAATGATCCTTTGGACGTTTTAGTGCTCATGCAGGCAAGTATCCCAATTCAGGATAATGCAATTTGTACTCTGGCATTTTGGTCTGATAATCCAGCGGCAGAATGTTTAAGCTTCAATTGGACAATTTGCTCACTTAATTGGTAATTTGACAGGAGCCTGTTCTTCCTGGTTGTTTCCTGCGAGCCAGGGCCATTGGACTCATGCCCATGATTGATCAGGTAATACCATCTAGTTCTTCATTGGGTTCCAAAGTACTAAACCCTTGATTTGAAAAATAGATTTCTTGTTGAACTCTGAATTTACTCCTTGTCAAATTCCATTTCAGGGTGAGAAAGATGACAAAATCATTGCAGTATGTGCTGATGATCCAGAATATAAGCACTACACTGATATCAACCAACTGGCCCCTCACCGCCTTTCTGAGATCCGCCAGTTCTTTGAAGACTGTATCCCTTTCTCTATTTCGTGATCAACTTTTTACATTTCCTTTTCCTTCCAACTTAATGTTTTCCAACTTTGCTTAAACGCTGGTTTCTTTAACATTTCTGAATAGACAAGAAAAACGAAAACAAGGAAGTTGCAGTTGATGAATTTTTGCCTTCAGCCACTGCTGTTGAAGCCATTCAGTACTCAATGTGAGTTTTGCTTCCTTTTTGCTTGCATACCCCGGTGAAAGCTACTTAGCTAATCAAGTACTAGTTAGTTGTTCTGAACTGCGTATTATTGCACTGCAGGGACTTGTATGCTGAGTACATTCTCCACACACTAAGGCGGTAAAGAGAGTTTGTCCCTCCACAACTTTTCTTCCGAGGGGACTTGAATAAGTGGTTTTTATTGACATTTCACTTTTTAGTTTGTATCATTGCTTGTTGTTACCATCAGAACGATTAGTAAGAATGCTTTAAATTCTTCTGAATTTTTACCTCCGAGTGACTGTAGAAGTGTTGTACCAAAGTGCTGTTGGTTTTTTCTTGATGTTGAAGAAAGATAATACCTTTACAAGACAGCTTGGTCACGACCAAGAAAAATAACCAATGGATTTTCTGTTGTGAAGTAAATGATTAGAACCTTGAACGGCGGGACCTTGTTTCTATACTAAAATGTTTACGTAGCTAAACTCTTTCAAGAGAAAGCAAATGATTTCCCAAATAATATATAGCACTGAAGTGTTATTGAATGTCACGAGTACAGTTTGTTCAAAAGTTCCAAAAGTAAAACTGCAGCAGAGTCCTTGGCCTTCTTAACACTTGGCATTGGCTCTCCAACACATTCATCAGTCCATCCCTTGTCAGTTGTATTCACACGAACTGCATATGTAAACCTTTTGGCATGTGCAGGGCCACCCTCATTCACACACCTGAAAGCCGCAGGAGTATCAATTAGTAAACTGTTTATCATTACTTTGCTGGGGAAAAGAAAAACTTGATGAATGAAATTTCTCACCTATAAGAAGGCATTGGCCAGTTCCTACGCAAGCAGATATCATTTAAGGTTTGTCTAGTAAACGTTTGGTTACCGTTTTTCTTCTTCTTGCCATTCTCATCATTCTTCTCCTTAGCTTCAGCTGCTTCCTTCTCTTTCAAAACGGCCAGAGCATTCCTTGCAGCAAGTTTCTGTGCCATCTTCTTCTGTGGATTCTGAGCAATTCCTATCTGAACACCATCGATGAAAACTTCAACAGTAGCCAGATTGCCTGTTCGACTGGCTTTGTATTCCAAGCCTTCAGCCTGTTGCTGGCAACGTTCCTGCAGCTCCCTTACAGGATGCATCGGCAGTGTTTCCGGAGTAACCATTGGATGCAAAAGAGGTTGAAAAACCTGAACAAAAAGGTTGTGAGAATATACGTTGATATGAAATATCCTCACAGTAAACAGCAAGACAGAAGAAAGATGAGAAGGGTTGCACTGAATCAGGGTCAATAGCTGAAACCAACCTCCCACACAACTGCCGTGTCTCTTCCACTGTCGAGAAAAATAGCACCTGCAATCGATTCAACAATGTCACCGAGAACCTTTGGAGCTTTGCAATCTCCAAGACCAAAAGAGTTGAATCCCGGCTTTAAAAATTCCTCCTGAACTTCCTTTACAAAGTCCCGAATCTGAAATATTAATATTAAACAATGTCAAGATTAACACTAAACACCAGTCAACTCATTGCACTAACAGGGAACTTCCCTGAGGGAAGAAAGTCAAACCTGCTTTTCAAGGGCAGTGGAGCCATGTCGAAGGTGTATGTGGAGCTTATGTCTAACTGCAACACGGGCAAAATTTTCATTGTTTACAGCAGCAGCTCTCATGTCTGTCAGACGTCCAGGTGGCAGGTTTGTGTATGTGAAAAACAAGTGCCTGGTGATGAGATGATCTAGGACTGCATCACCAACAAACTCTAACCGCTGATAGCAGGACACTCCAGAAGAAGGTCGTGACGCATGAGTAATGGCTTCTACTAATAAGCCACGGTCTTTGAACTTAATATTCAAGGCACCTTCTAGCGCGTCAAATTCCACACTCCTAAGAACACCTTCTGAAACATTAGTCGGTGTTATTGTATCCTCGAGCCCAATATCATCAAAATCCACCTGAATTCCTATCCACTTCATGAGGTGATTTGCAGCATTTTTCCCACCTTCAACGTAATAAACACCAATCAATGCTTCAACAACATCTGCCAGTGTCTTGCTAGAGAGGACCCTGTAAGAACTAGAGTCGCTCTCAAGCTCACCATCTTCTATTTCATCATCTTCATAAACATTCCCAGGATGATCTGTTCTTGCTTTATTATCAGAAAGTGATTTCTCCTGGTCAAATAAGGATGAATCTCCATCCTTTGTATCTTCATCAAAGACAGGTAAAACACCAGGAGCAGCCCATCTAGACGGAGCAAAGCGATCTGCTTGGATATATGATTGAAGTCCTTTATCAAGCGCATATTGGTATAGAACCATGTTACTCACCATTTGCTGTCTCATCCTAGTTAGCTGACCCTCATGTTTCTGTGGATGTTTAAGAAACAGAAACCGACTAACAACCCATTTCAAGTAAGCATCTCCCAGAAGCTCTGCTCTTTCATAGCAAAATGTTTCCTGGCATGATGCAGCTGTTAATGCTTCCAAGATCTGCAGAAAATTGACAGATTCATCAACTAGTTTTTTTTCATGACCTATCTCTATCCAAACAACCTAATTCTGCCTTTTTTTTCTCTTTCATCTGTCCCAATCAAAAAAACATGATACCTTTGAAGCAGGGACGGGGTAGTTTATTATATGCTTAAGTTGAACCGCAAGCAGCATGCTTTCAGCCCTCCTCATTATTGAGGGTAATCTCTGAGCACCTCGAACAAGTGATCCAGGGAGTGGGTGCACTAAACAAAGCTCAGGAGGAAGGAAAACATAATATGTCTTGTCGAGAATCTCCTCAGATTCTGTTTCATTTGCTAAAAGTACAAAAAGTTTGTCCACTTAGCTCTAGCAAATTATAAAAGATTGTGAAGACCTCAATAAACATAAAATATTATGCTCCTGATGAAAGAAATTAATACCTTCCGAGTGCTCAAACCGAGGGGATAGGAGATTCTTGCAGTATGAAACACCACGTCCTCTTATTAAAGGTTGTTGCTTAAATATCAACTCAACTCCATACCTATGAAAGATAGAAGACTTGATAGCCAAATGTACGCTTGTTATGCAAGAAGAAACAAAAGCTTCTCCAATCTATGAGGAACTTGGGACCAAGTATTGATATTGTATAACCACATTACTTCCCATCATAGACTAGATAAGCTTTTCTCTCTTCAAGCACAACAAAGGTACATTCAGGCCATCCAAGCCTCGTATCACACCATAAAAATCAATCAGGAATTCGAGAATTGAATCCACACCTGAAGGTGAGGGGAAAAATGGGACAAGAAATGAAGACTGAAGAAATCAATGTAGATCATACTTTTGTTTGTAGTAATCAGCATACGAGCTGTACTCCAGAGGACCAAGATAACCCTCTTTCCTCGGGAATGAGTTCTCTGAAGTCATATCATAGCGTATAGAGTCCACGTAAAACCTTTTCCCGGAGTGAGCAGCTGTTACTATTCTCCCTACCAAATCTTTAGCATCAACATAACTATCAGCCATTACTAGTTTTCCTTTTGTCAACTCCATATTCTGTGTTTTAGATACATTCCGACTAGGAACTAACCCAGAAGCTCTCACAACATCAAACTGTGCTACAGCTCCTCTGATCCCATAGGTTGGATGGGATTTCTGTCCAAAAGCCATACCATGGCGCAATTTCCCAAATCCATACTCCCTTCTGTCTCCACCAAGTGTCCTTTCATTAGTACCAAGGTAAACATCTGGTCGAGCTTTCTGAAGGGGATTGTTCCATGCATCTGTTCCAATAATTTTTCCAACCAGATCCCAGTCAATCTCTTTAAAAGGATCTACAGACTTATCGCCAACCATAGGTACGAACAAATATGCCTTCGCAGGATCCCATGGAGTGGTGGACGGTTCAACATCCACATCCAGTACAATGCTCATCAATCTTACATGAAAGCTTTTAAGGGATGCCAGCTGAACAAAACCAGAGTTAAATTCATCAGATGCCAGAATGTCAAAAAGTAATAGTTACATAGTTTAATCAGCAGTCTAAAGGCTAAATTGACAACGAACCTGACTATCAGTAATATCTACTGGGCCCTTGAAGACAAGGGATGCCTTAGTTATCATGGTTCGAGCGATAAACAGATCCATCGACATCGATAAGACCTATAAGAATTAATGGGTCAGAGACGAGTGCTTTAAATATCCCAAGTATGTGAGGATTGGGCATAGCTAGCACACCTCTGCATCCAGCTCATTGCCAAAAAGCAATGCAAACTCTGAAACTTGAGTTAGAAATGGATCTTTTGAAGAGCCTATGTCAACACATTTTACAGCATACATGTAAAGATGAAATGTTTTGGGGGTGTAATCATCTCTTCCAGATAAGATCCATTCTCCCTGAAAGGCAGGCCAAAGAAAATTTAAACATGTGCATGCTAGACAAAGAAGAGAATCAATCCAGAAATCTGTCTTATCACCAGTCATTAACCATACAACATACAGGAATAACTAACCTGAAGTACATCGGCTACACCTTCAGGATAGAACTCTCTATGCCTAGCAGTCCCTGGAAGTGGTTCACCTTCATCATTCTGGTCAACTTTTTCTTTTTCTTCCCCACTTCCCTTGTCTGGCAAAAGCATGTCAGTAAATGCTCCCATCTCATGTAGCTTCTTGCAAGCAGCCAGACAAACAGCCTGAAAACCAAGCAGAAGATAGTCAAGAGTATGAAAAAGGAAAATTGAAGTTAGAAGAACTATAGTGAGTAAAATTGAAGTTAGAAGAACTATACTGAGTAAATACTGTACCTGCTGCGCAAGGCGCATTGAACTACATATTGGACCCTCAAGTTTCTCAAACGGTGCATTACATGGAAGTTGAAGCTTGCACGAATACTCAGTGGGACCTCCAGGCTTCTCATGCCTCTCCATAATGAATTCTGGACGAAGTATTGAATACCTAAAATAACATGGATAATTGAGCAATAATTTAATTATTGTCAAAACTATTATGATACTAGCTTTAGTATCCATCTTAAATTTCATTTCTCTAAGCACACCTGTCACTGGGTAACTGAGAACAATAGAAATGGATAAGTCCAACAGCGGAGTTTAAGCTAACAACAGCTCCAGTAGACTCCACCTGGTACACAGTTCCTGGAATCATGTCCATGGAAATCAATTTTGAAGCGTCCTTCAGATGACTAATGTCAGTTCTCTCAATTGCTTCTTTCCGCAAGGTCTCCTCACTATTCCTAGCATTCCTTAAGAATGTGGCATGAGACAAATTTCCCCTGAGATGTAAAAAATTTTAGTTTGCCCACATCTGTTACTAGTCATGAGATGGCTTTAACACTGAGTCAGACCCGACAATACTACCTCTCAACCATCAATATGTAATCTGAACCAGGCTTTCTTGCTCGACCCCTGGACTGAATGTATGCAAGAACAGTTTTTGCAAGATCAAAGCGAATAACAACATTGCATTGCCTTATATCAAGTCCTTCCTCAGCAACACTTGTCGCAACTAACAAAGTCACCTGCACAATCAGCACAAACATTTACGTCTCCCTTACCAAATGCATAATATTTAAAATAAAAATGAATCACATTGGCTTTTGGACATACACGACCATCTCGAAATTTGGCAATTGTATCTTGCATTTGACATGTCCGCATTTCCTGACTATTGTTGTGCCCAATCAAACTTGCACACCTGATGAAACTCAGAGATGGAAGCTCTGAAAATACCTGCAAGTTCAGCAAAAAGTAAACATAACAAGGTAATATAAGAAAAAAAGAGGGTATCAGGTCTTAAAGGCCAAATAAAAATCATATCTGTGCAAGCATATAACCTTAGGAAGAACCAAAGCAGCCACCACTCGCTCAACAAAGATAATTGCACGAAAATCCTCTGTATGCCGATACTTCAGAAGTACTTTAATTAACGATTGCACCTTTGGGGTGACTTTTCCATCAGCTACAGCAGCTCCGATAACCACATCCACATGTTCTCCGCCAGAGACAACTAAACCATAGAGAACATGAGTATAAAATATTCAAGGTAACCTAATTGGAGAAAAGCTTATTGACTGATAAATAAAACTAAGCAAAAGATAGTTGCATGTCGATAGTACAATGCTTAAACAGTTTGGTTTAAAAAAAACAAAACAAAACCATTTTTTTTTCATCAAATAGACAAGATATTATGTGAACAAGGACAAATGACGAGACCCACCATGACTATCAGGGAGCTCTCCCTCCTCAATCTCATCATGATCAGTGCCATTTTGAGCAATGACATTCGCATTCTCTTGAACTTTTGTATCCTTATCTGTAACGGCACCCTCGTTCAGTTGACATTGTAACAATGACACAACCTTTTCCAAGTAGGACTCTTGAAACTTGACATCAAGCTGATAATTTGCCCTCTCGTCATTTTGTAAAGCCGTCAAAAAGGATTGGGCAACCTTAAAAAAGGAACAAGTCATGTTCACCTTGCCACTCCAAGCAAATAAAATAAACGAGCATATAGCAAATTCTGGTACCTTGCAAGCACACCACTGACCCAGCTCACCAAGTGCGTAGTTGATAGCTCTCAGCTTTTGAATCAAGTTAACGGCCCCATCACTTTCTGTTCTTTCAGAGACACCATAAACTTGACGCAGCTCTTCCTTGGCTCCAGCATCTCTAGCTCCCATAAATTGCCATTTGCTTCTTCTGGAGCTTGATTGTGCAGCTTCTTCAACAGCCACTTCCATTTGCTTTATTTGTTCATGAAGGGACCATAAGCTAGCTGCTTTATCATATTCCACTACAACTTCTGAGGGCATTGGCACGTGCTTTTCAAGTTCTCTGCGATCTTTTATTGTACAAACTATGGAATCTAATTTACTTTCAAGATTACGAATCTTTATTGCGCAATCAACCTGACTTGAAACACCTAAAGAGTACAAAAAATGAGTAGTGAATCGTGCTTTAACATAACATCAATTCAAGACAAAATTCTTGCTAGTCTACTGAATTTCTGATCAAAGAGATGCTCATGATATGCAAAAGTAGCCCAAAAAGAAACATAAAATCTGGAAGAGAAATCATTAATCATTATCAAATTAATACCCTTTAAGTTAACTGGTGAAGCAGTCATTCCAAATACAGATGGCCTCTTCTCCTTTGGAGTGGTATGATAAAACTCAGACATCACTAAAGAATAAGGATGCTTCTTCACAGCATGATGACACTCATCCAAAATAAGGAGATTAATAGTTTCCATTTTGATTATGCTGTGCCTCAGAATGTTCAACAAAATTTGGGCTGTCATCACTAACACCTGCAATGCATGTATCGAAGAGGAACAAATCATGTTACCAACAAAGATAAATAAGACTATATCAATTGAGCAATCATTTGGTAATTAAAAAATAATTGCCAAAACTTGTTGCAATATGTTTGATGATATCTACTGAACATCTGCATAAACGAAAAGATATGAATGATGACAAAATGAGAAGCACCTAAAATATACCTGTTTGCTTTCAAACTCCCGTTGCCACTTTCGAACATCCCAGAAATCTTGGCCCATTTCACCACAATAGTGGCCCACTTCATAACCAGTACGGTCACGAATAACTTCAGCTTGCTGTCATTTGACAAGAGAAGCAGAACAATCCCCACATAATTTTCATTAATAAACTAATTGACATTGTTAAAAATTGTCTCTAAAGGAAAACTGGAAGACAACAAGGTACCTGATAAACAAGTGGAACTTTAGGAACCAAAAATACAGCAAGCATTTTCTTGTTCTGCTTTTGTAAATCGTTGCAAACACTTCTGATGAGAAGTACAGCAATGAGCGTCTTCCCTGCTCCAGTTTCAAGAAAAGCTATGGTATTTTTTTTCTTCGCCTGTTCAAGAACATCCAATTGATACTGACGGGCTTGCTCCTCAGGAACCTTTTCCTTAGCTTCCTCAGATTTATTCTCAGGCTTCCCATTGTACTCATGGTTCTTATCATTTGTTTCTTTTCCTTCTTTTTTATGTTCCGCTTCCCAACTTCCTAAGCGGAAAACCATTCCATTCGACCCTGAATGATCCCTCTCCCAGTAACCTCTGGGTTCCTTATCTCTCCAGTCCCTGTCTCTACCATCTCTCCTTTTACCACAACCATAGCGATCTCTTCTCCGACTATGATCCCTATCCCTCCTATCCATCTCATCCCAATCGCGAGTCCTCTTCCTGCTAGAACCTCTCTCCCTATCGTTGGGATCATAGTGCCCTCTACACGAATACAGTCTCTCGTATCCCTGACCGCTATGCCTGGCCCTTTTACTGAACCTTTCTTCACTAGAAAAATCTCCTTCCCTTGACCTCTCAATTTCACACTTGCTCCCATTCTCTTTGGCAGAGTTATCAGACAATCTTTCCTCCCCTTTTCCGTCCAGAGCATTCACCACATTATTGCAATTCTCCAGCTTTCTTCGCCTTTCAAAAAAGCCATTCTCACTGCTTAATTGTAAGACAAAGCCCTCAACTTCAGTTTTGCAATCTGCAGACCCTCCATTGTCAAAGGAACCCTCCTCAACACCACAAACTTGAATTGCATTCCCCAAGATAGTTGCAGCACCGTTACTGTGGTTAGCGCAGTCAGCATATGGAGGCAGGCCACTACCATTCTTAATACTATCAAGTATGCGATCAATACCTCCAAAGAAATCATGAACGAGATTGTCTTGATTAGCATTATTATCCACTGAATCATTAACTATTGGAGTATCAAAGTCCACAAAACCATCAATTAGGTCACAAGGAATGTCCTCACAAGCATCAAGCCAGTAGGATCCAGAATCCCCATTCCCACCCTCCATTATGTCTTATACTGAATACAAACACCCAAACAACACTCACAACTCCAATAAAGATACCAACTTTGTATAATTAAACAATCCAAAACCACATAAAAGCTGACCCCAGAAAAATTACCAGACTGGCGTTAATTAAATCAGAAAGGAAAACCGCAAAGGGAAAAGACAATAGAGAACACTAGAAAAAGAGTTACAAACAAACCGAAAACTGGATTGAGATGATGATGGGGCGTGTTATATTGTGAACTTGAGTCGTGAAAAGGGCTGATTAGGTTCTGCAGATTAGGGTAGATAGACCGTACGAAGCACGCAATAGTTAAGGGTGGCAGGGTAAAGCTTAGAGGTGAACAAACCCACCAAAGCCCAAAACACTGAGTGTGTGATTCTTTTAGATTCCACGGTCTATCAACCCCTACTCTGCTTTCTCTCTTAACTTCTCTCCTTCTACCAAAAGCGCCAGTGAGCGCTCTTCTCTTCTCTGCTCTTGAAGGCTCTGTATCCCTCTTATGTTTCAAGTTTCAACCTTTTCTCACTCCAACCGCTGCAACTGTTGCCTACACAGTTACGCTCTTTCCCAGGCTTGGACATTTAATATGTTAAGAGAAAGAGCCGCTTTTATAAGGAAACAACAAATGGAAAAACAAACTACTGTTATTATTATATTATACAAAAAACCAAAATTAAGACATATTTTTTATTTTTTATATTTTTAAGATCATAATTTTACTTTCTGTTTTTGGGTACGACACGACACAACACCATGTATTAAATGTTAGTTGTCATTTCGAATGAGCTCGACTTGGCGTGTAAGAAATGATCCAGCAGTCCGTACCCTCACAGAGAATAGGGCTCGACTTGTCTTCTGTATCGTTCATCAGTTTCTTTGGTAATAAACAAAATAAAGGATGTCTCAATCATCAGTTAGATCTACATAACTAACAGTTAGTTAAATTATTTAAAACATTTAATTTTTATTTTTATTTAAAATAAAATTTTATTAATACAATAAATAATAAAAAAAATCTGTGAAAATTGAAATCTGAATATGAATTAGGTGGTGGCTTGCTTTAGAGATACGGGAATAAATCAATAAAAAAGGAATAAATGATTGAATAATTTTTTTATACCTCAATTTTAGGTAATAGTCTATACCTTTATGTGTGGTAGGTATAGTTTTGATTCCCACATATTTTTTAAATTTTTAATTAAATATAATTAAACTATAATTAATTAAAATGTAAAATATAATTTATTCAAATGTAATTAATTATGATATAATTATTTAAAATATAATTTATTAATTAATTAAAATATAACAAAATTTTATTTTTAATATTTTAGACAAACCAAAATTAAAATATAATTTATTGATTAATTAAAATATAATAATTTTATTTTTAATATTTTTAACAAACCAACCCATTCTTTCTTTTTAATTAATTATTATAATTAAAATAATTATATTCACTCTTATTTTTTACTATATTAGTACTTATTCTTATTATTATTGTTTTGTCTTGTATTCTTTTGTAAGAACCAATCGGCCCCTAGATTTGATTCGAAAAGTGGACGTATGGTGCGGTGGTGGTCACCGCGTGCGAGACCACGGAGGAGAATATTTTGTGGGTAAAAAGGGAAAGGTGCCAAGTTGCAACAGGCTGGACGGAGGCGCACACATTGGAATTTCAATTTCGGCATATCACTGTACGAATAAGCCACGAATAGGACGAGACGGGCAAGTCAAAAGGAAAGGTCAACGTGATGGGACATCCAAGGCCGTCCGATTTGTTCGAAGGTAAAAGGGGGAATTTCCGAACAATTCCTTCGTATCCTAAAGGCCCCGGCTGAATAGAATTTGATCCCATAAGATACAAATCTCCCTCCTTTGGTGTGACCCACCGTCATTCTCACAATTGGACCGTATCAACATATCTGTGACAAGATCACCTATTTCTATTACTTTTTCTAACTTTATTTTACAAAAATATATCCATTTAATAAATGGACTTTGAAAAAATTAGACAGATTGACAAATAAAAGGCACACCAACTTTAGAAACAGAAGATCTTGAGTCCAATATCAAAGGGAAAACCATAATGATATAGATTTTTAAAAATTGTTTTTAGATAAAAAAATTAATTAATAGTTATTATATTTAAAATAGAACATATTTATATGAATTATAGTAATTGAACTATTAAATTAAAATTTGAAAAGTTAAAGGTAAAGTTAAATATACTGAATTTTTCTAAATCTCACGTTTAACAAAATTTTTACTAGGATATGCTCCTGTTAGATTGGCAGTTTACACCAACTAAAATTAAATAAAAGATAGGAAATTAAGGTTAATGTTTTCAGTTTTTATTTTTGTTTTTCAAATAAAAAAAATTTATTTAGTTATTAATGTTAATGTAGTTATATTTTTATCACTAATAATAATTATATATTAGATAAAACTTAAAGATTAATTATTTTTAATTAAATAAATTTATTTAATCTCTTATATAATATTTATTTTAATATTATGTTATTTTAATTAAATAAATAATTTTAAAATTAAAATTTTATTTTAAAATTAATATTTATTTGAAATATATTTTAATTATAAATCAAATTTTATTTTATTAAAATAAATTTAATTTTTAATAAAATAAGATTATGAAAAGAAAAAGAAACAAACATAAAAAAACCACTTTTATGGTTTTCATAGTTTTTGAAAACAGGAAGAAACCAAATTAAAAACAAAAACTAAAAACTCAAACAAACCGTTTTTTTTACTGAATTTGAAAACACAAACAGATAACCAAAAATAAAAATGAAAACAAACACCCCCTTTGAAAATTAGAAGAAACCGAAACCAAAAACAGAAACTAAAAACTCAAACAAGCAAGTTTTTTCACTAAATTTGAAAACAAAAATAGAAATAAAAAATAGGAGCAGAAACAAACAAGCTCAAGTCTCATGCAATCACTAATAGGAAATCCAATATTGTCTCTAGTTCTATTAGTGGGGACTTCTCTCTTTCTTTTTTGCAAGTATGTTTTGAATGTTGTTTCTTAGTCTCATTTATGATAGGAACTTCGAAAATTTGACCACTAGATGGCTGTATATTTTATATTGCAGATGACTGTAGTAGAAGCTAGTGTTGGAAAAAAGAAGATAAACCCACCAGATGATTCCTCACAGTTGAGTTCTGAAGTAGCCTTTTTGTTAAATGAGGGAATTGCAACAAACACCACAGGAAATGTTTTTATTCCCAAGGTAGAATTCTCTTTCCTTTGTTGTCAGGTGTTGGTTATTTGATTTGGCTTAATCCTTTCATAACAATGCTGAATGGCCTAGATTCACTCCCAATTTTACCATATTTTGATCATCAATCAACTTGTTCCTCCTATTGTCAAGGCAATTGCTAGATTTAACTGATTTTGGTGTATAGATAAATTGTTTACTGTATTACTTTTGCAGGATGGTGGAGATGTGGAAATTTCTGGACCTCCAACAGAAAAGGCAATTCTTTCTTGGGCAGTCAAGGCACACTCTTTCACCACTCGGTGTCTATTAGATTCATATGCGTATTTGTGAAGTTAATTGCAGTTAACAAATGTTTTTGTTCGTGCTTTTTTTTTTTCCCACCAGTTGGGTATGAAGTTTGATGTTATCAGATCAAGGTGTGAAGTCCTTCATGTTTTTCCCTTCAACTCAGAGAAAAAGCGAGGTGGTGTTGCCATTCGAATGGTAATGTCTTCACTCCAAGTTTGCCTTAGATTTGATGATAAAGCTTTATGTAGATTACAACCTTGTTCTATTGACTACTGTAACTAAATCCTAGTTTAGGGTATTGCTTATTCTTTCTTTTAGCATTTAAATTAATACTTATGTGTATTTAGTGACATGTTATATTGCTATGTCATGAGTTGTATGATAGTAGGTGCATTAATGTTATTTTAAAATATGTTTTTTTGAAAAGGTTGGCATTTAAATGTTGAAGTACTAAAGTTGTTAAAATGTTGTAGATATTAATGTTGCAATAGAGAGTGGAGAAGTTAGAAACATAAATATTAAAGATAAGCTAACATGTCTTTGACGTCCTTGATTTTAATCTACCTTGACCTAGGATAACATCTTAAACATGCTATAATTTTCTTTCTGATTTTTTTTTATCACTACATTCTTATGTTTTTTATATACTAAAGATTGTTATTTTTTGATGAACTTTTCCCGTCGACTTTTTTAGGACTCTAAAGTCCACATACATTGGAAGGGAGCAGCAGAGATAGTTCTGTCCTCATGCACAAGATATCTTGACTCAAGTGGTTGCTCACAGTTGAGTGATGCAGATAAGGTTAGGAATTGGGTTATGTTATTTAAAATGATGTATTCCGTTCATGAAGGTAAAATAAATAAATAAATAAGAATGCCATTCATAAGCTTTATGAGCACCATGCAAATGTCAAGGATATTCAAATGAAAATCAGGAATATTACTACTGTGGAGAACGGTGCAATAGATCACTTGCAGTTCATATTTACGTTCGTTTGAAATTTCTAAGTTAACTGTTGCTTTTGTTAATTGCCTGAAGTGAGAAAAATGACACAAAAACTATTAGATATTTTTCTATATGAGATTTGTCAAGATAATTTGTATTACCTTTGTAATGAACTATGTATTGGTAAAAACTTACCCAAGTCCCCTGGCAGGAATTTTTCAAGAATGCAATTGATCTCATGGCAGAACGTAGCTTGCGATGTGTTGCCATTGCATATAGGCCATATGAATCAGATAAAGTTCCTATTGATGAAGAGGGCTCAGGAAAATGGAATTTACCTGAAGACGACCTTATTTTGCTTGCCATTGTGGGTATTAAGGTATAACATAACTTTATATGTGATTTTTTTCTCCTTTGCTCTCTCTCTCTCTATATATATATGTGTGTGTGTGTGTGTGTGTGTGTGTATACACACAAGACAGTTATCATTTTGAAGTTAGATGTTCATTTTTTCTATGTTTGGGTGAATAATTTGAGAAGCTTCATCGGTTTTCATACTATGAAAAGCTTGAGTTATATCTGTAGTGGGACAATAATTTGGTGCCTCATTTCCAATATATTTGAATTTAAATATAGTTCTATTTTGAACTTTACCTCCTTGTCACCTTTGCCATAAACTCAGTTGCTTCTACAGTGTACATTTTTAACTAATTTAATGTTCTTCTACAGGATCCTTGTCGTTCAGGTGTTAAAGATGCAGTAAGAGTGTGCACTGAAGCTGGTGTAAAGGTACTGTGAAATTTTATATCATTTTTGTTGGTCAAATGTAGCTTGAGTATATTTAAAGATTATTTTCATAACTAATAGCTCAATTGTCTTGCCCTTTTTGATGTAGGTGTTTTTCCTTTATTTAAGCAATAGACTATTAAAAACAGAGAATAAATTATGAAAATGGGGAATACATATTTCCTGTAATGATGTACAAGTATTTAAAGACCTTTACTAGAAACAGAAAAGGAAGTTAATCTTCCTTATTAAAAATTAAATAATACTTCCTAAAATTTTGCTCACAAATCTCTCAACTATCTAAATATAGCACATAGTGAAATGTTACACATAATTACATATATTGAAAATATCTTTCAACACTCTCCCTCAAGCTAGCATGAATATATCGCTCCCAGCTTAGTAACTAAATTCTTATATCATGCCTTAGGAAGTTATCTGGACAGTATAACTATTGTTTGGCCCACAATAGGCATGTAAGACAAGGTATCACGCCATTTTCTATCTTCTCCTTTATGAAATGCTTGTCCACTTCTAAATGCTTTGTCCTCTTATAGAAATGGATTATGAGCTATAGAGCACAACCTTGTTATTGCAATGGACTTTGATAGGCATTGGTATAGGAATCTCGAACTCTTCTAGAAGTCTTTTTATCCATAATAATTCACAAAATCTATGAGCCACAGAACAAAACTCTCCTTCAACACTGCTCTTTGCCACCATACTTTGTTCTTCAATTCTCCAAGTAACCAAATTTCCCCCTACAAAAGTGTAATAACTTGATGTGGATCATCTATCATTCACATTGCCTGCCCAATCTACATCGACATAGGCTTCTACCTAAAAATGACCTCTATTTTTGAAAAAATGTCCTTTGCCTGGAGTCCCTTTGAGGTATCTCAAAAGTGAGTAGGTCTAGGTGAATGCACAAACTATCTTACAACGCTAAATGCGAAAGCTATGTTAGGTCTAGTGTGGCCAAATAGATTAGTCTCCCAACTAATCTTTGGTAACAGTCTCGGTTCCTCAATTTGTTTAAACAATTCAGGAAATAAATGTTAAGATGTGGAAAACTAAGATGTCCTAATTTCTGAATGAAGATTCTGGATGAATTAATCTTCTTATTTGAAATCAGAATTGGTACATGATATATATTCACACTTCTACAAAACTAAATAAGGAAACTATCACCTATAAAATAGTAACACAATAAAGACAATAAAGACTGCTTTCCTAATATCTACAAAATAAGAAACTAACTCCTAACTTTGAGGACTAAATATTTAACACTTCCCCTCAAGTTGGGTTGTACATGTTGTACATGCCTAGCTTGCTATATAATCTCTCAAAGTTACGCCCTTGAAGAGCCTTCGTTAGAATATCTGCACACTGCTTCCGAGTTGGAGTGTATATTACTTGTACTTCAGAATTCTCTATCTTCTCTGCAATGAAATATCTATCAATCGTAACATGCTTTGTTCGATCATGATGAACTGGATCCTTTGTAATACTGATGGCTGCTTGGTCATCACATTTGAGCTTAACAATCTTTCCAAATTCTATACCCAATTTTGCCATTACTCGCCTGATCTATATCCCTTGACAAATTGTAACTGCAAGTGCTCTTAGCTCTGATTCAGCACTGCTCTTGGAGACAACAGACTGTTTTTTACTTCGCCAAATCACAAGATTTCTCCATACAAAGGAACAATAACCTGTAGTTGATCTGCTATCTATCTGACTCCTTGCCCAGTTTGCATCAGAGTACAACATTACATCTCGGTCGTCAGTTTTTTAAATAGTAACTCCTTTCCAGGAGTCCTCTTTAGATACCTGAGAATCTGGTATATTGCCCCCATGTGTTCTTCCATCGAATTGTTCATGAACTGACTAATTGTGCTCACTGCAAAACCAATGTCTTGTCGAGTATGGGAAAGATTAATGAGTTTCCCTACCAGATGCTGGTATCTCCCTTTATCCATTGGGACTCCTCCACGCCTGAGCTTTTTCTTTGAGTCCATTGGAGTGCTTGTTGGTTTACAGCCAAGCATACCAATTTCCTTTAGAAAGTCTAAAGTATATTTGCGTTGTGAAACGAATTTACCTTTCCTTGATCGAGCCACTTCCATTCCTAAAAAGTACCTAAGAGGACCAAGATCTTTGACTTCAAAATCTTCAGCCAATGCTTGTTTGATCCTTGCTATCTCTTCTACATCATTTCCAGTTAGAATGATGTCATCCACATAGACAATCAGTACAACCAACTTATTTACTGAGGAACGCTTCACAAACACTGTGTGATCAGCTTGGCATTGGGTAAAACGTGTCCTTTTTTTGACTTTGAGAATCGTCCAAACCATGCTCTTGGAGATTGCTTCAACCCATATAAAGACTTCAACAGTTTACACACCTTTTCACTGCGATGATTCTTCTGGATCCCAGATGGAATCTCCATGTAGACCTCCTCTTCGAGATTCCCATTTAGAAATGCATTCTTGATATCCAATTAATGAAGTGACCAGTCTCTAGCCAAGGATAGAAACCGAGCATGAGGAAAGAGATTAATAAGGACTTGACAAGTGTTTGAAACTGAAGAACTCCAGATGGTAGCCTATTGATGAGATATGCCGAGGTAAGGATAGCTTCCCCCCCATAAGTATTTTGGTACGTTAGTGGAGAACATGATGGAGCGAGCTACTTCCAACAAATGTCTATTTTTCCTCTCTGCAAATTCATTTTGTTGCGGAGTATTGACACATGAACTTACTTGGACTCTCCCTTGCTTAGATAGATATTCTCCCAGGACAGAGTGGAAGTATTCCATTATCAGACTTTAGGATTTGGATTTTGGAACCAAATTGAGTTTGAACCATGGTAGTGAAAGCTTGGAATATTCTGTCAACCTCAGATTTTTCTTTCATAAGAAATACCCACGCAAGTGTTGTATGGTCACCAACAAAGATTACAAACCACCATGCTCCGTTAATGTTTTTTACTCACGAAGGTCCCCAAATATCACTATGAACAAGGAAAAAAGGTTTTGATGGTTGGTAAGAAATCCCTGGATAGACAGATCTAGTATTGTAGAGAATCCCGTAATAATAGATAGTCCCTTAATTAAGGGATTATCTTTATAGATTATCCTTAGCTGTAATATCTAGCTATATTAGGGATATTTCCAAATAAGGAGCATAACTATGTACCCTAGCTCTATATAAGAATAGCAGCATCTGTAAATCTATTTTTATCTGAATAAAAGAGAGAAGCTTTTACAAGTATGCTTTGCAAGTTGGCATATCTTACATTTGAAATGTTTTGAATTTTTATTGATGACCAAATGGGGAAATAACTTTCCAAGATATAAGAAATTAGGATGTCCTAAACGATAGTGCCACATCATGATCTCACTGTCTTTATTGACACTAGATTGACTTAAAACAGAAGCAGATAAACTTGTAGCAACTACTAGGGCCTATCCAAAGTCAGGTGGCTTGAGGAGGTATAGTCCATGACAATCTCAGCACTGCCAATCTTCCTCTTCGAACCCAATTCCTGAAAAACACACACATTTGGAAAGAATGTTGTTATCCAATGGTTATCACGAGTCAATTTACTGATGAAAATCATATTACAATCAAGATTAGGAACATCAAGCACAGATTTAAGAATGATTCCAAGTGATATTTGAACTGATCCAATCTCGTCCACTTTAGAGAAAGTACCATCAGCAATCTTCACCACGAGATTAAGGTGACATGGTTGATAGTCAAAGAAACGTGTCCCATCTCCTATCATATGATCTAATGCTCCTGAGTCAATGATCCACTGTTTTGATTGTAATTTACCTGACTTAGCATGTAAACTTGTTGCTGGTTCAGCAGTAGGGTGCTTTGTCAGGGTGTTGTTCAGCAACAATTTTAGCATGTCTAGTTGCTTCTTGGTGAAGGGACTGGATTCGGTTGTGCACTGTTGCTCCCCAGTGACATTGGCTAAGTTTGCACAGCTATCTTGGGCTGATCTTTTTGGCTTCCAGTCCGCCGGTTTTCCATGTAACTTCCAACATGTCTCCCTTGTATGACCTGGTTGAGAGCAATGGTCACACCAAGGCCGACCCTTTCTTGGTCGGCGATTATCTGTTGGTGCTGGAGATCGTGAACTATGAGTAACAAACCCAGACCCATCTAGGTTTGGAGGTGGCGGTTGATTGCCTAGCATTACCTTCTTCCTACTTTCTTCTCGGCAAACTTCTGAAAACGTCTCTCGGAGACTTGGAAGAGGTTTTGTTCCCATTATTCTTCCTCGAACATCATCTAAACTTTTATTCGGACCAAGGACAATTTTAAAAATTCTTTTTTGCTCCACTATCTTACGATATAATCCATTGTCCTTTGGACGCTTCCACTCATACATATCTAATTGCTGCCAATCATGAATTAGAATATTAAAATACTGCGTTATCGTTAATTCTCCTTGACGAAGATCATGAAGAACCGTTTCAATCGCAAAGAGTTCCAAAGTATTTTCAAAACTGGATTAAGTTTCTCTCACTGCCTCCTATATTTCTTGAGCCATTTCATATAGGAGAAATTTTTCACCAATATCCACGTTCATGGAGTTTATGAGCCCTGACATGATTTGATGATTTTCAACCTTCCACTTCTTGTAGTTCAGATCAGTTTTCTCAAGAATTGGAACTTCTCCAGTCAGGTAATCTTCTTTTCCTCTGCCACAGATGAGCATCCGGACAGATTGGGACCACTGAAAATAGTTTTGTCCGTTGAGTTAATGACTTGTGATTAAAAGAGACAAATTCTCAAATGTTCTAGAATTTCCAGAATTGGATTAGACAGGATTTGGGTTGGAAGGAGAAGATGTCTCAGAGACGGAACTGGCTGCTTCATTTGTCGTTTCGGATTTTGTTTTTCAGAGAGAAAAGAGAGAGAAAGAATTGAGATTTCTGGAAAAAAAAACTGAGAATTCCGGGATGAGAAGAATGTTGAAATTTGAGGATGACAGCTAGGGTTTCCTAGGTTATGATACCATGAAGATTATGAATGAATTAATCTTCTTCAATGAAATCAGAATTGGTACATGATATATATACATACTTCTAAATAAGGAAACTATCACGTATAAAATAGTAACACAATAAAGACTGATTTCCTAATAACTACAAATAGGAAACTAACTCCTAACTTTGAGGACTAAATATTCGACAATAAGTTCGACAGATTCAAGGATAATATGAATTTCACTATAAAAATAAGCCATAAATACAAGTTCCTTACGATTTTGACAAGTAATACTACTCTAAGTTAGCAATGTTGCTTCATCTAGCAAATATACGAATGATATTATATGCGTAGTTTTCTTTAGAAAAGATATGACAAGGGAAGACAGTGCCAAAAAATCCAGCCTAGGTCCGCACAACGAAAAACTGGATTTCACTGCTAGGAAGTTAACAAAAATCATATGAGTCATACAAGAGTCCAGTACTGTTCTCTTCTAAGACAAACAAAATATCATCTCTCACCCTAAAATTCTGGATAGTAACTTTAACCTCAATGATCAATGCTTTTATTCAATACTAGAGATGCAACAATAAGGTAAATGGTGAAAACTCTTCTGCACCAAGAAAAACTGCCAAAACTCTGGCTAAGATATTGAGAGAACAGAATGCCAAATGCATACACAATAAAACTGGAGCATAGGAAGGCACTGGAGTAAATCAATGAAAGAAGCACATCAGTATGCATATGCATAATGCTTGATCTTCATTATGTGTGAAGCAACCACATTAGATCCATACTAAACAACCCATGTAGCCAAGAATAAAAAAGGAACTGAACATTCTCTCAGAGGTAATTGAGGAGAGGTAAATCAATTTGTGCATGTCATTAGCAATCACAATCAACTCATGTAATCAAAACAAAAGCAACACTCCAAGTATTCAAACTCAACCATACCTGCCAAGGATACAGTTTTGATATTCCTCTTTTCTTGTATGTGATGCACACTTCTGAAGGAAGCCAATTGCTAATATCTAATTGGTCCTTGCCTGAGACATCACTTGAAGGAGTTTCAACGTCACCATATTCAGGATTAATCAAAATCCTCACCCCACTAATTGTGGAGTTAGAAGTAGTGCTATCCATACTTGCATCCAATAAACTTGTTTCTGTGTTGTTTACTACTTGCATGGATTTTTCTTGTACTTCCCGCATGTCTTCATTATTGGGAATTCGAATATGATGCGCTGCAATGCTAGGTTTTGCTGAGCTTATGGTATTAATGTAACCAATTTCAGATTGTTCAGTGCCTCTTTGTACTTCCGAATGAGCTGCTGAACAATGTGAAATAACCACATCCAAATTTTTTTCCTCAGACAAAAAATCGAGTTGCTTAACAGGCATTGGAGACACTTTTCCAGCTGAACTTTTGATATGTTTCTTTATTAAATCCAAAGAAAAACCACTGCCTACCTTCTGACTTCTGTTAAATGCTTTATCCAACATTTCCCTTGACTGGTTACCAGATTTTTGATTACCAATGTCATTAGCAACAAGAGCAATTTGAGTTTTATCAAACAAACAGTCAGCAATGTGGATTGCTTCATTCCAGAATGCTTCTCCTGGGGAAAACATGGAGCTTCCTCGTGCTGAATTAGGAGTTCCATGATGTGCTCTAACCATTGATGAGGCCGGTGAACATTCAGACACTTCTACAGCTGATTTAGATACTTCATTGCATTTTCTCAACGTTGTTTGAACCTGGATGGAATAATTAAACATATTCATCTGCTAAAAGGATGGGGAATAAAAGAACAAGTAAAATTACCATAAACCAAAAAACAGTTAAATAAGTCCAGTTACATAAGGTCATTTGCTATGTCTTACCTCTCCAGATGCACTGAAGACAGACTTTCCAGTTTTAACAATTAAAACAGATTGCATATCTTCTGCCTTCTTATCAATGAAGCCAGCAGTTTCTTCTTCTGAGCATGACCGGTCAGCCAAGCAAAGTTTCTTCTTAAATTTTTTATTTTCCAACGGCAGGTTACCATGCTTCTTCCGGTCATTTAAAATTGCTTTTGATGGTGAAGTAGCTGTTGATTGAAGTTCACTGCACAAAACAATAACTAAAAAAGTGAAATACTAGTGCAGCAAACAGGCACAGCAACAGCAAGTACTAGACTCATACAGAGCGTACAAATAAAACTCCAAGAAGTACAGTACCCGCAATACAAAGACAAAAAATCAGATGCAAATTGTTTTAGTTCCGAGCTTTCCTGAACAGGATCTGAAGTCAAGGAATCCTTTGTAAGGTCTCCAACTGGAACATTGCCCACGTTAGATGAACCTTCGGACGTTTCTCTTTTTACTGTTTCGAATTGTTGAGAAGTTATGGAATTTTTTTGTTGGAATGAGCAGGGTTCCTCATTATGTTCTTTGGAATTTGGAGCCTTATCAATCTTCAATCCTTCTTTGGAATTTGGAGCCTTATCAATCTCCAATGCCAGATTTCTTCGAACTGGATCTTGCCAACTTAATAACCCACAAGTCGTGCTTGGTGATTTTGCAGCAGCTCGTTCATTTGGTGATTTTGCAGCAGCGCGTTCATTATCCAATGCATCAACTAAATAACTATCTAAAGTGCATTTCGCGTTAGGTGACCCTTCTACTATAATTCTTGAATCTTTTTCAACTTTACCAGACTTCAAAGCCGGTGACAAAGATTTCCTCTTTCTCGATGCAAAAAACTGCATGTAGAAATCAAATAGCAGAAATCAAATTTAGCCACTCATTCCCAACAAGAACCAGCTTTGGGACTGGGGACTTCTGCATATTACCAGGAAATCTTTAAAATTCATTCGGTAAATGAAGGTACAGATATCATATTTCTTATTTTTCTAAGAAAAAAATTGAGTATTTCAAACTTGAAACTTCCGGTAACCGTTGGACATGTCGGGCCTCGAGAATAATCAGAGCCAGACCTGATCGATGCGGATGCAAGGCGAATCAGACGCCATCGGCAAAGGTGGACACGAACGAGATCTGCTAAACTATGAAACCTTTCTCCGGGTTTCGAGACGCCGCTACGACGTCGCCAGCCGTTCGTTCAAATTCTTGAAGCAACCGCCAAGCTCCCGCCCACATGATATTTTCTTGTAGGAGTCTGACGAACAACCTCGCAAAGAGATGACAAAACAAAAAACCCAACTCGACCCAAACCGGCCCAAATTACTAAGAGCCCGTTTGGAATGCCTTGAATTGAATTTAATCTTGAGATTGAATTCAATTCACTTGTTTGGAACTAAAAAAAAAGGCTAAGAATTGAATTCATGTATGGGTTAAACCTAAATTCAATTCACTACCTAATGCACGTGAACTCAACTCCACCAGTCACTGCATATATATTTTAACGATGAAACCCACGCTGCTCTTCTTGCCATTTTGTTATTAATATTATTATATTAATAATAATAATAATTTTAATAATTATTATTATTATTATATTAATCATAAATGGATAAAAATATATGTTTATAATTAATAATTAATTTATTAATTTTAAAACTAAAAAATTAGTATCTTTTATTTTTTAATTTATAATTTTAAAATTAAATACTAATAATACATTTATTAATAAAAACTAATATACAGTA